>JAMWET010001695.1:0-312500 GCA_024036415.1 Prochilodus magdalenae | reverse complement strand
CATCGTGTAGTCGTCTGACAAGGGCATCAATGCTGAATGTCCATTGTGGCTGTTGGGTCAGTCAGGTACAGCACTAAAGGCCCGTCCTTGTTTATGTCACATGCACAGCCGAGCCTAAAACCTGAATGTTTCGGATGTCTCAAAAATGATGTCAAACCAAGTTTCATTCCTGTTGGCTGGTTCCTTCTGAGTGCAACTCATTGTGCAACTGTTCTGTTGATGATACGTACTGATACGCCAGTATTACAACTTCCATTCTTTGTGGAAGACTTCCCTTCAGCTTTCGCAAGAAATCTACAGGGATGGTTCCCGCACCTCTTAAGTTCAGTCTTACAAGTTGGTTCCCTGCTTCTCACCATCCAAGCAATTCCAAAGTAATTCAAATATGTGGACTCTGGAGTGTCAGTCCACTCTTTTGAGACCTGCAGCAGCCACTTTGCTTGATTTCCTTTTCTCTCCGGACCCATAGCGTTGAGGTGTCTTCTCACAGTGGAGGGATGGACAGAAACACCTGTAGATGTTTTCAGATCTGAAGTAAGAGTGGAGCTTGATTTTCTCCTCTCTCTCAAAGAGGAACGCGTAGGTGCTGGTTATCTGAGGCTAACAGTTGTAGTGGTCCTTCACAGGTGATAGGAGTCCTATTTTCTCTCTCCCTGTCTTTTTGTCTGTCAGAATTGTTGTTTGCTGCTTTTAGCAGGGAAAGGATGGAAGAGGGTGTGGAGAGTTGATAAATGAGCTCTTAGCTATTTTTCGTCCAAGTGAGTCCAAGTGAAGGCTTAGTCCACGTCTTACTACCAGTCATTTCTAGCCCTCACTGCTTGTTGTATCTACCTACAGACACTTCAGCTCTCCTTTTGTGTCCTGAAAAACTCTCTTTGAATTCCCTCTGGGTGTGAAACTTTTCGCAAGAAGTAGGACACGTTTTCTTATCTTCATTTTCATTCACATCCAGAGGAAATTGGCTCCAAACCTTCTGATTCATCTGTATGGGAGTAAAGGGGGGTTGGTGGGGTTGGAAAGAGAAATCTTGGCTAATTAGCTGGGGATTGGGACTTTCACCTCAGCACCTCAGCAGGTAGAAACATGACCCTCATTGACCTCCTTTTCTTAGCCTGAGGCTTGTGTTTCCACAGGGATAAGCCAGTATGTGTGTGTGAGACTGTGTTAATGTGATTGAAAGGCTGAGCTTCATAAGCGTACGAGTTAGGGCCTGATCAACATGAACATTTGATCACTGACACGGAGCGGAAAGCAGTATAAGCTAATGTAATTTATAGAGTTGGTCAAAAATAAAACGGAAATATTTTTAGTTAAAGGAACATCTTGCTTAATTTACAGTTTAGAACATCTCTGATTGGGTGCCATGTCCTTCCTTTGTAAGTGTAGAGTATGTGTGTATTTCTGCTAGTTATTGTCAAAAATTAAACTGATCTTCGAAAAAAGTACAGTTTAAAACATTCCAACCTGAACCAAAATGATTCCATGTAAAGAAATATAGATCTACTGAAGTTAGTATGTTGACCAGCTAGTCCTGGCCTGGCCTGTGCTGTAATACCACCATGTACCTCAAGATACGCTGTAGTGTAGAATCAAAGAGCATGAAGAAGTCACAGTTCTGGTGGCGTTTTACATATAACATATATTGTTCTCAGTAACTTTAGGCTGCTGCAGATGGCACTGCACCAGGATGATGAGGATATAAATACCTACAGGGTGTGAGTGACGGGATTCATGGCTTGAGAAGCGGTGGTACAGTGCAGTGAACCTCTCGTTCCATGTGTGGAAGATGACTCCAAAGCAGATGTTAATGATCGGCTAAAAGAAGTGACTGCATTCAGGCGTGCCAAAGACCATAGTGTGAGGGAAGTAGCTGAATCTGCAGGTGTATGGAAGCATACAGTCATACAGGTCTACCAGCAGTGGCTAAAATCCCAGTCTAAAAAAAACTCCTCAGAATTATACCAGGGAAGGCATCCACCAAATCTGGCCCATCTGTGCAACTCTTTGATACATAAATATGTATACGTATTTACAGTCAGAGGCCACTCTTTAATTTCCAGTCACAATGGACATTAAATACAGCTTATTCGTTTTTAGGTGATACTTCTGAGGTGATTAGATATGTAAGGGGAAGTCAATACAACAATATGAGGAAAGGGATGGTAGACTACCAAAACTGTCCCTTTATAAACAGCAGACAATTCAGCACTATGGGATCTGGAAGGATGTGTAGCTGTCAAGATGCCATTACTAAAAAAGACAATCAAGAAGATCATTAGCTGCTTGTGTTCTCAGAGCAATGGATTATCCAAAATCCAGACAACAGCATCAGTGCATGTGTCTTGTTATGTGGATCATGAGAATCAGAAAATGCAAGCAACTTCTAATGCTGAACTTGGGAGTTATGGAGAAGTATCTCTGCTGTTTTCTTTAGAAGACAGAAAGCCAGACTCCTGAAGTAAATGGAAACTATAATAAAATCAAAGGATAAAATGAAGAACTTGTACTCTGCTTAAACTTACTGGAAATGAAATAACTGGGGGCAGTCATGAGCTGGAGGTTAGTGAACCAGCCTCGTAACCAGAGGGATGCCAGTTTAAGGCCCTGAACTGACAGTAACAACTGAGGTGCCCTTGATCAAGGCACCTAACCCCTAACTTCTCCCCGGGCCCTGTGGTTAGGACTGCCTACTGCTCTGGGCAAGTGTGCTCACTGCCCCCTAGTGTGTGTTCACTAGTGTGTGTGTATGTGGTGTGTCTCACTTCACGAATGGGTTAAATGTGGAAGACAAATTCCACTGTGTGTAAAAAAAACACAAATGGCCCAAAATTGTAAATATTATAGTAAAGCATAGTATAACATAGTATTGTCCTCAAGGTATCAGTACAGAACGCCTTTAAGTGACAGCCAGCCAAAACTGTAATAGTAAACCATATACCAGCCAGTGAGTATATCAGTAAGGCCCGAGTGTGAACATTGCATGTTTAGGACGTTTGCATGTTTGTCTGCCCCACCCTCCTAAAGATCCAGTGCCAGAACAAACATGTAAAAACACCGGAGCGTGCGACCTGCGCTGCTGAACATCCGAGTGAGAGGCAGCCAAGGACAAATCCGATCATGCAGAAGGAGTCTGATCTGCAGCCAGTGAAGCTCTCAGGAAGCAGAGCAGTTTGCGTAGACAGAGAGAGGAAAGGTGAGGTGAGGGGATGAAAAGGAAAATAGAGAGAGGACAGCTAGAAATAAGCAACGTGAAAGGCCCGTTGCACTTCCAAGCCCGCAGGGAATGAATCATTAAACCTGAACGCTTTTAGACTTCTTCAACGTGGAATTTCCCTCCAGAGGTCCATCCCGGTGCACGCGCAACACGCGCTGTTGCTGCTCCTCGTCCATGGAAACTCCTGACCAACCTCGATTTGAATCTCTCGCAGGACAGTGATAGCCATCTCTGAGGGAACGTGCCTTACACTTTCCCTCCTCTCCACTATCTTTACTCCTCTTGTCTTTCTCACAATCGCACGCTTGCTTTCTCACTCTCTCACTTCATCCACCGTTCCTTACCTTCATCGTCCTGCAGTTTGGACACGTAGTGCATTCCGGGACAAGCCTCTAGATGCGCAGAGAGTGTGAACTGAAGGCAGCTGCCAGGGCTTGGGACTTGGGACCTGTGCAGCTGGAAGAGGATAAAAGGAATCAGACTCCTTCTTTAGTGGCCCGCTGTTTGGCCGTATGTGGAGAGATTTATGGACAGGAGATACCGAGTTTTCCACTGTCGGCTTCAAACTTTGTTTGTGAGCTGAGGTGTAATGATATTAATACATGATGATGTGTTAATGTGTGCGTATACAGTACTGAGCAATAGGCCAGGTCATAGGCCATCAGAGAAAACCATATTTAAAGCTGGGCAGTAAACATTTAGTTGTTGGAACACAGTCGTTACAAATTGTGATTTGACATGTGTCACTGTGTTTGCTTAACCATTTCCAAACCTCTCCCTAAGGAGGATTCTGAATCAGGTGTGCTGATAAAGGAATTCAATACTGAAAGGTGCCATATTACACCCCTTATCCACAAATTAACACAGTTGCCGGGGGTTCTAATGAAATGCCTGATCCATGCTTTGGTCAAAATACAATAAGTATCAAGCAAACCAGCTCCCTTTCACCTCCCTTTTCACAGCCCTGTTCAGAAAGGCTGGTCTCCATTAATATGTTAACCAGCTGTTAGTGCTAGTTAGTGCTAAACGGCCCAAGAAACACATTTTAAATACTATTTTTAAATACTGATTTTCAGCTGATTTTCAGGTTTGTTTCTTATTATTACTTTCACAGTTATCAGTGGTTAATCTAAATGCTTCCATCCGAATACAACCTGCTTTATAATAAACACTTAACGTCAAAAAATAGTTACACCCAAAAGGAAATGTCTGATTGCAAAGCTATTAGGAAGAAAGATAAAGGTTACCAGGAACTGTAGAGGTTCCAAATGGTGTCTGATACAACACATGCAACACATGCATCTTAAATCTCTGAGTCACTGAAGATGACCCGCCTCCCTTCGCTGAATGTCTGCATTCGTGGGTATTGGGGTCAGTCAGGTACAGTGATAATGCCTTGAATCATTTGCATGTCTCTCAATATCAGACCTACCCACCATGTTTCATTCCTGTCGGTCAATTCCTATACGTGCAACTATAGGTGCAATATGTCTATATTTAAAACTATGTATTTATATGTAAATGTAAAATCTTGTTCTTTTTAGATTGCTGTTGTGCTTGTCTTGCTAACCAGTGTCGACCAGAGGAAGATGAGAGTTCCTCTTGAGTCCTCTTGTGTTTTTTTCCACTTCACCTCTTAGGATGTTTTTACTTGCCACTGTTGCTGTTGGCTTGCTGTCTGAAGGCTTGGACCTGGATTGTCTGTAAAGCTGGGTTTTGACAGCATCTGTCATAAAAGATGCCATATAAATAAACCTAGACTTGACTTGGCTTGACTTTCCAGGTTGGAAAAACAGTGAGACACGTTAGAAGTTGGCTTTCTTGTTCCGTCTTAAATGGCGCAGCAGTTAACAGCAGAAGGTAACTACTGCACCATTTAAGGTGGAACGGGAAAATTGGAAGAATAAACAGAGTAATAAGAAGCTGACAGCAGCGTCATGGCAAATGTGAAGTGGTCAACACACACATACAGGTTTTTGATGTCTGTAGCTGAACACTGCCATCAAAAATAAACTCATTCCACTCAGGTCCACGAGCAGCCGAGCAGTTCTCATAATTAGCTCTTGGCTTCCACATAATGGTAGCAGATCCAGGGCTTACAAGAAACAAATGGTGCCCCTTGGTAAAGGGTTTCTCCGAAGTCGTGGGCGGAGACAATCTGATCGGCAGTGGTATTATTGTAAGGAGCCTCCACTTGATGTAGAAGGCTGAGCCAAATCCAAAAGACTTGTTGAGTCCCATGTTTTCTGATTCCAGACAGCCCATAAAAAGCTGACTGACTCTTTTATTTCAGGGTTTGTGGGTTTGTATGTACTTTAAATCATACGTCCTCTTTAAATAACAGATGTAAACCCATGGTAACACTGTGATGAGGAACAATAAATGATTTAAGCTATATTTATTGAGCTACACATACAGAAGTAGTGTCTCTCAGTATGGCGTCAGGCCGCCATGGTTGCTAATGCAACATCCCAGATGAGTTGTAGAGGTTCCTAATGGTGCCCTGTGATAATCCATCCCATGCAGTTTGAATATTGTCGCTGACGATGACCCACTGGCTTTTTGAGTGACTTTTGCATGTAGTCCTGTGTTGCGCAGCCGTCTGCCAATGGTGCTGGCACTAACCGGATGACTCATGGAGGGCATCACTGCTGGCTAAATGTCAGAAATTGTGGCTGTTGGGTCAGTCAAGTACAGCGATAAAGCCTGTTCTTGCTTTTCTCATGTGTGAGTCCGAGCACGAAACTTAAATCATTTGTGTGTCTCACAGTGTCAAACCTACCCACCAAGATTCGTTCCTGTCAGTTAATTCCTTCTGGGAGCAACTGAGTCGGAATTGTCTCTTGGTTGGAGGAACTATTCTGTTGATGTTTAATGTACAGGGGTTGGACAATGAAACTGAAACACCTGGTTTTAGACCACAATCATTTATTAGTATGGTGTAGGGCCTCCTTTTGCGGCCAATACAGCGTCATTTGGGCAGCCGTGTTTTTTGGATACAATCCGGGTTAGCACCCGAACATCCCTTTCAGACAGCTTCCTCTTGCAACCACAGTTAATCCTGTTGGATGTGGTTCATCCTTCTTGGTGGTATGCTGATGGTGGTATGATGTTACCCTGGATACCATGGCTCTTGATACATCACAAAGACTTGCTGTCTTGGTCACAGATGCGCCAGCAAGACGTGCACCAACAATTAGTCCTCTTTTGAACTCTGGTATGTCACCCATAATGTTGTGTGCATTGCAGTATTTTGAGCAGAACTGTGCTCTTACCTGCTAACTGAACCTTCACACTCTGCTCTTACTGGTGCAATGTGCAATTAATGAAGATTGGCCACCAGGCTGGTCCAATTTAGCCATGAGACCTCCCACACTAAAATGACAGGTGTTTCAGTTTCATTGTCCAACCCCTGTATATCTGCTATTCTTTTTTTTTCTCCTTTAGATAAATTACTATTTTACTATCATTAACATTACAAATAGAAACTGAGACACGTGTAGTTTCACTTTTTCATATTGTATAGTAAATAGACATTGGACATTGTAACCCCTGGTCCTGATCTGCACTACTGTAACTAAAAAAAAGCAAGCCAGAACGTTTCTTTACAAATACCGTTTCACATCAAGCCATGCTGATTGAAGGGTTAATTCCCCTTTAAGTCAGTTTATTCTTTGATTAAACAAAACAACAGGTTAGATTAACCAAAGATAAACATCACAAACACTCAGCCTTCTGCCCTTTTCCTTTTTCAGTCTTGTTACAGAAGCAAAGCAAGAAGCAAAGGCCAAACTCTAGTGTTTGTTGTGACAGTGAAACATTTTGTTCCCACATCTGCTGCTCCCTGCAGCCAGTTAGATTCATCCATCATTTATTTTATAGGGTGAAAAGTGGGGTTAAACCTGCACACCACTGTCACTGCTGCACTGACATCACACCCGTGCCTCACTGACGATCCAGTGGCGTCATCAGCCAGTGGCCTGGATCAGCAACTAATGGAAACAAATCTAAAATGGGCTGCAGGCGTGCCGGCTTGGCTGGCCTGGGGGGGATCTGCTGCTAGAAGTTATAAAGTGCCACAATGTGACAGGGCTTTGCAGCAGCTTAGGGTGCTTTGGCAGTGTTGGTTTTTCCGAGCTGCACGCCACTCTAAGCCATTTTTCACAGGGGTGCAGCTTTTGACGTGCAACTGTTATATGCTGACCCCTTTTTTACTGAAGTAGTCCAGTGTAGGAAAGTGATTCCAGGTAGTCAGGCCTCAGGGGATCACATGTACAAAGGGAAAATGTTTAATAAATTCACTTTCACTCAAATTTACTACAAATATTCCTGACATAACTTTACAAAGACAATACATAATGAAATGGTCGAGATTTCTGCTGGATCACAACAATTATTAATCATTCCTCTGCCTTTGTCAGTTAACTTGCAGCAGAAAAGAAGAAAAGAGAGATCTTATTAATGGCTAAATTGGGAAATACTTGGAGGAATGAAAAAAAAAAGAATTTGCTAAAGCCAGCTTGGGTGAAAAGAAGGAAAACTGATGTAATTGCTGAGTCTGAATTGTCTCTTGGTTGGAGGATAAGTGCTATAATAAGATTACTATCCAGTGAATTATTATTAAATATTTAATGAAAATCTGTTTAATATTAATTAAGCAAAACAAACTGAGGATCATACAGGTTTGATGAGCGGGTGTTTGAGCCAAATTAGTTTTATGATAATTAGAAGACGGTCCTGCCCAGAAAGATAATTTTACGCAGGTGGGTGAAGGTATGAGCTTGTAACTGCTGTTTCTTAATACATCTATTAATACATCTATTGTGAACACAAAACATGACTCTGGGAATGTACCGTACAGCAACGCGAAGTCACACTGACTCATCATGTCCGGCTTTTCCTTGGCCCTGTTCTCAGTCTGGCCTTCCGAATCTTCTTCCTTTTGTTTTTCTAAAGCTATTTTTGACTCCTCTGTATCCTTTGTTGGCCCACTCTGTGCCATCCAGTCTGTGCCATCCACTATGTTCCGGTTTGTGGCAGAGTGATGTATTAACCCTGAGTTTCTCTTGCTTTTGTTTAGGTGTCTGTAGACGGCCTGTGGGCACTATGGGAACTAAACTGCTCCTCTTATCTCTGCTGGCCCTGTATGTCTATGGAGGGAACTGCATGCTGCGCTCTGCCCCCAGAATAACTCTGACGTTCAAAGGTGGGCCAACACATACATAAACAAAGAAATCTAAAATGCACAGACTTTTTCAACGTATTTTGTGCAGATGAATTATTAATGATGTGTATTAATATGCATTAAACACATTTTTAGACTAATAGATCACTAATGTTTTCATGGTGCTGTTCCTTTCTGGTAAAGTTTTTAGCAGTGAGGTTATGGTAAAAAAGCCAACACACTACTTACAGTACACTAACACACTACACTTACTGAGTTACTGTACACCAACACACTACTTACAGTACACTAACACACTACACTTACTGAGTTACTGTACACCAACACACTACTTACAGTACACTAACACACTACACTTACTGAGTTACTGTACACCAACACACTACTTACAGTACACTAACACACTACACTTACTGAGTTACTGTACACCAACACACTACTTACAGCACACTAACACATTACACTTACTGAGTTACTGTACACCAACACACTACTCACAGTACACTAACACATTACGCTTACTGAGTTACTGTACACCAACACACTACTTACAGTGCACTAACACATTACGCTTACTGAGTTACTGTACACCACCACGCTACTCACAGTACACTAACACATTACGCTTACTGAGTTACTGTACACCAACACACTACTCACAGTACACCAACACATTACACTTACTGAGTTACTGTACACCAACACGCTACTCACAGTACACTAACACACTACACATACTGAGTTACTGTACACCAACACGCTACTTACAGTACACTAACACACTACACTTTCTGAGTTACTGTACACCAACCCACTACTCACAGTACACTAACACTACACTTACTGAGTTACTGTACACCAACACGCTACTTACAGCACACTAACACACTACACTTTCTGAGTTACTGTACACCAACACGCTACTTACAGTACACTAACACACTACACTTACTGAGTTACTGTACACCCACACACTACTTACAGTACACTAACACATTACACTTTCTGAGTTACTGTACACCAACACACTACTTACAGTACACTAACACTACACTTACTGAGTTACTGTACACCAACACGCTACTTACAGTACACTAACACACTACACTTACTGAGCTACTGTACACCAACACGCTACTTACAGTACACTAACACATCACACTTACTGAGCTACTGTACACCAACACGCTACTTACAGTACACTAACGCGTTACACTTACTGAGTTACTGTACACCAACACGCAACACGATGCATGTTCATCTACAGTGCTAATAACAGCATCTGGTAAAATGCAAATGTGAGGATAAAGGTTTCTGAGTGTTGATTTACTGACTGTGCCTGAGTGTTTACTGACGGGTGGTTTGAAAGATTTAGCTGCAATCTTCTGGTTGCGGGTTTGGACCACAGGAATGACTGGTGCACCTGGTACTGCTGTTGGGCAAGGCACTCAACCCCCCGGCAGTGGTGCTGTGCTGGCGATACTGTGGCAGCAAAGTGAGGAATTCCCTGATAGGATCTATAAAGTTCATAATATGCTTCACAGTCTTGCTTCAGGGAAAAATAATTAAGTGAGTTGGAAAAGAGTAAACAGATGACACGTCTTTAAATATTGGAGTTGTATCGTGGGTGTTGAATCACAGGGTAGAGTTTGAAGTATTTGTTCGAACCTGACCCAGTTATTATAATACAAGTTTACCCCACCAACAATTATTGACCTTGCGTGTTTATGGTGGTAGTAACTTTAGTCTCCTGCAGATGGCGCTGCAAGAGGAAGATGGGGATATAAATATCTGTGGGGTGTGAGTGGAGGGATTCATAGATTGGGAAGAGGTGCTACAGTGCAGTGAGTGTCTCGTTCCATGTGTGGAAAATGGCTCCAAGGCAGATGTTAATGTCTGGCTAAAAGGAGTGACTGCATTTGGACATGCCAAACACCATAGTGTGAAGAAAGTAGCTGAATTTGTCATATGGATATACCATTAGTGGCAAAATTCCCAGTCTACAGGGAATTCTCTCTGGAATTGTGCCTGAAAGACAGCCACCAAATCTCGCCCAACTCTTTGATGCAATAGAGTCTTAACATTAATGTGGCCCAGATCCAGAAACTTGTCCAGTCCATGCCCAATCCATTCATAGCTGGTATTGATGCTTGTGGAGGTATTACATGCTAATAGGTACATTTCAATCACGGGTGGCTATTTTTTTGTCTGGTGAGCTCATGATATTGTATTATGTTTTGTTTGATTAGTCTGTGACCTAATTAATATAGTTGCTTCTCAGTAATTTGACGAGCACTATCCTGTCAAGTTTTATTCGGCATGTATGCCTCTCTGCGTATGGTTTCTCTGTTTTTCATTGTTCTTTCATTCGTGTGACTGCACACATGCACACAAACATGTATGTGCACACACACATACACACACTGCACTATAGTGTAGTTCCTGTAAATCACAAAACAGTTTTTATAGACAACAAAAGGTGGATGTTGCCTCCAAGGCTGGGGGGACGGATACCCACTGCGTAACACACTCCCGCAACTCCATACCACACACATTCCTCCATTGTTCGGGAATTCGAGAGCTTGTAATTATATCAGCCGCTTCCGTGATTTCTGTTCAGAGATGTGATATGAAACATGGAAACAGTGACTTTATTGTGATCGCCTGTGTTTCCTTAACTCCACGAATACTCATTATTCTGACACATATAACACAGCATTAAGCCCTTTATTATGTGTGGCAGAGTGAGAAGTGTTGTTAGCCATTGCACTACCAGTGTTGGGGGTAGCACAGTGTGTTACAGTGTGTTACAGTGCTTTAACAAGGTAGTGTAACACAGTGTTGGTTCTTGTAGTGACATCACGGTTGCTGACTTCATTCTTTATAAAACAAAAACTTACATTAGTTGTGCCAGTATTAGTGCCCATTCAGACACATTGGCATCAGCAATGGGGATAGCGATACGTACAACCATCACCACAAAGCAATATTTGACACACATGTGTTCTGAAATGTGCCTGCACGCCAGTAGACAGAACTTTCCAACATGTTGGCAGTGTGGGATGACCAGCAGCAGTGAAAATGCCCATGGCTAAATCTGCAGGGCCAGTTGGTGAAACATGCTCATAGAAGCTCCTTACCTGAAAGGCTGAGTCAAGCTTCTTTCAGTCATCATTCATCTGCCATTGTGTAGCCACAGTTTGAGTTAGTGTTGGTCCAGATTGTTGTTGAGGTAGTGGATGGAACCACCGGACTCTCAGCATAATGATAGCCTTAAGCCTTGATACAGGCTTTAACCAGCATTGCAGCCAGCTACTCTGAGCTACCACCTTCACTGTGATATTTACTAAACTCTCGCAGAATCTGACACTTGGAGATGTAAGCAAGAGTGAACAAGCTGGACGTATGAGACAAATGACTTAAGAAATTCTTTATGGCTGAGCCAGTGAAGCTGCTGGGAGCACAGCACAGGGTTATGTGTATGTGGTTGGTGTAGCTCAGCGGATAATACCACTACCCACCAGGGAGCCACCAGCACATGTGGGAGACTGGGGTTTGAATCCCAGTCTGCATGGCTATGCTACACCAATAAGAGTCCTTGGGCAAGACTCCTAACACTGCACTGGCCTACCTGTAATATGGATACCCATGTAAGTCGCTCTGGAAAAGAGCGTCAGCTAAATGCCATAAATGTAAATGTAAATGTGTATATTGTTCCGTTCTGTTTATAACTACTTTGCACACTATAGATATTTTGCATTTATTTAAGTTGCTTAAAATCATTTATATTACTAATTATATAGTAAATACTGAACATATATAGTAAGTAAACATATAGGATACTTCTGGGCCGGCATGGTGGCACCGTGGGGAGTGCTGTTGCTTCATATCAAGAAGGGCCTAGATTTGATTTTGGGCATTTAGGGGCATCTACCTTTCTGTGTGAGGTTTGCCTGATCTCCCCAGGTCTGTGTTGGGTTTCCTCCCACAGTCCAAAGACATGAAGTCAGGTGAATTGGCGCTGCTAAATTATCTCCCTGAGTGTGAATGTGTATGCCTGCCCTGCGAAGGACTGGCAGCTTCTCCAGGGTGTTTCCTGCCTTCCGCCTCTCGAATGCTGGGATAGACTTCAGCACTGGCAGCAGAAAGAAACAGCAGTTTAGAAGATGATATTTATTCAATATACAAAATATTTACTTGTATGTATAAATGATCAGGTCAGTTCAGATTTGCGTTCAGAAACTTCAGAAGGCTTTAAATTCTATTCATAAAACAAACAATGTATATTCTTGTTTTATAAATGACTTTCCAGTACAGAATTGCGTGGGTTTTATAGAGTAAGGCAGACGTAATGTGGTAAGTAATGTTTGCTTTTCCCAGGAAATAATGAGTAAAGTAATCCCATAACAGTTTGAGAGAAGTGATTAGTCATTTGTACTGGATTACTCCAATAACTACCCCCCGCACTGGGCACCACACAAGGCCTTAAATGTACCCTGTAGTTCTCTTCATGTAGGCTAGCAGTAACTGAATTGGCTCTGCTCTGTTTTGTGAAGGAGAGTTTTAGGGATTCTCCCAGCAAAGTCTTTTCTAATTCTCATGTGTGAACGGAGCTTTGATCGAAGTAATTCCAAAAAATTGCAGTTATTATACTAACTGTCTGCTTCTGTCACGCATGCACACACATGCACAAGGGCTTATGATTACAATACAAAACAGACTGAAGGATGAGCACTTTAAACACACACCTGCTGTGTAAATAGGAATTAAGGGAATGAGTCATAGAAGAAAAATCTTAATCTTTTCAGTGTTCACACCTCAAACCGTGCCACACGTAAATGTGGCAAGAGAAGGAATGCTCTTCAACTGTGTCAGAGCTCCAGAATTACAATAGAGATGCTACAGCAGTTGCACCTATGTCTTATGATTGCTTTTGATTGATCTTATCTTATCTTACATGTTGCTGTAAATGAGAAATAGGCTTTGATGTAAATGAGAACCTGGATTACAAAGTACAAGTGATTCATGCAAGACGCCAGTACAAAACACATATGAAACAGAAAATACACAACATACACATTCAATTATTAAATATAAGTTTTTCTGTATGTAGTGTGTCGGCAGTTTACCTTGATTACAGTGTCCCTTCTTTTCAGCTGGGTTGTTTCCACTTTTCACGATCCAAATAATCCCAATCACATCCATTGAGGTTTTGGTCTAGACTCTGGGCTGGTTAGTTCATTATTCTGAAACTCCATTGCTGTTGTGTTTTCCAACTCCAGTTTTGTTTTTCTTGTATTGTCTTCGAAACTTCTTCCACATGGTGTTGCTTATCTTAAATATACCACACAATTATGAATGAAATTATTAATAATAAAAATAAAAATAAATAAATAAATAAGAGGATTTGCTCGGTATTGTATATTTAATATGCGACTGAGGGTTTTGGTATACTGTTGCTGAACGGGGTTTGAGTGTGTTGTGTGTGCACAGGACATGTTTCTGTAGTTTTTGTGCATAACCATTGAAAATGCTCTCCTTATTTGTGCTTTGGAACAGACAAAGTTGTTGATGCTGCTGTTGTCTGTGATTCTCTTTTTTCCCTTACTTCCGAGTGTACCGCATGCTCTCTCTTATCCTGATCTCTAACATGTGTAACACATTGCTTTTTAATATATTGCTGAACTGGTTTCACTGTGGTAGAGGAGAAGTGTGTTCAGAATGTGTGGTTACTGTATGAGATTAGTGTCTGGGTCTACTAAGCTGCTCTAAGCCTCTAGATTGCAGCAGAGCTGTGAAATTAGCTGCCACATTTTCAAGTAATATTTGCCTTGTGCAGACGCTCTGTGCTTTCCAGTAACTGTACTAACAATGCACAACTACTGTGAGGCTTGCTTAAATAGTCTAAGTGCCTTCATGGCTGTCTAGAGGTGTGCTGCTGGACCTGAATCTGAAAGGACCCAAAACATGGTGTGTTTGGTTATTTAACTGCGGGCTCAGTTTTGTTATGTAATGAATGATATATTTAATGTGTACAGTTCATATACTCTCAGCACTCTCTCTCTCTCACATGCTGTCCCTTACTCCTTCTCTAGCATTGTCTATGTTATGTGTATAACAAAGATGGTCTTGCTAACAGCTCTGTGTGGAGGAGATGAAAATGAAATCAGGATTAATGGGAGCTAATTAAATTATCACTGTCAGGAATATATTTACATTGTAGTAACATTAAAGACCAGTCATTACGTTACATAACGTTACTATAATGAAAATGTTACTTGAGTGTTACTACAATGATCAGGCCATAATGTACTACAATGTAAAGGTAGTGACATCAATCATTACATTGCATAGGAAGCATACTGGTCACATACAGTGTAGCATTTGAGACTGTATGTCCTCAGTGAAGCATTTAAGGTGGACAAACATCAAAGTACTTAAATCAGTTAAATTAGTGTCAGCTACAGCAAACCCTTACCTTAAGTGTCTAGAGGCTTTATTGGGCAATTATCTGTGACTTATCAACAAAGCAATGTATTCATCTGTTTCTGCTAACATGTGCGAGCAGGTGTGGGCTAGGTCTCACATTTGGAGGTGTAGATGGGGTTCAGGCTACAATACCATGCCTGTACAAACTTCTACTACTGTCTAGTGAGCTGTGATATTTCAGTATGTTTGGGAAACACGCTCAGTAGTAGGAAAGTGTTGAAACTGAAGACGGATGCTGGTTGATAGTGTATGATAATGATATTGTGGTTTGGGATAAGCTAACTTGGCTTGTCTTTGAAGTCACCTACTAAGCTCTTTTCCGTGCTACCAGGCATGATTCTTTGACTCGATTCTCTTGAGGAAACTATTAAACAAATAGTTTAATAATTTGATCTAGATTATTTAATAATCTAAACTAATCGCAAACTGCAAGTTCAGTTCTGTGCAGTCAAACACTTGCACAAAACAATGAATAAAATAAGTACACATTTGATTAGTCCAGTAGTAGCACATTTAAGCCCTGTTTCTTATCTGTAGAAATTCATACATGATAAATGTTCTGTTAGGGTTTTCTGAAATTACCCCAAACAGCTTGGATCAAAACAACATCAGACAGTACCACACTTTGGAACAGCAACAAAATCTTATGTGGTTAAGTACCATATAGACTTGGGCTAGTAAAGTGAGTTTATTCAACTTATCAAATGCCACCCGACAGTAAGGAATAAGCAGTGCAGTATGAGAGCTGCTTTCGAGACATTCATGAGGTTATGATTCGGGCAAATCAAGCTCAATTTTGTATATAAAGAAAAATATGCTGGTGGCATTTTCTATTAGCCACTTGTTACATTACTGTAATGTTGATCTATACAGGACTGTAAGAGTTTGGTGAATTATAGAAGATAATTCACTCCAGAATTATTACTTTGCAGACTTATGAAAACTACACACATCTCAGATCTGTACTGCATTCAAATCACAGATCTCATTGGCAGTCACTCAGTCTATAGCACCTGCCCAAATTAAAGTAGTCCAGCTCAGATAGGGGAATATTCATATCTCACATGTAATAACAGCACCCTATAAAAGCAGAACAAGCGACGGCAAGCAGCAGTTCAAACAGATCTTATGTAAATGGCTAGCCACATGGCTTGCTAGCTGGTTAAGCTAAGTAGTTTCTCAACAAGCTTGGCAAAGTTCACATTTCTTTGACAAAATAATGCTTGTATAAAAACCTTGTATAAAATCTTTATTGGTCGGTCAGTAGACCATGCAGGGTTTTATATCTTGTATATCAATATGATGTATTGACTGAGATCAGAGGAAATGTTGTATATGATAGTGTTTGGTATGTTGTTAGCATTTTGATTTTGACTTTTGTTCACAAAACTGAGATTGATGTAACTGTAGCAAATGAGTTTTAGTTGAATTGTGTAATGAGGCTTCGCCTTATATAAGTGAAACGTTTAGGTTTCATCTTAAAATGTGAAAGTTTCACCATATAAAACAACTTTAGGCAAAACTGGGAAACTAGCTGTCTGATGCAAACACAGCAGCTCATTGTTGCTTTTATTTAGTTGCTGTCTGGACCAAGTTAGAGATTAGTTACAATGCAGCATGGGGCATTAGTGCCTTTAACCCAGTTCTGAATAAGCCATGTGGGCTACTTCACAATGAAAGCTCAATGCATGCTGTGGGATTTGGAAGGAAATTGATGTAAGCGTTCGCACTGTTGCCTAGAAAGACACACTATAAGCAGTTCCACTTATCACATTTCAGGTATCACGTAGAGTATACCTTTATAAAACGTGGCTTTAAAAAAAATGACCAAGCTGAATTGCTTGCCTTGGGTTAATTGGAACTGACTCAGTATTGACTTTGTTCCGTTTCACTGTCCTGTCATCACCAGCCTGTGTAATTCATCTGAAATTCATCCGCGGCCTTTGGCCTCTTCCTCATTTCACCCACTCGCTCCTCTTTCCCTGGCTGCTGTATTTTTTCGCCCCTGGGAACATTCTCTGCAGTATCGATGGCCACCTCCCTCTGTCCTCACTCCAAGAATAGAGGGGCGGAAAAGACCAATTCTCTGCTCGGCTCCTCTGTGTTCTGCAGTTCTCAGAGATGGATTGTTCATTGTTTGTAACAGGGATGTCCTTTGTCTAGGAGGCGCCTGAAGAGGAGGAAAGGTCTTTCTGGAGCTCTAGAGAATGTGATCATTGAAGGTCTTTGGCTATTATAATCATAGAGAGAGAGAGTATATCAGCAGTATTCAATTACCAAGCACAGTGGGCTTGGCACACGTGAATACCCAAGGCACAATGATGTTGAAATCATAGCTGTATGGGCAGACATTTGCTTAAGCAATGAATCCCAACTGGACAGATGCTCAGATTTGAGCAGTATTTCAAATATTTGATACCATTGGTACTGTATTTCAGAAAAGGGGGCAGTTTTAGTGACGCCTTTTATTTAATTTTCCTCTAATACACCTACCTGTAATGCCAAAACAGGTGGATCTAGTCCCATTTGTTACATGTTTAAAAATCTTTATATATCAGCTTTGTTAGATATGTATATGAAGCATATTGGATATAGGCATCAACTTATTCATTCTCTTATGCATTATTACAGTAGGGAGCAACTGTGGTGTTAAAAGACAGTAGCCTGTCAGCAGCCAGTAAACAAAGGTTTCGTTCACATTAGAAACTTTGCTGCTCAAATCCGATTTTTGTTTAGATCTGATCTCATGACATTATGTAGCACATTTGCATTAAGGAAAGTGACGCAAATCTGTCATTAATGTGAAAGAATTGGCATTCTGAACCAACCCACATCCGCACTTCATAATCAGTAAAGTGGGGGGCAGTCGTGGGCACCAGCCTTGTGACAAGAGGGTCGCGGGTTCGATTCCCTGAACCGACAGTAACGACTGAGGTGCCCTTGAGCAAGGCACCTAACCCCCAACTGCTCCCCGGGCGCCGTGGATAGGGCTGCCCACCATTCCGGGTAAGTGTGCTCACTGCCCCCTAGTGTGTGTGTTCACTAGTGAGTGTGTTTGTGGGTGTTTCACTTCACGGATGGGTTAAATGTGGAAACTAAATTTCCCCACTGTGGGATCAACAAGGGATTAAAATCTAAATCTAAAGGCACATGAATGAATTACGTGTGTCATAAACAGCAAATAAACCAAATAAGCCTTCATAGCAAAGATAATATACTCTGAGAAGCTCTTAGCTGCTCGTTATTAGAGCACATGCTTAGTGAAAAAAGACCACATTCAGAATGTTCACATTCATACCACATACCCACAAATCTGATCAAGGATTACATCTGATGTGAAAAGACAGAATTTGATGTGTGCACACATCTCATTAAAGCAAAAAATCTGATTTGAGTCTCTACAGCCTGGTAAGATGAGTGTAGCCTATTGGTCAGTGACTGTAATTATTGTTGTTGGACTGATATTGACATCGCAGCTGATGATTGTAACCAGTTATTTGGGGCTACATGTGTGCTTTTTAGTGACCAGCAGGAGTTAGACAGACTAGCCTGGTGTAACCCCTAATCACTGGTAGGCGGCACTTTCTTTTTCAGGCTGCAATGGATGATGCTGTACAGGCGTGCACAACTCCAGTCCTGATAGGCCGGTGTCCAGCACAGTTTGGTAGTTTTACTCAAACACATCCACTAAACCTGCCAATTAACAGTTGACCTGCCCTCCAGGGTTGTAGTTGTGCTTCCTTGATATAGTGGAACACGCCACAGCCCTGCACGTGGAAGGTTGTAGGTTTGGCTTTCTGTCCCGCCACTGCCCGGCCTAATGACTCACTCTGGTTAAAGCTTTGTTAAATCTGTAAATGTTTACAATATACAAAATAATGCCTGAGTTAGCAACAGCATGGCTATGCAAAATGAAGAATATATCTTAGGTAAGACAGATTCATACAGTTAGTGTCTAGGGCCAGATACTGATTCTCATGTTGGACCACATGGGGGTGCCAATCACTGGGGTCTTATAAACTGTGGGCTCAGCCGGAAATGGCGGCTGGAGCAACGGCGGGAAACGTTAGGGCGTCGAGGATTGCGCTTGGGAATCTCTCTCTTATCCTTTGGTTGACATCCCTCCCATCATCTGATAAAAACCTGAACGCTACCATGAACGGGGCTTGAGCTGGCCGGCCACGGGCTCATGGACTGAGATGCCCCCCATGCCCTCTAAGGTGATTCGAGGACCCGGACAGGTAAGTTGGTCTCTTCTAGAGTCCAACTAGTAAGTACACACCTCTACGTGGGGTTCATCTGCCACGTTAAAGTGCAACACGTAGGGGCAGTGTGTCTTCGTCACAGTCAGGGCCTGGATTAATTAAAACCCAAGACAGTTTTGTGGGTATGACTTAGTACCATTGGTCCCTGGGCTTGTGACACCATTCCAACTCTAAAATGTCTGATCAGGAATGAATACAGCGAATACAGCTTTTTTAACGGATGTGCAGTTTCTGCATAGCAAACAACAACAAACTGTACTTCTGTTCGACCGAAAGACACTGTTTCTGCCCCTCCCAAATCCTAGTGTCTCCTTTATCTTAGAGCCACTCCTGTTCTCACTCAGGGCAGATCCCCAAACTCTAGCTGATAGACATACTGGCCCACACTCTTCTATGTGTAGTTTATTCCTTCCTTGTTCCTCAAATGCTCTTTTCTAGTTAATGTATCAGCTTGGTTCAATTAGCAGTTATTTGTATTGGTGTGAGTTATAATAAATATTTAATTTATTTTTATTGGTCCTGAAATTCCATAGCAGTCCATATTACTTTCGCCAAATAACAGCTTTACTTCATTGTTGTTGGTGGATGTTGTAGCAGCTGATTGTAATTCTGCAGGACATAACCTGAGCAGCTGTTCTCTTCATTCACCCTCTCAGAGGAGTTTCTAGGAACAGATCCTGAAGGATGTTACATCACCCGGGTTAGCACTGCTCACCTTTGCTCCTGTTTGTTTAGCGTATCCATATCTAGTTTCGATCTTGTAGTGAACTCTGAGCAGCGTCCACCTTCGACTACTACATATTTGGCAGTGCCGTTGTTGACGATAGAGGAAGGAGAGGAGAGGCAAATTGTTTAGAAGCCTTCTCCATCTTACCCGCCCTGTCCTGTCTCCATCTAGATCACATCTGAGACTTTATTTTAGTGCCACATCCATGGCAACCCACAGGCACACGTGACGTCTCTTTACAGAGACGCATTTCCTGCACTTAAACACATACTCTCTAAAGTAAACTAAAGTAAACATCCTTATTGATGATGGTGATGACTTCCAAAGGAAGAGGAAGCAATCGCAGGACAGCGACTCAGGGAAGTCGATCTATGTCTATTTTTGGGAGGAGACTTGTGGAGTATTTTATACCACTGATAAAGGGTCTGACTGACGCGAATGAATGAGCTGTTTATACTAATATGCAGGTTATGAGTAAGTGAGGCCGCAAACATTTACTCCCTCCGTCTTGGGTCCCTGATTCACTTCCAAATACTGACTCACTCAGGTCAGTTTGACGTACAACGTGCTGTTTATTTTAATCATTCATATGAAGTAACATTCGGATGTGTGGACCTTTGCCTTTGACTCCTTCTACAGCACACAGGTCTCAGACTCTCAACCGTTCCAGTGCTCATCCCCAGCCGAGCATGACTGATGAAGGGTTTTAAAAAGTGGGCAGCAGTGGGATTGCCCAGAATGCACCTCTTCAGAGCTGGCTGTGCAGCTCTTACATATAAAGCAACACTCTCCGCCGTGGGCCAGCGCTTAAAATATTCAACTCTTAAAAGCTCATCAGCTCCAGCGAAGTGGCCAAAGATCAACTTTCACCCACTTATACAGCCGTTTCGGCTCAACAATGAGGGCCGTGTGTTCGTGCCATAGGAAGGTAAAGGGCCACTGCTGTGAGTTAAGTGTAGTGTTCCTGAGTCGTGTCTTTGGGTTGGGACCAAAGCCTTTAAGCATATAAACACATGCACCATGAGAACAGCAATCTTCTCGGACATAGCAAACCTACACTTAGCCAGACGTCTGTTTACGTTGAGCTTTTAATTCGGCATATCATAATGTCAGCGTCGTTAGAATAAATCATTCAGTGGGGTAACTCGCAGTATGGTCTTCCTCAGTGACACTGTGATTTTATTACGGGGGATCAATAGCTACACTAATTCAGGCAGTTCTCATAATAAATATACTTCGTCAGGATCATATTTTGTTTCAGTGTTGATTCAGTGGCTTCATGACTACAGGCTACATACGGTTAAAAGGACGCATGATCTTGTTAAACATTGACGCATTGTGAACCGCATTGTTCGGATCAGTGCACACATGTTGGTGGAAAACTTGCTGTAATAACTGAGCATCAGATATACTGAAAACATTGAGGAATTAGAACCATTTGTCACCATACACTGGCATGCAAGTACTTGTTGACCCTTTAGAGAGTGCTAAGGACAGCAGAGAAAATTATTGGGACTTCACTTCCTCCCATACAGGTCAATGCGACAAGTCGCTGTCTGACCAGGGCTCAGAACATAATCAGAGACCCCTCAAATCCCCACCATGGACTGTTCACGCTACTGGCCTCCGGAAGGAAGTTCCCACAGCCATCAGACTCTTAAACAGTTGAGCTTATGTCTCTCCTCATAGACATCACTGTATTTATAAAAATTGCACTAACTCATATCATTCTGCACATGAATAGTTGCACTACTGTACTTGACTGTTTGTGTCTGCATACAGCTGCACACATCGTTTTGCACATGTAACTGTTCTTGGTTATATTTCAGCTCATTTTGCACAAACATCACTTTACTACAGAATGTTACAATGTAACTAATGTAGCACATACCTGCACAATGTATATAGCCTGTATAATTCTAAATTGTTTACATTTTATATTTTATATTTTATTTATATATTCTCTGCATGCTTAATTTTCGATCCTTGTTATCTGTCTATTTATATTTATACTTTTTATTCTATGACATCCAGTGTGGGCAGCAAAGTAAGAATTTCATTGTACAGGGAAACTAGTTTCCTTACTGTGCATATGACAATAAAGCTTTGAATCTTGAATCTAGCAGAACAGCCAGGTTCAAAAACAGCTTCTTCCCACATGCCATAAGACTGCTGAACTTTAAATAAAATACTGCTCCATTTCCTTTGGGTTTTTTTTGCTCCACCTGGGAGCTCCCGTGCAATACTCTCTTGTGTGTATGTATACTGACTGGAATGTGTTTATCTGTTGATATACACACATATGTTCACATATACGCTACCTTTTGCACTACATTGCACTTTGCACTTTCTCCCCGATCTACTCTGAGCCAGTACAACGTAATTTCATTCCATTGTGCACTTTAAGTTGTAAATTTTAATGACAATAAAGTTTGTAGACGTCTAAGTCTAAGTCTGTAGGGCACCCTCTAGCCCAGTGAAGTTCAGGAAAGAACGTGGAACTGACCCACGGGATACACTGTGGGGCCTCCTGCTTTGAATGTTTAGGGCATTTCTGCCGTAGTCACTTGTCCATTCACACAGACAATTCTAGGCAGTCACAGTCTTGGCAGGCAGTTGGCAGTCCATATGCTGTCCACTGTACATGCTAATTCTTCTATGACGTATTCCTGGTACACATGTGACACTGCGGATTGAGGAATGTTAAATCCCAACACAACTTTGGAAAGGAAATGTCCAATGGCACCCTTTAATATGGCTTGTTCAAACTCTGACTGATAAATCACGTCGCCATGCCGTAAGCACGTTGGCCAGTGTTCAACCTAACAACATAACACCTCACAGCTTACGGGTATGGGCGTTCCCAAGCTGTCCCCTGAGATAACCCTGTTTCATGACCAGTTTACACACTGTTGTTCCATGACTTTTTGCGTATCAGGCTATTAACCTATCTGAGGATGGATATGATGAGAGATGCCCTAGAACTTGTTCTGATTACCTAAAGCAATGGTCTTCAGACCCCAGGGCATGTTTTTGGTCCTGACCTGCCTACCTCTCAATGGAAAGGGAGTAAAACCATCTGGGGGGCCCTGAGGGACAGTTTTTAAAAATCACTGGTTTAAAGCACAGAAATTTTGCATATTGGCCTGTGCAACCATGGACACGGAAAGGTTCATGGGATGTACTGGACTCACAGTAAGAAACTCTTGTAAATAGTTGTGGCTGTTATCTGGAAGATATTTAAATGTATTGCATGTGCTGTACTGGGCTGTGGGGCTGTTTAGTGGGATAATGGTGTGTTGCTGTTAATGGCCTACCTGATCCGGGCCATTCAGTCGGCACTAGTGGTGGTTTGCTGCTGGGCAGCTGCCCTATTCAGTAAGAGCATTTGAAGTGTTATGTATTCAGAATACCTTTTTATACATTGGATGAGCATTGCACAGTACCCACGTATTTGATTACATGTCATTTTTTACCCATGTGCCCAAAGGATTTTTATTTTATATAGTAAATGAAATCGTAAAACCTCCACACAGATTTAATGAATGTAACACATTGCTTCAAGCAAGCTCAGAGAACACAGACCAAAGGAAAACGGGTTAACATATTTTGTTTTCTTGGGACAGTACTTGAGAAAGCTGTTGGAGCTGTGTTAAGTGCACTTTACTCCCTAGAGATTCTGCTTCACACTCTAAAAAAAATGCTGTTGTGCCTCACTTGGAGGAGAGCTGGCAGAGGTAGCAGCTCAGAGCACCAGAAAAACAAGCTTCTTGTTTTAGCTTTTCTCAAGAACAAGTGGCCCAGAGAGCATTATTTACCCCACAGCTCTCTAATGCGCCCTGGATGTATGGATTTAGAAATACGCATACGCATAATGAGATATGAGCTCCCCCTGTTGGTCCAAATCTGAACTCAACAAATTCATGAACACATTTTAGAGAGGAAAAGAATGTAGGAATGTTAATTAGGAGTTTTACAACATAATCTTTAGTTTACCCCTAAGCATGTTATATTCAGTGCAGTCTGTAAGTAATCTGAAGGGGGTTTGGTAAAGTCTTTAAGACTTCAAATGAAACAGTGGCTGGGAAGGTGAGGTGAATTTTACTCAAACCCCTCGCATTTTAAAGTTAGTCCACCTCCCACAAAAAGTCATTTGTCAACTGTCTGTTCAGTTGTGTCATCAGCAAATACCAACAATATGCCAAATACTGAATTAGACATCTTCATTTTGGATGATATTTAATAAGTCAATTTTAACAAAACAGTGTCTCTATGAGCTGAACAGTTGTGAGTCCTACATGTTGCCCTAAAATACCCCACAGCTCAGTAGAACGACAGCAGCTCTACTATATTATTACTGTCCACAAGTATCAAAAACAAGTATCACATTTCTGTTGGTCCGTTCGCCATGAAATTGTGTGAAGAGTGTTCAAATGATGCATAAAAGTAAAAATGGAGTTACATGTTTTTCATTTAACAGTGTTGATAAAATATACATACCCTTACAATGGTGGTCTCCAGCCCTCCTGTCTTTTGCACAGTTTGGTTTCAACTAGCATCCAATAAGCTTCTAAAGCCCTTACTTAACTCTAATTCATCTAATCCATTCAATCATGGACCTGGGAAGAGGATGATTAGCTGGAGCAGGTCTGGGAAATTATGGTTAGAACCAGGTTTTCCAGGCAGAGAGGACTGAAGACCACTGCCTTAAGACCTAGGACAGCTAGAGATCTTCTCTTGATGTCCCCTGTAGCTGGATGTTTCATGTGTTGATTTGTTGAAAATCTATATTTAAGATTTCCTAAGGCCGAAGAGATGTTGTGTGTGATGACAGCCAGCTACGTGAGATCATAACAAATTTTAACAAGAGTGTGTTTTTCTCTATGTCTTACCAGAACTAATGGACACTCGGGCAGCAAGGCCATTCAGCTTCTCCTTCAACACCAGTGACTACCGAATTCTCCATATGGACCAGGACCAGGGCCGGCTGTATCTGGGCAGCCGCGAGTACCTGGTCTCTCTGGACATGCAGAATGTCAATAAGGAACCTCTCATTGTAAGAAGATCTTACCTAACTTCTATTTGATAGCCCTTGAGTAGTTGAGATGTGTGCATGTCCACGTTAGCCACAGTAAAATGCATCAGCATATGGAATTGAGGCTTTCTGAGCGCTACCATGTTTTCTATCACTGTGTGAAAGAAGCACGATGCTGCCCTCATTGTGTCCCTGAGTGAATAACAACCAGGGGCGACTAAAGCTTTCAGTGTATGTGGCTATGGATGAATATGGTCTCATTGGTTTCATGTATTTTTGCACACTCTTGAGCTTGTGCTGGTTGGTTTATCTAGGATCAGCTTTGGCCGTCATACTGTAAATATATTCTATTCATAACACAGGGGAGAAGATCCTAGGTCTTCCTCAGCAACCCTAATGAATGCAGTGCTTGCAGGTCCTTACAAGTATTGAGGTTGAGGTTTGTTTTTTTCCCCTTCATAGATCCACTGGCCTGCTCCAACACAGAGAAAGGGGGAGTGTCAAATGACCGGGAAAGGAAAACATGTGAGCCTGCCTTCACAACTGACTTAAACCCAGAATTGAATATAGATTATATGTTTTTTAAATCAGTGAAATAAATTCACATTAAGTTTGTGTGTGTGTGTGTGTGTGTTTTTAGGGCGAGTGTGCTAACTTTGTGCGCCTGATTGAACCCTGGAACAGAACTCATCTGTACACATGCGGCACTGGAGCTTACAAACCCATCTGCACCTTCATCAACAGAGGCTGGAGAGCTGAGGTACATCCACCACCACAATACGTGTTATATACTAGGTATAATATGGTGGTAATATGGTCTTTATTGTCCATTGACTTGATATTCATCTCAATATTAATGTTTGAACTTTCAAAACTTACAAAATCCATATGTTTCTCATAAACGTGTGTGTTCTTAAACCGCCGTGCTTGTTCATGCATTTCAGTCAATCAGAAAGAAGGATGGGGTCTTAATAGCCCTGTCAGGTAGAAACCCAATACCACCCAGATAGCAAATCTGATATGACTAAACCCTTTGTGGCCCACATACCGCATAGAATGATGGCACAGGAAAGATGTGGTTGCCAGAACCCAGCTCATTTTCTACTATTAGAGGGCTCTATCTCATCTTTAAACCACCACTGCCAGAACTGGCCTCCTATTCAAAACTAGCAGAAAAAATACCAGGCTGTTACAACAACTTCCGCTGATGTACAGTACCACAAGGCTGAGGGGGCCAAGACTAGCACATGCTTCTCCACCCAGCTGCGACCCAACTGTGGCACCGATGGGATTTGAATTTACAATCTCTTGCTAAGTGGACAATGCTTAGCCTATTGCACTACTCCTGTTGACTCCCCACTGTGAAAAAGATTTTAATGTAAACAAAGCACCCTCACAGCCCTCCTGTTTTCCTCTAGTTGGCCTACAGAGCCAACAACAGACACTTACAAATACCAACAACAAACAAACACGCACACACAGCCTTAATTAAACCAACATACCCTGTAGGAAGAGATCAAAAACCTTTTAAAGGAAGCTTTTTTAAATATGGCTGTCTCACTTGTCTGTGCAGGACTATCTCTTTAGGCTGGTCCCTGGATATATGGACTCAGGAAAAGGCAAATGCTCCTACGACCCTAATCATGAAGATGTGGCGGCTCTCATCAGTGAGTCTTTTTCAACTTAAGCTTTCACCTCTGAGTCTTCTCCAATATCTTTGATGAAGTATGTTATAATTTCTCTCTTTCATTCCACCCTTGTTCTCAGACGGTAACCTGTATGCTGGAGTTCATGTAGACTTCATGGCTACAGACCCTGCAATCTTTAGGACCATGGGGAGCAGAGCGGCTGTGAGGACGGAGCAGTATGACTCCCGGTGGCTTAATGGTACGTAAGTAGAAAGGTAAAACATTGTTAATGTGTGATTTGACAGCAGGTTCTGATCTCCTGTCCTCTCTCTTTCTCTCTCTTTATTTTCCCGACTGTTTGGCTGTCTCAATTTCAGAACCCGTGTTCATACACATAAAGCAGATTCCAGACAGCTCAGAGAAAAATGATGACAAGCTCTACTTCTTTTTCCGTGAGAAGAGTCTGGACTCTGGGGGCACAGCAAGCCCCAGCGTGTTGGCCAGAGTTGGACGAGTGTGTCTGGTGAGAGTTCAAACCATCCCAGTATATAGGGTGAAGTTATTCTCTTTGATTGGGCGCCGAAAACCCACACCTGAGGATTAGGAACCTGAGGAAGAGGGATAGGCCTGTTTCAGATATACAAGCTTTTTATATCAGGCAGAGCAACAGTGCATCCCGGATGTATCCCAGAAGCAGCTCAACATTTAGAAATTCAATGGGCATTTAGAAAAAAATACATCAAGCTTCACCATGTAGCAAAACACTATGAAGCTATGTCAGACAGACATGTGCAATGATAGACTCCAGGTAGGCATTAGTGGCTGCTCCTTTGCCCTCAGTACAACTGCCCTCTTGGTTAGTGTGTATAGTAATTATATTTTATATTGACACCAATATTCAGCAAGGCAGGGCACTGCAGTAAAGTTCATGATACCAAAGCTCAAAACTGACATCACATCAATGGCTCTTAAATAATAACAAACATACTAATGATATGAGAAAGGTCACGTTTTGCACACTGTAAGGATTGACAAACTTAGTTTGATGCACACTAAGCTAAAAGTTAATTGAGATTTATTAGGCAGATTGGTAATAAAGCCCAACATCACAAACCAGGCAAACATTACTGAGGGGACAAGGCAGAGAGAATAACCAGAGAGGCAGGCAGGGGTCGAGAACCAGTGAGCAGGAGGTACAGGCAGACAAATCCAAAGGAGTAAGACAAAATTGTAAAGCAGTAAACAAATGGAGAATACAATACAAGAAGGTCAGAACAAACCAGAAACCAGATCAAAGGGGAGAACAGAGAGAAAGAGAGAGTCAGCACCAAAGAGAAGTCAAAACCAGAGCAGAGAGAACAGTCAAGGCAAGGCAAGAGAGAACACTCAGTATGCAACCTGGGTTTGGCAGTGCTTCGCAGAGTGCATGTGTGTCTGTGGGGTTTAGTGCTAGTGGCAAAATGAGATGCAGGTGTGTGATAATAAATACTGGGGGGATAGGGGATGAGGTGAATGAGAGACAATTCCGGACATGTGATGAAATCGTCGGGTATCAAACTTTGGGACATGAAGTTCGGGAGATCGGAGGTGTCAGGAAAACCCGGAGGCTTGACACACCCTAGTTCAGAATATAGTAGCAATGTTCATTTTTTGCTGCCTTTAAAAACACACTGACCATTGTGGTTTTTTTATATCAGGAACATCATTATACTCTCCCTTTGCAGTATACCATACATACAATTCACCTTCATGTTGTTCTTTTTCCCTTTGAGTCTCATCCCCCAAAATCTCTATAGATCTTAGAGATATACTGACTATATAATGACATTAATCTATAACAAACAATGGTGGATGAAAGAACCAGCAGCTAGTAGCCTGAAAAGTATGATTTAACTTGATTACAAACTGTGTTTCCTACCAATTCAATTACATCCATTAAATTATATCTAAGTTGATTCATAGTGTGAAGTTTTACTTGGCTTAAGTTACAAGGATCTGCCTTCTAGATTAAATGTCATTGTCATTAAGGTATGTTTAAAAATGCTGCATTTCCAAAAGATAGCATGATGCACTAGAACCAAGCCTACTGGTGCGGAGAGATCCTTTGTGTGTAAAGCTGAGTCTTTTGAAACGTCATCGCTGTTACAGTAGTATAACGAGAGTGTAAATGACAGTGCTGTATTCGTGTTGACAGAATGATGAAGGAGGCCAGAAGTCTCTGGTGAACAAATGGACGACATTTCTAAAAGCCAGGCTGGTTTGCTCCGTGATGGGTGACGACGGTGTGGAGACTTTCTTTGATGAGCTGAGTGAGTCATATTGAAAGTGAACTTGCCTTAACAACTTTATACCACTTTCACATAACATCAATAACACATCCTGATATTACCTTTTCACTGATAAGAGAATAAGAGATGGGTATTTTTAATATGATATGTGACATTCTGTTACTTCACCATTTCAGGAGATGTCTTTATTCAGCCCACCCAGGATGAACGTAACCCCATGGTTTATGCCGTTTTCTCCACTGCTGGGTAAAGACAGCTCTACTGTGTACTTCTGTCTACATGTGGGCATATATTGACTCATGTCAGCTTGGTCCTTCAGTAATACAGAGTATGTTTTGTCTGTTTGCATCAGGTCTGTGTTTAAGGGATCGGCTGTGTGTGTGTACTCTATGGCTGATATCCGTAATGTCTTTAATGGGCCTTTTGCCCACAAACATGGACACAATTACCAATGGACAGCATACACAGGAAAGATTCCCTACCCTCGACCTGGAACTGTGAGTTCACACATATTCATTTTTCATCCTTTCATTAGCCCACACAGTCTGTTTTTGTTACTGTACTTTTAAGACTGACATTCATGCAAATGAGCTGTCTGAGCTGAAACACTCCTTATAACTTCAGTTTGAATGGGCGGAGCTAAACCTCTGTAGGCTATACAGGCAGATGTACAGGGGTTGGACAATGAAACTGAAACACCTGTCATTTTAGTGTGGGAGGTCTCAAGGCTAAATTGGACCAGCCTGGTGGCCAATCTTCATTAACTGCACATTGCACCAGTAAGAGCAGAGTGTGAAGGTTCAGTTAGCAGGTAAGAGCACAGTTCTGCTCAAAATACTGCAATGCACACAGCATTATGGGTGACATACCAGAGTTCAAAAGAGGACACATTGTTGGTGCACGTCTTGCTGGCGCATCTGTGACCAAGACAGCAAGTCTTTGTGATGTATCAAGAGCCACGGTATCCAGAGTAATGTCAGCATACCACCAAGAAGGACGAACCTCCACCATCGTCACGTAGTGACCTGGCCACTATCCTGCAAGAAGAATGGCTTAAACTCCCTCTGACCACTGTGCAGGACTTGTATATGTCATTCCCAAGACGAACTGACGCTGTATTGGCCGCAAAAGGAGGCCCTACACCATACTAATAAATGACTGTGGTCTAAAACCAGGTGTTTCAGTTTCATTGTCCAACCCCTGTATGTAAAGGTGCTGTTATTTGTGGCATCGCAGAAACAGTGAATTCAAAATAGGCTGTTTTTACTGCTTATTTTTCATGTGTGGACTGAGCTGATGAGTGATTGTGAGAGTGTGAGGAAAATTAGCTTCCATAACCAGAGAAGGCAAAAGTACACTCCTAGCACCTAACACCATTGCTGACCTCAAATGTAATTGCCGACTGGTTGCTATAGCACCTGACAGCATATCATAGCATGTAAAGGCTAAGTTGAGTAGAAGCCTACTGCAGCATTAGATGCCTGGGGCCAAATGGTCACGCAGTACTGAACTTTGACAAGGTCAAATTTACTGCTACCTAGCTCACTATAGCTATTATGTATAAAAGTGTTTCTCAACCCTGGTCCTGGAAGCGTCCTGCCCTGGATGTTTTAGTGCTGTCGTTGCTCCCAACACATCTGATCCAACTTATCAGCTCATTAACAAGCCCGTTCAGAGCTGCAGGGGGTGCGGGTGTTAAAGCATGGAGTCCATTAAAATGTGCAGTGCAGGGCAGGGAGCCTCCATCACCATTGGTGGGAAACACAGGTATACAGTGCACTAGCAACGTATCACAGCTTTCCATGGCCTCATATACTTTTATCTGATTCTGTGTCGTCCTCTAGTGTCCTGGAGGCACGTTTACACCAGGTCTACACTCTACAAAGGAGTTCTCTGACGAGGCTGTGAACTTCATCCGCAACCACCCGCTCATGCACAACCCGGTATATCCCATTCAGAAGCGCCCCCTGGTGGTCCGCTCGGGGGTGGACTACCGCTTCACCACCATCACTGTGGACCAGGTGGATGCTGTGGACGGGAGATATGAGGTGTTTTTTCTGGGCACAGGTGAGCCAGGCTGCTACAAATGGATGATGCATATGTCATACTTGAATTCCATATACGGCCAACCTGCGAAAAAGCAGGGTGCAAACAAACACATTTAGCTTGAAAGCATTTGTGTCTATAATATTTAGTATTTCTGCTGAAGGTGATGAAGAAAAGTTTCAGTCACCATTAATTTATGAATAATCCTCAGAGCGAGTGCAAATGTTGTCCTGTAGGTGGCGTTATTTGTGACAGACTGAGGGGCTAGACACGCACAAAAAATAAAATGATGTACGTCGTTTGAGCTAGACCTACTTTTCAAACAGCACACACATAAAATCTGCATGACAACCTGTGAAAAGAATGAAAAGAATCTATGCCAGTTTAATCTGGACACAACATCTTTCAAAAACATACCTGTTATATACAGAAAGATATTGATTTCTCTCGCTGATTGTTCAGAAAGGCTTGGTTGCACACTGTGTTACAGCTTAACTTCACCACCCCATAGCTAAACCAGTACTCACAGTGAGTTATCTACAAGTTTAAAAGGTGCGATATTGCGGGTGCTTAAAATAAAGTGGTCTTCCGGGTTAATCTTGAGAAGTACTGTCATTTGCTTTCACCGAGGTGGTAGCTATGGGACTATAAGCATGTTCATCTTAAACCTGGTTTACTGCACAAAGCATTCTGCTCGTGCTGCTACCCTTAGGCTGAATCTTGCCCCCCCCTGTATTGTGTTAACATGCTCACTTCTGCTGGCTTCACAGATCGTGGCACAGTCCAGAAAGTTATAGTCCTGCCCAAAGATCCCACCACCTTGGAGGAGCTGACATTAGAAGAAGTGGAAGTATTCAGGGTAATGAATATACAGCCTAACTACACTTCTTCAGTCATATTGCTGACATAACAAAACCAGTCACTTAATGTATTTTCTTGTTGTTCTACAGACTCCTGCCCCAGTTAAAACAATGAGGATATCTGCTAAAAGGGTAAAACATGGACATAAATATACACCTTAAGACATAACAATGCCTATTTCTAAATATATGTAACATATAAAAAGTTATTAAAACATATCACTGTGTCCTCTCTCTCCTCTACAGCAACAGCTGTACGTATCATCAGACGCAGGCCTTACTCAAGTGTCTTTGCATCGCTGCGGGGTGTATGGTAAGGCTTGCTCCGACTGCTGTTTGGCCCGGGACCCCTATTGCGCCTGGGACGGAGAGAACTGTGCCCCTTTCACACAGGCCACTAAAAGGTCAGCAATGGTTAATGACAAGTCACTGTGTTGTATTACCGCTGTTTGAGGAAGAGGATTTCTTGAGTCATATATGTAACACAAGTAACTTCCCTTCAGGAGGAGCAGGAGGCAGGACGTTAAGCACGGTGACCCTCTACGCCAGTGTAGAGGCTTCAATGCTAAAGGTACAGTAATGTTAAACCCAACAGCTTTTTTAACAGCCCTCTTAGGAAGAGAAGTGCACTGAATGTACTTGAGTTGAATGTGTATATTACTGTATATTACTGTCACAAGTAAATAAAATGCAAAATACTGTTGATGCATTAAATATATATGGAAACCATGTACATATTATATACAATATAAGTAGGGTAAATTTAATATATGAAAGCTTTAGTGTCTCATACACCAGATTTTATTCTTACTTCTGCTTGTTGCGAATCTTTTTGCGGCGCAGGACAGGGATTATCTTGTGGTTAGTGGTCTTTGATAATAATTCTAATGTTAAAACTATTATATAGTTCTGTATGACCATATAGGGGTCATATTTAGCAAAGTCTGATAGTATTAGTTCTGCCTTTTTCTTTCACCTCTAAATAAATATTATTAGTATTTGGATAGGCTTTAGTAGTGCCCATGGATTACAGTACTGTGCAAAAGTCAGAGACCACCTTTCACTTGTTTTATTCCCAGTCAAAATGATCAGTAAGTAGCATTAAGTCCCAGTGACTTGTTAATAGTTTAGATTCAGAAAAGCCAGAACACATACTGTTAACAGAAATTTACACAGAAGCCTCAACAGCTTGAATAAAATTCAGTTTTCTTTCCTACACTTCCAAAATTCCGTCTTAGAAGTTTAAAATTTTCTGCTTCTTTCTTTTATTTTTCTTCTTTCTTTTACTCTTCTTTTTATGACGGCTACGCATCTTCCTACATGCTTGTTTAGAAATGGACTATATTAGATGTAGTTTCTGGTTTTTGTACTGTATTAGACGGTGGTATTAATATTTAGCATGGTTGTGATTCGTAATAGATCAAGCATGAATGAACGGCTCTCTGACTTTTCAGTGGAGAAGAAACTAAAGGAAACGGTGCAGTTTGGCGTGGAAGGAAGCAGTACGTTTTTAGAGTGTGTACCACGATCACCTCAAGCTACTGTCAAATGGCTCTATCAGAAGGAGGGAGGAAGGAAAGTGGTAAGATTTCACAGTTTCTGTATCTTTCAAAAGAGGAACTGCAAACTCACTGCAAAGCATTAGCATGTCACGTGGCTGTATGATATTTATAACTGTCTTTTGTCTGCCTGTCTAAGTAGTTTCTGCTTTATGTCTTCCTGCCCTTTAATGCTGATTATATTTCTGCATTTTAATAATGTTATTAGCTGTTGTCGCAGTTTTAGGGTGCATAGAATGTGATCTTATAATCTTATAGTAATTATACATGCGCATGTTCCAACGTTGATGCCACATCATCCCACTCTCTTTATATACAGTGTTGCTTGAAAGTTTGTGAACCCTTTTATCATTTTTGGAAATTTCTACATATTTGTGAGCTAAAATATGATCAGATCTTCATTCATTCAAGTCATAACACGAGAACACAACAAATAAAACACAGAATTAAGTCATTGTTCCATCCATTTATTGAAAAAGTGATCCAACATTTAAATGTCTTGTTGGCAAAAGCAGGTGAATGTCCAGAATTTCAGATTGGTAAAGGTAAGCATTCATCTCAGAAGGTTCGATCAAATGGATGACAGTCAGATGTGAGCATTGCTGACCCTATCCTATTTATCATTATTGTTTTTATTACTTATTATTAACATTGATTTCTTTATTGCAAAGCTATTTCTTAAGTTGTTGTGGTTCACTGATCCACTGCAAGGCATATGGAGGAAATACAAAAAAAGAAAAGTACAAATAGAGGAAATAAAACACCTCTGTTACGTTTCCCTGGAGGGGTCTTCCAACTAAAGAGACCCCAAGACTAGAATGTTTATTTACAATTGCTAATGTCCATTTGCTAATGCTAATGCTAGCGTCCACAATTAGGCAAAAAGGCAACAACCCTATTAAAGGTATAGAGGTAGTCAGTGTGCAGGGGTCATCCACAGTCATAAGGACAGTTTGGTTGAAGTTATTGTTCCTTAAGGAAGCAGATGTTAATATATTTTTGCCAAAAAAACTAAATGATAAAGGGTTCGAAAACTTTCCAGCAGGACTGTGCATCAAAGCCATTTACATAGTCTCTCTTCTTTGCACACAGCTGAATCGAGATGGGGAGGTGTTGAAGACTCCACAGGGCATCCTGCTGAAATCTCTCACTCACTCGGACACCGGCCTGTACCACTGCCTGGCCACTGAGAACAACTTTAAGCACACCGTGGCGCGTGTCTTGCTGCACATCCTGGACCGGGACATCGCCATGGCCCTCACAGTGCCGGACGATGATATGGAGGACATGACAAAGAGACATCAGAAGCCTCATCGGCAGGACACGCCAGCCGCACCTCCAGCCAACCCAGCACTAACGCTAAAGCCAGAGGTGCGCCTGATTCACCAGTACTGCCAGTCCTACTGGGAGCAGCTCACCACCACAGGGCAAGCTGGTGAACAGAAGGCTAAACGCACCAGCCGCAGACACACAGAGGGCCTGGAGCCCAGTGGAGGCTGAGAGGAGCTCAGGAACTGCCTAGTCCTTCATTTCTCCATTTATATATAGTCCGGTTTAAGTCCAGTTCCAGTCCTGGATGGTCAATAGTCCGGCACAGTTTGTTGTTTTTTTGCTCATGCACCTGCCAAATGCCTGATGAGGTGTAACACTTGCTCCACAATAAGACATATGCTCTTTCAGTGCTCTCACAATGCTCTTTCCCTACTGACCAAATAACAGGCCTGGACTATAACAGGCCAGTTCCCAGAAAGAATTGCATCGCAATACTGATCAGAAAAATCACAGTTAAGATCTTCTTCCCAAATCAATCAGCCCTAGTCAGCCATTACGCCCTGTTTTACTGGGGTACAAACATGAGGTCACACACAGGCCAAATTCACTTAGTTACCCGTCATCATGAGAGAGTTTAGAGAATACAACCAGGGCATGTGACAACAGGTTTCTGAGCTGCACAAATCAGGGTAAGGAGCAAAAAGACAAACAGTCTTTTTCTGTTTGTGCTTTTGATTCAAGTCTGAAGTGTATTCTCCTAGATATTTGTAAGTTCTAACTTGGCTAGAATTATTAGAAATGCTTTAATGGTCAGCCATTATACCCTGCCACACTGGCATACAAATATGAGGTAACACACAGGCCAAAGTCACAGGTTGTATTTAAAATGGCATACTACATACTACTTGCATATTAAATCTGCCTAAAAGCAGTATGTAGTATGCGACCAAACTGAAGATCCCCGGATCATGCTCTACTACAGTCAGAGTTTCTAGTGTACAGGTGGAGCTATCTTCCTGATGTACCGCATCCTATCATGTACTGTGGCCTCACCAGCTCTCAGCTCTGTTTTAGCCAGAGAAAATGGCAACGGGTAAAATTAAGGAGCAAAACACAGCCAGCTCTGAGGTAAATGTGGGTGTAGTGATTGTAGTGGGGTATGTTTTGATCAGAATGAGCCTCAAAAAGTTAAATATACAGGTCTGAAGATTAATAAAAGATAAACTCACTTCAGAGGATCAGTTTTAGAGTGAAATAGCTGAGGGGAGCTAACAGCTAGGCTAACCGTATCTCAGGTGAACTGAGCAGCGTTAGCAGCAGCTAGCTCTAAACAGTGGATACAGTAATAACAGCTCTGAGGTAAATGTGAGGTAACTGGTCATGTGACTGTATTAGTTTACTACACTGTAGGTCAGAACTTGTTACTGTACTGTATACTACACACATGGGGCAGTGTGCAGTACATACAACTGGAGTATGCAGTGTGCAGCATGGTAGTGTGCCATTGTTATCCATCACTATGAGTAAGACCAGAGAATATTGTCATGATATGTGACAAAAGGTTTTTGAGCTGCACAAATCAGGTTAAGGGCACATAGATAAAACAGTTCCAAATGGATATTTCCATAAGGGCAATATTTAAGAAGTTTAATCAACTGGAGCTGTGTCTGTATTAACCTCCCGCACAGTGAGGAGAATGGTTGGAGTAGCAAATGAATTTCCAATGAGCACAGCTGGGGAGCTGCAGACATTAGTCATGTCACAACCACAATCAGACACCGCCTTCATGACCACGAGTTGTTTGGGAGGGTTGCTAAAGGGAAGCTTCTGCTCTAAAAGACTACCAAACTCCAACCACAAAGCATCTAGCCATGGCCAGCCTTAAATATCATCTGATCTATGTGGAACACACTGTGGTATTAGATATGAGCACTATGTTAAAGCAGGGAAATCATCAAACTGTGCTATACTGCAGCCCTCCAGGACTGGTTCTGGACACCCCTGATTTTGTCCTTGTCTTGTTTATTTACCTGGCTAAGGTCGAGGAGTCAACACACCACTTCTCATAGAGATCATTCCATGTGTATACTCCACCCTCATCCTGTAGTTCCTTCATATATTAACCCTTTAAGACCCAAGACTTAGACCCAAGACACTGCCAAGATTTCCAGTGCTTGTTATGTTTCGACAGCTTTCCACTGGAGATATCAGCGTACTTCAAATGCCCTAGTGGACTAAATAAACTACACATATTATTTTTTATATGTTGAATATTCACTTTAGTAGTTGGCATAAGTAAAGAGCATTATTAAACCCAACATCCATTTATTGTACATCACCACTTTTCAGTCAGTAAGATATTCTCACATGGCCACTTTTAGGCTTAGGTTGTAAAGGGTTAATGTTGGCATGTCCTTTATGGGATCCTTTATGGTTTTCTAACTTATTTTATTCATACAGTCGTATGCAAAAGTTTGGGTGCTTGGAAAGTTAATTTGGGAAGTTACTACATATTTTATAGAGACACACTTCTGCACATTTTAATGCACAATTACTGTTGATTTAATATATCAGAGAAAATATAGAAGTAATATATTAAGTTTGTCTAAATGTTCCGGCACAATGTATATTTTATGTTTCTGTTTTTTGCCCAATAAATCCAACACAATTAAACCGAAATCCTGCACTAGAATTTAGGAGAATGCAGAAGTTTGTTCTCTGTAGAGGATGTGTTCACTGTTTTATTTTTATTTCCTGGGTGTTTGGACTTTTGCATATGACTGTTTCTCCTCAGCCAGACTTTGAACCTTTTATACAGTATATGATGTGCTTGTGTTATGACCATCATCATGATGTAACTTGGTGTAAACTGTTACTGATCTCCAGTGTCGTGGCTTTAAAGTACTTTCATTTTGCCGTTCCGAATTCTGGTTTATGTTTACCAGTGGAACTCAAGTTTAAGCACCTTACAGTATGATTTAACTCGGGCACAGTACTGGAGGACATGACCTTTTCTGTGTGTGTGTGTGTGTGTGTATGCGTTGTGTGACCATTCAGTCTATGGGCCAGTGCAATTCCCTGTTTGCTGACTGGATACTAAAAGCACATGGTCCAGTGTGGATGCTAGTAAAGCAGTGGTTGAAGATTACTTCCTCTTGGTTAGAAAATGGCACCAAATCTTTTGCAAAGAACACTACAATGCCTTCATGCGTGTCACTGTAGCGATCTGACACTGTCTGTAATGTATATTTATTTTAAGGTTGTATATTTTTTTCTCTCTGACAAACTTTATCGGTAGAGGATCTATAAAGTAACGGTGGAGGGTATTTTTGCATGAATGACAGATGAGTTCTATAGTACAGTATTTATTGAATTGTAATTGCAATGACTGACACTGGGTTAGGAATTAAGTATAGACAGTGATTGACCTTTCTTTGGGTAAACGTTAATCACATTAGGAATGTAAAGTAGCTACTAACGATTCACCCTTAAAAAATGATAACACTGGAGTTCTGAGGTGGCTAAACTGCACAAACGACTTTATTGTATTTGTCTAATTTGACATAGATTGGTATCCCATTGTGTCGTGTGAATGTTTCTTCGTTATTAAATATAATGTTACAGAAAATAAAAGACAACTGTTGTGTACAGTCACTGGTGTACTTAGAGTGTTTATGCCAGTGTTCTACCAACCCAACCCCAGCCCAGTCCCCCAAAACACAACCCAGTATCATACAGTATCACATAAAAACAAACATCTATCTTCCATATCACATATATGGTCCATATCACATCATATTTTGATCACCAGCCTGATTTAGTTTCAGAGTTGTGAAAGTGTTAGCACCTAACGTACTGTACTGTGCAAGAACAAGGGCCACTCTGTATTGATGTCATGGGCTCATTATTTATTTCCAGCGTCATGTGTTAACAGAAGCTTCAAAGGCTAAATGATGATTTTTGGTATTTGGTGTGTGTCCACCCTTTTGACTTCACTGCAGCGTTCATTCCTTTCAGAAGACTTTCCCATCGTTTCCTACCCCTTTAAAGTTCAGGTTTAGAAGCTGGTTGTGTTTTCTGTTTCCTGAGATCCAAGAAATCCCAAACTTACTTGGCCCAGACTTAGTGATGTTGAAGTCTGGGCTCTTGGGTAGTCAGCCCAGTGTTCTGAGAGCAGCTACAGCTTCTTTGTTTAATGTTTGTCTTTTACAGTTTCACACAGAGGAGCGTCTTAACAGCTACACATCCTTTCAGACCCACAGCATCTTCTTACAGTGGAAGGATGGACAGATCTGAAGTAAAAGTGGAGCTCCGATGTTCTTCGTCTCTTAAAAAAGGAAGCTTAAAGTGCTGTTTATCTGAGGGTGACAGTTCTAGTGGTCAACAAGGTATGGCATGGACATTAGTTTTCTCTAAAACTTTTTTTATGGTATGTTTTGAAAATTCCTGGTGTTTTTTCACTATAATTTTCCTCCTCTTTATACAAATGAAAAACTCCTCCTGATAAATGAATAATTTGAACCCAATGGCCGTATTGACTGTAAGTTAAATAAGTGGTCGCCTGTTTCTCACTTCTGCACAGTACTGCAGGTTACGGAACACATTTGGATGTCATTCGTACTGCAGCTAGACTGTTGGCTCAATGAGCGGATTGCTTCTATTTACAAAGGCTACTGGATGTCATCACGTTTCCTGTTCTTTTACTGTAGGAAGACATTACTGTGCTTCATAGCAACTGAACAAGAGTCACTGTGTCTCAAGTTCACCAAAATGCTCAAGTCACTGTATAGATGATCTAACGGTACGCCACAAAGACCTTCACCTTAAACTAATCCCACTCATCATCATCATCATCTTCATCGTCAAATTCATCTCCTTCATCTGTAAAAAATAATAGACATGATATCAGTCCAGGTGAGACAGGAACATTCTTCGAATTCTTGCAATGTGATCTGATAGCAACAGCTGGAGAACAGGTTAACATATCGGCCACCAAGACCCAGCATGCCCTGACAAAGTGATAAAGAAAGAAAGACTAGAATCATTGATTACCGGACGAGTGAATGACTTTACTCCTCTTCTGCATGACCATCATGAGAGCGCCCACAATTCCCTCACCTCCATCTACTGCTGCAGATGGTGGGGGATCAGGGCTTGCAGTTACCTGTTCACAAAGAGTCAGATATTCAGTATCCGTGTTTAGTTCGCATACAATACAAATCTCAGTTGCTGCAAAACTTTCTAGGACTATATATATACAGTATATATATATATAAATATATATGTATTTATTTTAGGACAATATTCCGGATCGGTCAGCAGTTCTAGATTTCACTTCCTCTTCATTTTACAACAACGTAACTCGCATAGTGTCCAAAGTAGTAACAGAGCAATTCATAGCACTTATTGGGAAATAAAGGTGCTCTAGAATGAAAAACTGTTTACATTATCAAACCCAAACATGTACATACGAGTACATAGAAACACATATACCGTGAACCTCAAACACTGGTTCCTCCTTCAAACACAAATTCCACATTTACAAACAGGCTGATGCCAAAATCTTAAACTATACAACACAGGCCCGACACATTCAAATTTTGCCCTCGCAATTTACATGTGACAACAGAGCAGCAACAATGAAAATGGGGGACTATATCGAGAAATCTACCGTTCCAGGCTTTCAACATGATGTCTGCCCTTTTTCATCCCACCTTACCAACAACCAAACTGTCGAACAGCCATGACAGGGCATGACTAATCCATGGTCCTGTTCCAGTGCCACCTCTTGCACAGGCACCCCAATTACCTGTTTTTCACCAGCACAGTGCCAGAGCTCGTGTGCATGCTGGTTCCTAGTCCCTACTGAATCCTTTTCCACTGGTTTAAGAGAAGAGCGACTGCGTATGTGGATGTGGGCGGTCCTTATTCCATAAGCAGAAGTCGTCAGACAACGCATAAAAACAACATGGTGGAGCATGTTCTTCAAGGGCAGACTTCCTGCTGTGAGGGCATATCTTACCATTCAGAATCAGCTCCTTTGGCATCTGTGCGCAAGACGTCTCGTAGTTTTGTTTTCTCTTTCCGTTATGAATGTGGACTATTATAAAGCAGCACGTTAAGTTTCATAGCTATCTGCAGTGTTTCCCACATTACAGATTTCCTGCACGGTCCAGACGACAAATGTTTTGAATGCCTCACATTTTAGCTCACTAAAAGACAGACTCCTGTTCAATGCACTCATCCATAAGCACATCACAGCTGAGGTGCCCCTTTGCTGCTTGCGTCATGGGTTCCACGGTCCTAGTTCAGAAAGTTAATGGTGCTGGAACGGCACTTATTTTTCTGGCCATGAATCGTTTGGTTTTTTTTGTAGTGGAAAAGCGCAGAATGGTTTGAGATTTTGGGACTGGCACCATGTTGGTGAAAAAAGGATAACTGCTCTGTTGCTACTTTCAGGATCATTTAGGGCGGGTTGGAAAATTCAAAACAAGCTGGCTAACAAGATCCTGAACCACTTTCATTCAAAAATGGCAAATCAGCTCGTTTCGTTCTAGGGCCAAGATATAGGGTGTAAATGGGCGTGTAAAACCACATGGGCATTTTACTGCCTGACCACAGTCACATACCTTCTATTTAGAACAACATCAGAGAACAACTTAAACTGCTGGATCACTGCTTCCGGTGGCAGTATCTGAATAATGTGCCTCACATTTAAGGAGTTAACCCACCGTTTTGAGCTTCATTCCGGTCCGTATCTGGTCCAGTAAGGCTCCTCTACCTCCTCCCCCGCTGTTGGATACTGGAGGAGGTGGACCGCCAGGGGCTGGGGGTTTAGCATTGGCCGGTGGGGCGGCCGGTGGGGCAGCAGGTGGAGGAGGTGGTGGTGGAGGAGGTGGTGGACCACCTTGGCTTGCATTAGCTGGAGGATGATGGGCCATGGCCGGGGCTGGAAAGCGGGAAACAGGAGGAGGGAAACTGGAGTCTGAGCATGGAGGCGGAGGTAAGTCTTCAAAGTCTGGTGGCGGTAGAAAATCACAGGGAGGAGGAGGAAGAAAAGATTCTGAAGATTCTGGAGGAGGTGGTAGGAAACTACTTTCTTGGGTTGGAGGTAGGGGTAAGGATCCAGTTCTTCTGCCTGGTGGAGGTGGGAAAGATCCAGCAGAAGGTGGAGGTGGCATGGGTCCACTTCGTCCTCCAGGTCCATTATACACGTCTGGGATCGGTGGTGCAGACTCTCTTCGTCCTCCTGGAGGTGGGGGCAGGGGTCCACTACCCCGTCCTGGGGGAGGAGGTAAGGGTCCGCTTCGTGGAGGAGGTGCTGATGACTGTGGCCCAATCCGCGCTCCTGGTGGTGGTGGAAGTGGTCCACTGCGACCCCCTGGAACTGGAGGTAAAGCTCCACTCCGGGCTGGCGAGGGTGATTGTGCAAGCGACGAAGTTGGAACCTGTGGTAAAGTTGCTCTACGGCCCCCTTGTGGTGTGGAAGGTAAAGATGCTCCACCTGGTGGTGGTGGTAGTGGACCTGTACGCCCTCCAGGCAAAGGTGGGAGGGAACCGTGGGAGGATGAGGACCGTCGGCTATCAGCAGGTGGACCACCTCCAGGGGGAGGGGGGAGGGGTCCCAGACGAGTCTGAGAGGGAATAGAGGCAGGTCCAGGGGGAGGCGGAAGAGAACCTTGACGGGCTCCAGGAATTGGAGGAAGAGCACGATCTGTAGGACAAACGAGTTCAGTAAGTATTAAGTTTTAAGTATTAAGCCCTGACTCTGTCAGGAACTCTCTCTCCTGCACCAATACAACTTTTCCAGTTTCGAAGAGTAGGAATCGGCTCCATGGACCAGTCTAATTATCCGACACCCGATCAAGCTCATTTCCGATCCTAATACTGGTTCTTTACATTCCTACTCTCTCTCACATAAACCACTTTACTTAGCGGTCTGAAACGGCTCGCTGGAATTCCACCCCGTTTCCTTTGTTACAAGATGACACATCTCATAACACAATCCCTACGCCATCACACAACACATAGCAACCACTGGAGGCCAGGAAGTGCTCTGGCGGCCATTCAGAACAGAGTGGGGGAGCTGACCAATTTGAGCAGACTGGATTCATCGGGAGGCAAGACAGTGTTTAGGCAGAGGGTGAATACAACTGTACAGTATGAGAATAATAATGGATTTTGGGAAAACTCAATCATTCATTCATCTTTTAAGTCACTTATCCTTCTGGGCTGGAGGATGTGCTGTCCTATCCTATTGCTCAATGGGCAGAGGGCAAGGAGCACCCTGGTCAGTCCATCACAGGGCAGATACACACAGACATACACATTTACACCTACGGGGCAATTTGGAATCTTCAAATCGCCTGACTGCATGTTTTTGGACTGTCCCAGAGGAAGCCCATACAGACACAGGGAGAAGGTGCAAACTCCACAAGGAAAGCACCCGAGATGGGAACCGAGTCCAAGCCCTGCTGTGAAAATGAGCACAGTAGGTCCTCTTTATAACCACTATCGTCAGAAACATTCCTCACCCTGCTGGTTCACTTCCTTCTTCACTGCCTCCATTCCACCAGAGCGTTCAATGATATCGTAGATGAGCTGCGAGGTCTCTGAATCTCTCAGGTCAGACTCACTGATCCCTGCCCGGGACAGCAGCTTCATCAGGTCTGGGTCCACGCTGTTGGCATTCATGCCAAGATGCTGAACATGACTGAAATCAAAACATGACAGACAGACAGTAAGTAAAGACAAAGTGACTTCTGGCTGGGAGACAGCACTAATCTGAAGCTAATAGATTATAGTGTACCACCACTGTCTGCCGGAGGTTAGCATTCCGATAAGGAAGCATCTGTAGGTAATCCTGGATGTTAAATATCTGCTACTTACGTGAAACCACTTGGTGCGCCGATCAATGCCTTCGACAGTTTGGACCCCTTCTTTTTGCTTTTTTTCTCCTTCACCTTTTTCTCTTTTTTTGATTTTGTGGGAGGGGCTTCATTCTGGATGTTGAGGTTTCCCAATGGAAGCGGAGGGCAACTCCCAGAGCCTGAGGTTTAGAGATGTGTTGGTTGTTAGGTTGTCATCTTCATATATACGTAAAGAAAACTTGAATATCCACTTAGTCATGTGACTAGTTATTATTACAGCATGGAAAAAGAACTTTTTACAGGAGAAAAAGAACTCATATAAACTTGTCAGGTAAACGACACCACAGTAGTAATCATCAGTGTAAAGCCTGCTGAATTAAAAGGTTTATTTACCATTTGGAGGTAATGGGGGCAAAGCGTCATCTGAAGACAAAACAACAGGAAATTCTGGTTTACAAGTCTGAAAACATTAGTGTAACCGACCACAAATACAGAAGCACACTGCTTGCTTGCTATCGAGACACCACTGTGATTCAGCCTTACCTCTAGAGCGGCCCTTTCCCTGGCGATTCTCTGGAGGATAAAGCAAAAAAATGATCACTTGCTAAATAGTTAACAGAGCATCATGTGTCTTATTACCAATGACTTATAATTCTGATCATAGTTTTGTAAGAAGCTGTCTGCAAAGCCCTGCTTGAAAAACCAACATAGGCCAGCATGCCTGGTCACCAGCAAAACCAGCATACGTTGTGTTTTGATGCTGGTATGCTGGTCACTATCTGTGAATGTTAACATACTGGTCACCAGCAAAACCAGCACACGTTGTGCTTTGATGCTGGTAGGCTGGTCAGTACCAGTACATGTTAATATACTGGTCACCAGCAAAACCAGCATATTGTCTGTTTTGGATGCTGTTAAGCCAGTCGGTCAGCTTCAGTAAGCTATGTGACCGGCTAAACCAGCACCACACCAGCACTACACCAGGCTAAACCAGCAGAGAGGTCCATGCTTGTCTGTACTGTTTTTGTCAGGACCTGTTTTGACTTGTGGCTAAGTTTGTGACTAACCCGATCGATTAATTCTCTGGTTGATCTTCTCATCCACTGTGACAAAGAAGCTCTCTGCTTCTTGCTCGTCAGCAAAGTTCAGGCCCACTTGGCAGTCCTGAGAAGGGACACGTTAAGGTTAGGGATGATGGTTGCGAGGGAATACAGAAGAAGAACACATAAGACACTTAACACCAACAACACCTTGTAACGTCACACAGGACCATATACAGAACCACACAAACAATGCTAGCTCTTCACCTCCTGTAGATATAAAATACCAGTGCAGATTATATAACCAGAACTGAGGTGCATGAAAACGCTCTCATACCTACAAAACTGACCGAATACTCACATCGGCAGCGAAGGTGTGGAAGAAGGTCTCGGCTCTGTGGTAGGTCAGCTGGTTATAGAGTTCCTGTTCCCACACCAGCTTACTCGCCTGAGGCAGAGACACAGATGTCAGATTAAGCACAGTCTCAGCTAAACTCAGAGCTTGTGAAAAGTTCAAAGTGTAAATTTCCTGTACGTAAAGTGAAGGTAGTCTTATGTAATAACTGACACATGGAGAAAGACTAGACCTCCTCCATTCTACTATCTGACTTCCTATTCGTTTCCACCTCTCCCTTCTGCTTCCTGTGATTAAGTTTCTGAACCACTTCATATCTCTCCTGAGCAGAAGTCATCCTGAACTCCAGCCTACGCTCTCATAGTGCCATTGCTTCTTCTCCTACAGCTGTAAACTGGGTGCACTTAAGTTATGGCACCAAAAAGTTCAGGTCCACAAGTCATTTACACATGACTATATATAACACACCCACCGAGCACTCTATTAAGAATACCTCATTGTGCTGCTCCAGCAGTGGTGGTGTGGTATTGTCCCAGAGAGCAAAATTGTTCTGTCTCAAGTCCCATGGCCCATGTTACCCATTTACATAAAGCCCAGTTACCACATGCATTGACTGCACTTGGGCGGACCATTCCCGGGTTAGATGTGGGCCACATTTGGACCAGATAGGGAAACAAATCAGCCAACAGCAGTCAGCCAGAGGTGGACCAGGTTACAAGATGTGGGCCACACTTCAGCCAAAAGTAGTTAGCCAGAAGTAGACCTGATCTGTTTTGGAGCATGTCGGCCATTGAGCATTTATATATAGGGGCCACTTTTGACTGGCATGCAGTTTGCCTGTAGGCTGCACTGCTATATTTTTCCCAGAAAAGGACCAGATCTGTTTTGGGACAAGTGGTCCAAATGGCTGCTTTAAATATGTGGCCCACCTTTGGCTCACATGCAGATGCCATATCTTTGCCAGATGTGGTCCACATCTACATGCTATCTTGGGTGAGTTTTGCTAATGTAAGTGGACCAAGCTGTATATTGTTTATTCACGATATGCTAGTATTACAAAATATGAAGTATTACATTAATACTTATAAAATATTATTATAAAAATATTCAAAATAATATTTAAAATATATTAATAAATTAAGCAGGCTGCCGGCTGTGCTGCAAGGCCCTTCTTCATCTCTGCCACCTGCCTCTGCTGTTTGTCCATCTCTCTATGTTTGTCATGGTGTACTGTCCCATAATGACAGATATGTTTATCTTTATTAGCAGTAAAAGGACAATCAAGCTCCCATAGCTAGCATGGCATAGCATATACGGAGATAGGACTGGTGCGGTACAAATGTGGTGTAACCACCGTCTCATAAGTCTTGTTGAGATGAACTGCGCCTCGTCTTGGTGGTCAGCGACAGTAGCCATTTGCAGTTGATGGTACGGTTTAGAAAAGAGACGTCAAGTCGCACAGTCGGCACCTGCGACCCATGTGAGCTAATGACAGATCTCATGGTGTTTGCGTTGTTTGTAGCTGATGAAATTGATGCATTAGAAATCCCTCCGCTATTGCATGAAATCAAATATGGTGAACAGCGAAAGTGAAACGTCTTCATGTAAACATCTGAAATCAGATTCAGAATCATTAAACCAAACATTCTACATCGTGGTTGCAGGTTAAGCCCAGTGTTTGTTTTCAAGATACACAGTGGTGACCACAAAGTGTTAAACTAAGTTTCTGTAGTGTCTGTGAACACTTGATGGTGTGATTTATCATTCATTTATTTTGTCGATTGGCATCAAAAGGTTTTAACTAACTGGTACTGGCGTCTTTTCAAGACATACAATTATAGTTATGATATGAAATGCCATCATTAAAATCATAAAATAGAAAAAGAAAACATGTTACTAGACAGCATGACACTATTATCATCTCGCAGGTTGCAGGGAGCAGCTGCCGCAATTGCCTAATGTGACCTGCGGGGTCTTGTGCTCAACACATAGGGACTGGTCTTTGACTGTACATCTACAAGGTGGACCAGTAATGTACGAGTGTCTAATAGAGTGGACAGTGAGTGGACACAGTGTTTAAACACTCCAGCAGCACTCCAGTGTCTGATCCACTCACAACACACACTAATACAGCACCACGTCAATGTCACTACGGGTATGGTTGGTGTAGCTCAGCACATAACACCACTACCTGCCAGGGAGCCACCACCACATGTGGAAGACTGGGATTTGAATCCCGGTCTAGGTGACTATGCTGTGCTACACCAATAAGAGTCTTTGGGTAGGACTCCTAACACTACGTTGGCCTACCTGTAATACATACGCCGCTCTGGATGAGAGTGTCAGCTAAATTCCATGAATGTAAATGTCTTGACCATTAGTCTGTAGTTACAGAGCTACACAGTGCTTCTATTTGGTATGTAGAGCTGATAAAATGGACGATGAATTCACACCCCTATTGCCAACAATGGGCTTACCTTAAAATTGCTGAATTTGTGGTTTTATATATGTGGTGTGTATGTATATATGTCTTTATTGTCTGCCTAAACAGTAGCTATTTGGGAGTCTAGTTTAAAAAGGGAATTCCATCGGTTTAACAAACTAATCTGTATTATTCAGTTGTTGCAATGAAAAAAGTTATTCAGAGAGGTTTGATGTGAAATGCTTCACTGTAAAGATCACATCATCTACAACACTGTAGATAGCCTCTTAGAAGGTCCGCTATCACCCCCACTGTGATCGTTTCTGACACGGTAGGTTTCTCTAGAATGGAGCATCAGTCTGCAGTACCTTGATGTCGTAGAGGCGGATGAAGTAGGAACGCTGTGGATTGTCCTTCACGAAGCAGATCACTCCTGTATGCTGCAGGCTCCAGCTGGAAGGGTTGTGTGGCAGAGCCATGTACATCTGCACCACCGTCGTGCACAAAGACTAGACAACAATGATACACAGATATTAAATAATGGATAATATTCAACCTTGCTCTTAAACATCAACTGATACACTGTGGTTCTGATCACATCACAGATATATTTAACCAAGTATGCACCCAAACAAAGCTCTATTTTCAAACATCATATGGTCATGCCTGTGCTGATGTGTGTATTTATATATTCTGTGGTGGGCAAATGTAGAGTTGGGTTAAAGTAGAGATACCAAGACAAAATACTCCTCCAGTAAAAGTAGAAGTTCCTCCCTTTAGACCTCCACTGGAGTAAACGTACTAAAGAATTTACCTTCAAATGTACTTAAGTATGGAGAGTAACAGGAGCATGTTTAGGTGGAGAGACTCTAGTGTCTCTCAGGCCAGCAGTCTTTAATAGAGGGGCATTAATTATTCTGACACTGATGTCTATTCAAATGATCATAAGCACAAAACACTGAAGGAGTACAGGCTCCATTAGCTAGAACCAAGCTCTGTCCTACAGCTCAAAACAAGCTCAAAACAAAGTTACCGCTGTACCCTGATTGGTGGGTTCGCTTCAATCTTTTGTCGTTTAGACCTGCTAGTTTTCATGCACACAGAAGTCAAAAGAAAGGACAGATTTGTCCCTAATGTAGTGGAGTAAACAGTAAGATATTAGAATCCAAAACTTGGTGGAGTTAAAATGTAAAAAAGACCCCCCAGAATGGAAACACTTCAGCACAGATACATAAACCTACATTACAGTTACTTCGGTATTGTCCAGCACTGTGTATTTCACATAGTATCTAAATACAATCTCACTAATTTATATGTCAGTGCTTAGTGGATCAATCTGCGAGACTGAGTCAAAGTCAGAACTGAAAATACACTTCAGACCTAAAACAGACTTGTTCCATTTGGAATGATTCTGTAACCTATTCATTTGAATGTGATGTTAATACAAACGATTCAACATTCAATTTTGTCACTACATATTCAATATTAAGGCCTCAGGTTCAGCAGTGACAATTTGCGTATACATCCAAACACCAGCCAGTACATTACTAGCAAACATAAAATCTTTATCTAAAGTTTACTCAGTTACTGAAAATGTGTTTATGTGTGTTACGGATTGAGTTTCGGCTTGGTGACACATTTCCACAACAGTGAGATCTAACTTCTCACTGTGCGCAAAGACACTCACTTAAATATATGAACTTATTTAAATAAGAAACTCAACATGCTGTTCAGTTACAGAGGGCCAATCAACTTGCTGAGTATGGTGATATTGTGGCTCAAGCGGGAAACGACCCCCTCGTTATGTTTTGGAAAGTGTAAATTGAATATTTTGGTCTCTCCCCGGTCCAAGAGATAATGACCTACATCTCTGGACATAACCGGTAGTGACATATAAATGTGGGGCAGTATTTTAAAAGTAATTCTTTATTATGAATCTCAAATCTAAACCTTTGAACTCCACTATAAAATAAATCACAAATAAATTTAAATAAAAAAACTCAAATTTAAGCACTATTTTCACAAACTGAAATTTAGGGAGCAGGGTTTGGGACAGACACCTCTGTATTTAGACTAATCATCAAAAGAGTAGTTGCACAAACAGCTGCACCCAGAACGAAGCAACAAACAGGAATGGAACCGACCGTTACAGTGACCGCCCTTAAAACCACACCAATGTCGCCAAAGACTGCAATAGTGCAACGACCAATGAATCTGTGTGTGGGGGTACCACGGTCAGCACCACGATGAACAGTTTGTTGTCACTCCACCTCCATCCCTACCACACAATCTGCAGGAACTGTGTGAGAATATTAAAACTGCACGGCATGGATTATCACAGGACACCATTAGGAACCTCTACAACTCCATGCTGAGATGTCTGGCATGTTGCGTTAGCGCCATACTGAGAAACATTACTTCTGTATGTGTAGCTCAATAAATATTCCCCATATCAGTCTAACCCTAACCCTTCCATCCCAATAGCTCTGCATTCCCACACTTCCTTCTGGGTGCAGGTATTCTTTTGATGATGGGTGTTTATGCTAAGTAACAATTTTGTATATACTTCTCTGTTTACTATCTTGGTAAATAATTTGGTTTAAGATAGTCCATATCGCAATCATACCCTTGATTCTTGTAAGTATCTCATATATGAAGACGTAACTGCTGTTTTTTTTCTGTGTGGTCAGTTTAAAATAAGCAATCCCAACTATAAACTGACCTATGGTGTTACTTATCCCCAGTCAGAAGGTGGGATTAGTTTAGCTGGTTATGTGAGCCCCATGATGTGTCTTTGTAAATGTGCTTCCTCTCAAACCCAACAGATGCAAATCAACTAGTATGATAATAAAGTAAATGGTTGTGAAGCTGTTAGCTGTGGAACATAACCACACTCAGTATTAGTAATTGTGATCACCTACGCCTGGTTAAAGCATGTTGCGTAGTTTTGTGGTCATGTTTCTGGCTTGAAATGATGACAGAGAAGAAGAATTCAGAGTTCACATACAGTTGTCTTATACAGCAGACCTTCTAAATGACTGAGCCTCAATACGCACTGTAGACGAGCGTGACAGGAAATGTCTAGAGCTCACTTCCCCCTCACCTCTGCCCACTGTTCACAAGTATAGAGACGAGGAACAAGGCCGTCACACCTCAGCTAACCCCCATCTAACACCTCCAGCCAAGCAGTCAGTTCAAAATAACACACACACACACACACATACGCACACAAACACACTCACACATTTAAACAGCACACCATCTTCACAAAATGGCAGTTGTGTTCACATCACATTGACAGCCTAAAATGGCCTAGGCCTTACAATTACATTTCTAGATAAAAATGATATAATAATAATATAAATAATATAATATAATATAGCTACAGTACCTATATACAGGTACTGTGTATACACATACACGTATACACATACATGTACATATATATACATATACATATACCAACTATTTTTAGTTTTTCTGTTGGGATTGATTTGCTACAATCAAATTAAAACTGTTGATTTGTTGATTTGACATGAAATTAAAATTAAGGGTTTTTTTCAGCCTGGTCTTATTAAACACAATTCATCATATTGTGTCCTATTTCTGTTTGGCAGACATAATTCCTGTTTTCCCATAATGTTTGATCAAATTGTGGTGAGTTTTGTCTGTCTCACGAATGTCTTGGGAGTTTTTGATTACGTTACAGTGTACAAGAGGGTGGGGAAAAAACGCCCCCCACCCCCCGCCAACAACATCCACCTACAAGCTGATTTAGAGACCCCACCCAAAAAAGGGGGGGCAACAAAACACTGGAAGCTGCACAGTCCCTCCTTCTACCTATGCACTTCTTACCAGTCTAGAGGAAACATTACGAGCTCAGCATTAAACTACATCTCTTGACCCACCAAGAGCGCCTCCAGCGGCGAAGAACAGCACTAACTTTGTTCTGCTTCTATTTATACCACTTTAGTTTGCTCCTAAAAGTCGATTAGGAGCTTAGAACACCCCGTCAGGGCAACAGCGCTATTTCTTCTTCGTCTCTTGATGGGGTGATTCAACTCGATGCTACAGTGACTCATTATCGCCTCCTCAGGTACAAGGTGGTATTACAAGACAGGATATTCCGGGGGCTAGCTGATTAGCACGCTAACCTAAGTAGATGTCTCTGCTACACGATACGTGGACACGGACTAATGATACTTAGCTCACTGTGTGAATGTCTAAAGGTAAATTACGTTTTCTGTGAGTGATGGTTTGCAAAATCTGCACACTATCGCATCGCTACTAAATAAGCGCATACAATGGCGTCAGATCCGGTGTGCCACATCAACAAACTCGAGCTGCTGTCTAAAATGGAGGTCACTTTATGCTCATTGACAACCCAAGAAGATCAAGTCATTAAGAACACGGCCTGAAAAGCAGATGTTAGGTCTAAGGACAGGATATAACTGATGTAATCATGTTCATTTCAGTACTATCCACCTGTTTTCTCAAAAATAACCAGATGCTTCAGTGATTCCCCCATGCGTGACATAGGGGGGGAAGGGGGCTCAATTCTGTCATTTTAATTTTCTGCTTATACGCTTTTAGGATAGAGGGGAATTCCTCATATTTCTAGAGGCTGTTCTCAAAAACATGAAGTGAATTAATTACTTCACGAGAAAGTGGCTAAGCTGCAGAGATCAAGTTCTAATACTACTACATTACTATTAACAATGAGGATTATGGTTGTTAACGGCAACAGAAGTGCTTATACGATCTGTCAGGGTGTATCACCATTATTTTGACGTTCTTTTTTATCAGCATTATTTGGACGTTATGATTTCATCACTTTCTGATTAAGCACACTCATCATGACAGCTGGGCCATTCTCTTCTCTTTTCTATTTAACTGCTTCTTTATGCAGCATTGCATTCAGCTTAACCCAAAACACCCGATGCTTTATTCAGAAAGAGAGGCAAACCTCATCAACAGATCACCAGGCCAATTCAAATAAAGCTCTTCTGAAGAAAACTAAACGTGTGTGGTGGCATGCTAAGGTTTGAACAGGCCTGTTAAAAGGTTTGGTCGGTTTTCTAAGTGAAAGTAAGTTAACATGTACTTTTTGGGGAACTTAAATAAGCTATGCTTTTGACAATTTTAGTGCAACGGTTTTAGTTTCACTCGAGAGTCAAAAATACAGTATAAACTGGGCCGTAACTTTAGCACAGGCTGCAGCTTATGTATATTTCCCCCATATGTTACATCCAGCATGTAAACAGAATACAGGACATTCAAGGGGGGTCATTATCGGGGATGAACTTATTTTCACGTAGAAAATCAATTAAACAAACAATGTCATTTGATCAGCAGTGCCCAAGCACTACCATAATACAGTATACATATACTGTATACACATATAAATATCTGCATTACCTTATAGGTGCACATGAGGGTGGACCAGAGCAGCTGCCTGACCTACAAGCTGCACATGCGTCAGTGTTAATGGCAAACACGAGGCGACGTGCACACTGAAAACTAGGGGTTCCTAACTGTTCTTGAATTGCATGTGTGGTTCTACCAAGTTGTTTTGAATTGGTTTGTAATTAGGGTTCTTCAAACTTTGGAATAATGAAGCAGAGCATCTGCCTGACCTACAAGCTGCACATGCGTCAGTGTTAATGGCAAACACGAGGCGACATGCACACTGAAAAATAGGGGTTCTGAGCTGTTCTTGAATTGCATGTGTGGTTCTACCAAGTCGTTTTGAATTGGTTTGTAACTAGGGTTCTTCAAACTTTGGAATAATGAAGCAGAGCAGCTGCCTGACCTACAAGCTGTACATGCGTCAGTGTTAATGGCAAACACGAGGCAACGTGCACACTGAAAACTGGGGGTTCCTACCTGTTCTTGAATTGCATGTGTGGTTCTACCAAGTCGTTTTAAATTGTTTTGGAGCCAAGGTTCTTCACCCTTGCACATTTCATTTACAAAAATGGCTCCTCAAAGGACCATCCACTGGAAGGTTCTTTAGGAGACTAAGAGTGCCTCTCCAATGGCATCACTTTAAAGACAAATTTACAGCACATTGAAAGGAACATGCAACATAAGTCCGGTTCACTTCGCAGCGTTCCCAGTTCACCCACACCATTTTACAATAGGGAGGTAACCTTTTGACATATATCAATTTAACCTCCCGAGACCCGGACTTGCTTAGTGTGCAATTTTAATTTCTCCTAGCTACTAGCTATCCTAGTGATTAGTAGGACCTACAAGTATAAAAACTAAATGTTGTCTTTGTACAGGAAGCTGTGTCCTCAGTGTCCTCATATGAGGCCAAATAGTCAACGTTTTAAAAAGTATCATGGTGCAGAGAAGCCGAAATGTAATGTCATTATATGAGGACGCTGGGGTCTCGGGAGGTAAAGGGTTCTTCTGAGAACGTTTAATTACATAGTGTTTCTTCAAACTTTACAGAGGTCCTTTAAACTTTACAAAATAACTTTACAAAATAATAAAAGGTTCTCTGAGCAATGCCATTAAGTTTCTGTTATTGGTTCTCTAAAGAACATTTCAATGGATCTTTAGAGACCCATATTTGTACATGCTATGTGTGAGGGTGAAGAACCTTTAAAAAGGGGTATAAGGAACCCCCATGCAAAGGAGCTGGGAAGAACCCTTAAACTGGTCTCAAACCTTAACACTAGTTGAAGGTTCTTTTTATATTAACAATTGTATGCACAACTGCACCTTTAACCTTAGGAACGTGTTTGAGGAACCCACACGTGATGCAATGGCTCCAGGTTAGAGCCCTTAAATTAGTAATGAACCTTAACATTATGTGTAGGTTCTTTGACTATTGAAAAAGTTCTGCACACCCACAAATTTCTTTTTCAGTTATGTTTCTTTAGGGAACCCAAAAACGGTTCTCCTATGACATTGTGCAAAGAACCTTTTTTGGTACATAGATCACTTTAGGGGATCTCCTGAGAACGTTTAAATTATGTAGTGTTTCTTCAAACTTTACAAAGGTTCTTTAAGCTAACACAGTTTTGTAAATGAGATGTGTTAAAGTGTGCGGAGCCTTTCTAAAGTCTAAAAACTTTATCTAATATAAATATTTGAGGAAGAACCCTTAAATTGGTATTTACAGTATAAATGAGAACCCTCACGTCATGCAATGGTTCCGGATTAGAAATTGGTGGTAAACTTTAGAAGGTTTTTCGAATATTTAAAAGCTTCTGCACACTCACAAATCTCTTTTTCAGTTATGGTTCCTTAGGGAGCACAAAAGTGGTTCTTTTATGGCGTCGTGCAAAGAACCTTTTTTGGTACATGCATGAATTTAAAGGTTCATCTGAGAGCCTTCACATTATCCAGTGTTACTTTAAGCTTGACAAGAGTTCTTTAAACTTTACACGGTAACCCTTTATAGTAACCTACACACACAACAATGGAGGCCTCCAGTCCCCGCTTGAAAATGTGGTTCTATAAGGGTTCTTTATGTGGAATTGTAAGCAATTTGAAAGCTTAAATGAGTATGTCGCATCTCTAAATGGTTCTTCCCCATGATGGAAAACTTGTTGTAGACAGTTCTTTAAAGAACCTTTCAAAAATGGTTCTATATAGCACCAAAAAGGTTTCCACTATCGTAACAAGTTACGAAACCATTTCTTTGGTACTATAATAGAACCCATTTTGCTGTAGTGTAGCTCCTCGTTGTTGAGTAGAGGTGTTGAACTTTACTGAGAGATCATCACTTGACGCTCAATTTCCTGCCCCGAAACGGAAAAAACTTGTCACCCCTTGCGAACCCCTTTACTTACCACACACCTCCTGCCCAGAAGGTCCTCCACCTTTTCATTCTCCTGCTGACTGAGCAGAGAACTGCCCGTGCTCTCCGAACTCTTGTTCTTCGACCCCCGCTTCATGACCTGCTGTGTGTCCACTGCTGACCCTCGGAGACTGGCTTAAATGCAGACGGAGGGCAGGAGAAAGAGAGGGAGAGTGAGACAGACCAAGGTATAAACTTCCCTCTCGCTGTGGAGGACAGTGCTCGGCAGACCCCACACGGCACAAACAGTTTCTCTTCCTACTTCTGTCATATATCATCAGTGCACAATGGCTTTTCACAGGAAGTGGACGACCACAGTCTTTTTCTTCTTTTCTATTTTCATACTCTCACTCAAGCACGAGTCGCACACTGCTGTGGTGGCACTGGTTCCTTTAGAACAAACATGTCTCTGGTTCATGTCTCTATCGTCAGATAGGCAGAGCTAATAAACTCCCGTCCCTTCTGCCCTTTAAAAACAGCTACTGCACTTTCACACAATGTTCTGCAGACCACTAGGAGTCCTCTTCTCTAGAGTGCTGCTCTGATGTATCAGCTTAATAAGAGTGATAGAAGATTAGCTTGCGTATCTCATCTATTTTAAAGGTCCAAACTAAATTTTATAGGCTTGTTGTTTTGTAAATTAGCCATAGGCTGTAGCTTAGACTGCCACGTTCTGCACCAGCTCTGAAACTATTAAATACTGAATATTATTTGGGGTTTATTTTTGAGCTACAACTCACATAACAACATTTGGTCTTCGGTATGTCAAGCACTGTGACCAAGCTGGCCACTGAGGTGCTGCTGGCTAAACATGTTATGGTATCATGGCATCAGATAATACTATTAGCCGTACCGATAAAGTCAGTGAACCTGCATTTCCGCTCTGCTGTGTTGAAATATTGTCCTTTTAAACCTGACACAGCTTGTTTCTGTCGGTCAGTTACTTTCTGTTTTCTTCACTCAAAAGAAGGGGATTTCATGTAGTACAGAAACCACAAAGTTCCAGAAAAGGAACTCATTTCTAACGTATCTAAATCATCCTGCAACCCGGCTAGAAAATACACACTGGCTGATTGTCAACAAAACCAGCATATGTTGTGTTTGAGATGCTAACATGCTGGTCAGCATCAACGGAAGTTAATACGCTGGTCACCCAGCATGAATCATTCACCAGCATATGTTGTGTTTTGTATACACTCATCATTCAAAGAATAGTTGCACCCAGTGGGAAGAGTCAGATTGCAATGCTACTGGGAAGGTAGATTACCTGGGACAATAACTGATAGTAAATTTAGACTGATATGGACAATATTTATTGAGTTACACATACAGAAGTAGTGTCTCTCAGTATGGCTAATGCTACATGCCAAACATCTCGACATGGAGTTGTAGAGGTTCCTATTGGTGTCCTGTGATAATCCATCCCATGCAGCTTGAATATTCTCACACAGTTCCTGCAGGTGGTGCAGTAGGGGCCGAGGTGGAGTGACACCAGGCCTTCTGGATATGTGACATGTGACAAACTGTTCATCTTGGCACTGACCACAGTGCAGCTACACACGGACTCTTTGGTCATCTCCACCAAGACAAAAGCGTGACTCATCGCGGAAGACGACTTGCTGCCATTCTGAGAAAACCTTATTGCAGTCAGTGGCGACGTTGACGTGGTGTTAAGCGTGGTCGTCTTAGCGGTCATATGTATGTAGTCCTGCGTCGCCCGGCTGTCTGCAAGTGGTGCTGGCAGAAGCCGGATGACTCATAGAGGGCATCACTGCTTACTGAATGTCCGCAGTTGTGGCTGTTGGGGCATCTTTGTCCTGCTGCATAACCCAACTGCGCATGAGCTTTAGGTCACAAACTGATGGCCGGACATTTCCCTTCAGGATCTTCTGACAGATAGCAGAACATCCGTTATGTCAAGCCGTCCAGGTCCTGCAGTAGGAAAGCCGCTCCTGGGAAGGTTCACCACAGTTCCAAGTTCTCTCCATTTGTGGTTTTGCTGGAGGCTGAGAGCCTTAGCAATGGATTTGTAACTCTTTCCAGAGTCTGTCCAGGATTTTCATGGCTTTGTTAGACATCCGTATGTGAATCCTTTTAGAATGCTACATCATGTGCTCTTTTTCAGACCCTCTATCTGTTTTCCTGTTTTCCTTTACGGACAGGTTCTCGTTGTAAGGGGTATAAAGCATTCTTCCTCCAATAAATGTAATTATCATTTGAAAACACCATTTCTGTGAAATCACTATGTGTTCTCTGCCTGATACTAAAAACAGTTTGATGATCTGAAACATTTAAATGTGACACATATGCAAAAACAAATGAAATTAGGAAGTGGTAAATACTTTTTCACAGCACCGTACATCCATACGGCCACATGAAAGAAATATGGTAAATATGGTCATTATGAACAATTCTTTAAAACAGCATCTGTTAATAAAGGTTATGCCAATTCCTACTGAGGAAAACTTTAGGACACGCTTACAGCTGACATTCCTTCCTTTGGATGTCAGTTAGATGTCAAGTCTACTTGACTGTCTGCTGACTAGTATTCCCCGCTTCTCTATGCTCAATTCCTTTAGCTGTGTGATCTCTAAGGACTTTCTTGCATGCTTTCTTCCCGAGCTCTCCAATTCTTTCTGTTGGGACACTCTTTGGTGGATTTATTAGCATGGTTTGGGTTTTCGGCATGTTGCGTGATCCACCTCTGCTTCAGCTTCAGTTTTTGGATCGATGGCTCATATTTTCCCTCAAGCGTCATATGGTACAATAAAGACTTCATAGAGGATTATAGGATGGGGAGTTTGCCCAGACCTGCTGCAGCAAAGCAGCCAAACCATGACACTTCCACCTCCATGTTTCACATTCCCTATGAGGTTCTGCTTGATTATTATTATTATTGCCCCAAACAAACAAAAAAAACCTGTTTCATTTTTCTTGACGAGGATATTAAAGGATACATGTACAGGGGTTGGACAATGAAACTGAAACACCTGGTTTTAGACCACAATCATTTATTAGTATGGTGCAGGGCCTCCTTTTGCGGCCAATACAGCGTCAGTTGGTCTTGGGAATGACATATACTGCGTCCTGCACAGTGGTCAGAGGGAGTTTAAGCCATTCTTCTTGCAGGATAGTGGCCAGGTCACTACGTGATGCTGGTGGAGGTTCGTCCTTCTTGGTGGTATGCTGACATTACCCTGGATACCGTGGCTCTTGATACATCACAAAGACTTGCTGTCTTGGTCACAGATGCGCCAGCAAGACGTGCACCAACAATCTGTCCTCTTTTGAACTCTGGTATGTCACCCATAATGTTGTGTGCATTGCAGTATTTTGAGCAGGACTGTGCTCTTACCTGCTAACTGAACCTTCACACTCTGCTCTTACTGGTGCAATGTGCAATTAATAAAGATGGGCCACCAGGCTGGTCCAATTTAGCCATGAGACCTCCCACACTAAAATGACAGGTGTTTCAGTTTCATTGTCCAACCCCTGTATATAAAACTGAACAGCAAAACCATAGTGTGTCAGTATCATTGTATACTTATACAAACAAAATATTTTAGTTTGAAGCCAGTGTCACAGCCACTCCAGCCACAGTCTAACCAGCAAGCCTTTATTATACCCAGCCCACCTTTAGATGTAAACCAAGTGACTGGGCATTCTCAGGATGTCTGAGAAAATTTAAGTGAACAGAGATTTGAATAAATCGATGAAGCTACTGATGTTGTTGCACAGGTTACTGATGACACTTAAGCTGGGAGGGAGGAAAGTGCTGGAGGGAGGTGTTGATCGATACTGATCATGTACGAATGTTGGTGTTTATTCAGTGCAGCTGCATTAGAGAGCATAATTAATAGAATGTCCTTTCTCCATGAAGCACTGTCAGAATTTTTCATTGCAATGTCATTTCACTCCTACAGGTGCAATTTTTTACTGTGCTTGACACATTGGAGGCCAGTGAAGTTGTTTGTACTACGTATGTTGGACCCAAAACGTAAGTGGGATTTTTCTACGCCTAAGAGAGAAAAAAAAGATTACTGAACCTCCTAGATTGGCCTGACCTGGCCATGTTGCCAGCTGTTTCAAATGTTTGTGCACCTCGTTGACTGAAAAAAGTGTTGATTAAAAAATTATTATGTAATATATATATATACTTTTTTTTAAAAATCAACACACCTTAACACTCATACTGACTCAAGCACTTTCACAGACTGCTGTGGTGCTTTAAATAGTTAATCATATAACAGGTAGGCCAATGTAGTGTTTGGAGGCTTGCCCAAGGACTCTTTTTGGTGTAACACACCATAACCACCCAAATCAGCATCAAACCCCCGTCTCACACATGGGGAGACAGCTCGTTGGCAAGTAGAGGTGTTGTCCATTGCGCCACACCAATCACCAGAGTTTACCTTGTAGACACACTAGAGATAGTAGTGGTCACAAGACACTGCCCACACACACACACACACACACACACACACAAATATAAGCACGTCCTGCTTTTGTCTTGGTGGAGATAAGCAATGAATCAGTGTGTGAATGCATCTTGGTCAGTATATATATACATATATATATATATATATATATATATATATATATATATATATATATATTAACCAGTATGTTAAATATATATTTATTAACAAGTATGTTAAAAATAATGCACCACCGGTCTACCATAACAATTACAAATGCATTTCTTATGCAATGTATAGCAAAAAGGACCGTGGTTTGGGACTTCCCTTTGCAAGACACCACCAGAAATACCGGCAAGATACGTCTTTGAAAAACAAGCCTTTGCCAGGATAGTTTCAGAAAAACTGTAAAAAAACTGAAATTTATTTTGCATAATGTTTATCGTTTCATTTCTTTCAGTTTCTGTAACTAAGCAGGTACATCAAACCAAAAATGATCAACTCCAGGACCCTTCCTCATAAATATTTAAGCTCATCTTTATTGAACAAAAGAGCAAATTAGCTAATTACAGGTGATTTTTGTTATTACCAAATGAATGTAAATATATACACGAACAGCCACAGAGATATGCGGCTAGAAGAATCAGGCACTTTTAACAATCAGGTGGACTTTTTGAAATCATGTCTCAATAAAAGCTTCAGTCAAGCAGCTCAATCATACTCCAATAAGCATTACAACAATTTTACTCATGACGCAAATTTCACCATACATATAAAATAAACATCCAACATGGGAAAAAAAAGAATGAAAAACAAACAGGACTGAAAAATATTTACAAATTAAGGATCAAATCTATTCATGTGTAAAATCTGTACATCATAAATTAAATTTATATAGCAAAATTTGTTCCACAATGTTAAAGGTTGATACAAAATTTGTTGAAAATAATCTTTTGGGGACATAATCTTAATATTTGGCAACACTTGGTCGACGGGTACAACACTGTCCATGAGACCTCCATTACCACAGCACCTCAGGAACATCAAGAATTCAACTCACAAGGATCTTAAGAGCTGACAAAACATCTTCAAGAAACTACAGCTGACCATTAACATGAACCCCTTCCACGCCCAAGACCCTCCTGAGGGTCTAGGCTTTAGTCCTAAACCCTGACAGTAGCTCTTTTGCATGAACAGTACGTCTTGTTTTCATCAGAATACCTCGCCAGTCATAAGCTCTATGCACATATACAGTTTATTACTGTGGAAAGCCCTTCAAATAAAGTGTTACCTAATATTTCCCGTATTGGAAAAACATGTATTTGTCTCCGGTATCGTACTCGGGAGATGTAACATGAATAACTATACCAGAGAAGTGGAATAGTAGGTTTGGGGCGAACCTCGAAAGGAAAAATAATCTACACTGGAACCAACACCAGACAGAGTGGTTTCCAGCATGCCGAGAACTCAGACATTCACAGAAATTAGTGTAGAACTTCTGCTTTTCTGACTTATATAAAAACAAACTTCTGTAAAACCTTTCTGGCTGCACTGTAATAACATAAACTACATGTTCTGTGCTTTTACTGCAGTACCAAGATGTTCTGAAAATCATATAAATACACATCATATAAATACTCCTGGACATTCTGCAAATGACCTACACGATCGAACTATAATCAACGCAGTGAAGCAAACCTGCCCAAAATGGCTACTTGTATGCAACACAAATTTACATATAGAACATATACAGTGACCGGATCTGATACACGGAATCCATGTATCAGTAGGGTATCAACAGGATACTCGTCACTATAACAAAACCTCTTAACTTCCTTCTGCAAGAGGTTCGCGATGGACCTGCCAATAGATATAATCAATACTTGGAATAAAATTACGTTAAAAGTTAAGAATGTTTATTTCCTGCTTCTGGAAAGTGATCATATTAACCTGGGGTTTATTCTAACAGGGACAGAATTCTGAAATCTTAATGTCGTAAGAAGATGCCTCCTTTTCCACATGTAACTAATGTAACTCACTGTAACTGTGAATATTCCACAGGGAGGTAGAGCACACAGGATAGTATCTGATACACAACTTTGGCAATACAGAATGGGAGATATCTATAAATACGAGTTGCTTTTACAATATATACTGCTCTGTGCTGTCGCTCTGTACACTGTATGTAACGTGTGGTGAAGGTCTGAGAGCGTGTAATGCTGTCTGTTGTTACAGTCTGCTAAAATCCATAAGGAACAGTGAATAAACCTTTCCCTCGGCTGTTCAACCATGCCGACAGCACCTATACCGCAGCGACATGATTCTTTTACAGAGCTTCATTCATGCGAATGATCCTACGTCGCTTCTTTTAAATTAAATAGCATTTAAATAGATCTGCCTTGTAAAATTAGAGGTTGACATTTGAAATTTTTTAGTGAGACTGAGTGTGTTTACATGCACCTAATAATCTGATAACGGCAGACAATCAGTTCCTGTATTCTGATCAACATTTTTACACGTACCTGAGTAATCATATACTGAGAAATATTCATGTCTATGAGAGGTCTACGAGTCAGGTAATACTCAGATTTCCGCTTTGCCAATAGAGGCACTTTACATGAAATTATGACCGTATGTCATTAAGATGATTTAGAGTACGTAGTTGGTAGGTGGTAGTTGGTTTTAGCATCACACCAAAGTTACAGTCTTGTGATGTTAAATGCTGACTGTTGTTTATTTGTGTGAAACTGAGAAATCCAAAAGAAATCTGAGTAATAGAACACATGCACTAAGAAACCTGAATACTGAACTAAAATCCATGCTCTTTTTATTGGATTTCAACGGATTTAATTGGATTTCTGGGCTATTATCCGGTCTAATAAACAGGAGTATGCTGTTTACACAAGCGGATCAACTGCTGGAATCTTACTATGATGGGATTATTAAATTAATGTATAATTAAATGCACTTAATAATCCAATGACTGCAGAAAATCTGATTTTGTCAGTAATCTTATCAACGTGTTTATGCACTTGAGGTATCATATCATCTAAAATATACAAGGCTACATGAGTCAAGCAGTGATCAGATATTTGCAACCAACCAAGAAACTCACAGAAGAAGACTTAACGTAAACTTAACATAAACAGATGTAAATTTAACATACCTAACTCGGACTTTATGCGGGTATCATGAAAAAAGAGTCAGTTTAGCTGAAAGCATCACCATACGGATTAGGATCGGATTATTAAGTACATGTAGACACACTCAGTAATATAATGAGCATTCTGAAATGTGTTTCATACCAAACTGATTAAAGATGCCAGCTGTAAGCCATCATCAAGTCCACTGTAGAGGATGTTGGTGCCCTGTCCTTAAATAGTCTTATTTTGCCTAGAACGAAAATATGCAAAGCTCGAACAGGATCAAGCTTCACATTACCGGGAGTGTGCATTTCTGTTGCTCTGATGTCTTTAGATTGTTAGTGTCCTCTCATTGCTTTAGGATTTCCAGTCACCCATTCCACAATGATGGAGCTAATGCTCAAGATCATTAAGATGAAGCCCAGAGCTGCAAACATGATCGCCTGGGGGAAAAACAGAGAAATGGATGACATAAGAACTGCATGTCTTGTTGTTTGCGCTTGTTTACTTCACATTAAATGAACAAGCTGAACAAACTGATGCACAATAATGTCAAAATCGGGGTAAAAAAAAAGACCTGCATCGGACCTATATTTCAGTTTGGCCAATATGTCACAACCATAATAGCATTCTGGAGAAGCAGAGTGATTAGGTTGGTGTTAAGATTACATTCATTTTACAAAATTGGACATTGGCACGAGCTCACAATTCCCATACTGGTGCATCCCTAATCAGTTATGTTTAATATTCCAGAAATTATTTAGACATTTAGAGGAATGTGCATTACTCAGTGTGGCATATTTACCATGATTTTCGGGCGAGATTTCACTGGCTCCTGTTCCTCAGGAACAATGCGGAGGTAGAATAATCCGGGCAGTATGAAAATAAGACTGGGAGCAGTTGTGGCTCCTGGAAGTAAAATAATAGATGAGTTTAGATGATGCTCTCAGAGAAGAACAGCCAACAGCACAGCATAACAGGTCACTTCATCTGTTCATCATCACTTCTAACTCTTTTATTACTAAAGCCAAGACCACAATTATCCAATAGGCTTCAGGGGCTGCAGCCACCTGCAACTATGACTGTGAATAGGGTAACAGCACAAGCAACTGGAAATAAGCTCTGTTGTTGGAAACTGCTCAGTTTCTCTGGTACCTGTGTATCTAATGTGACATGCATACAGTCAGTTCATGTTTATTTTAGTTATAGTTACTAGCAGAAAGAGCATATGTGACGTTTTATTGTGCTGCAGGTCGATGATAAATGGGATTACATAACTTACCGATGACACCAAAGATGTCCCGGATATCGGGCACGAAGATGACCAGCACATTGACTAAGATCAGCAGGCACACAGCAATGAGGATGTGACGACCCCAGTGGAACGGCTTCTCAGGGAACAGCAGCTGCAGGACAGCACGTCGGATCTGAACATGGAGAGAGCAAACCATGCTGTCACCACTTAGTGCTATAATACAGATGCCGATATTAAAACTTGAGAACTGGCTGAATTGATCCGAGCTATTTTTAACCGAAGCACTTCACCTAAGGTTCACTTAAGAGCATTTACAAGAACACTCTACTTCTCCACAGGAGGAAATGCACAGCTAGCAACACCATATCACATATGTGAGCGTGTGCGGCTCAATACAGTGCTACGAAGAAGAATGAAGCTTCTCTGTTTCTGCAGGTTTGTCACACTTGAATGTTTCAGATCATCAAACTACTGTTAACATTAGACAGAGCACCCTGAGAACCCACTGGGTGTCAGACTGCATAAATAGAACCTGTCTGGCAATGTGAAGCAGCAAGAGGGTCCGATGCCATGGTCTAAGAAGCTTAAAATACAAGTAGAAACAAATTCAATGAAATCCAGCAGTCCAGAATTACAAAGCCATTGCTAAGGCTCTGGGACTCCAGCAAACCAGTGAGAGCCATTATTCACGAATGAGGAAATCTCAGAACTGTGGTGAACCTTCCCACCAGTGCTTGGCCTACCGAAATTTCCACAAGAAGAAATACACAGGGTAACACCGGCATCCATGACTGAGTTGCAAGGCCAAAAAGAATAAAAGGTTATGTCTTGTATTTGCTAAAAACATCTAGATGGCCTCCAAGACTGCTGGAATAATTTGCGTGGACAATAAGTCTGTTTAATATTACTTAAGAAATCAGCAAGATTTGAGGCAAGTAATGCTACAAGCTTTTTTAACAAAGGGCACCAAATGTGTCCTGGTTGACGTACTACATTTAAGGTATAACGAAAAGTATTTATAGTATTTATGCAAAAATCAGAAAAACTCCAACCTGTATTTGAAATTTAAAACTAAAACACATGGTATAAAATGCACCACAACAAATTGTATATTTTTTCAAGTATGGGAAATTCAGCAAGTATGTACAATACCTGCCCATTAAAATATGCAGCAGTGTGCTCTCGGTAGAAAACGTGTACTTATTTTCACATGTCATGTGACCAGGGGCACCCAAACATTTGCATTAGACTCTTCCTTTGTCTTCTGGCCAGACTATTGCTTTATTACTCTTAGTTTTTAAAATGTAAACAGTGACAAGAGAAAGGATCACTGAGGCCTAAAGGAACAATATGCAATACTGCCAGCAAGTGTTCAAAACTGGTACTGCAGGCTAATTTCAAAATATTAAAGAGAGCTGCATGCCTCGGCCTGCCTCGGCCTCCTCTTCCTGAGACTCAAAGGTTACATGTGTGGACACCTACCTGAACGAGCACAGAAGGAGTGTAACATTAAGCACTGTAATGGGAAGCGATGACAAATTCCTATACTGCACGGTGATCACTAATGTACACGTCTGTCAATATAAACCAGCCTATATCCATCTCTATCGGTGTTAGCTGGCTGAGATAGATGGCTATGCACAAACAATGATAGTTAACATTAACTACAGCTTAATACTTAGCTGTTTAAGACCAAAACAGTCAAATTAGCACCCATCTTAAAGTCCCTCTGGGCTCTAAGCTGCCTCCACCTTTCACATAGCACTATTTACTCTCCTTTTACTGCTCATGGACCTTTTTTAGAAGGATGCCAGGACTTTTTAGGTCAGGTTTATTTGCCTGCCTCTATGACTGCAGCAATCTGTGTTTGCCTACCAATTTATTTCATATCTGGCAACCCCGAATGTCGAAATGGTACCGGGAAATGGGTGGGACCACAGGTCAGAACACAAACAGACTTCCTGCTCAGAAAGGAGAACATACAGTCTTTTAACTTGCCGGTCTCCTTAATCTCTGATGGCCTATTATGGTTATTTTATGATTTAATACAGTAATTATATTACATATTCCTCCTTCAATAGACAATCTGTTTACTTTTCTCTCACTGAAATACCTTTTTGTCAGGTGACATAATGAAAAGTTAAAACAAAAAAACAAAACAAGTAAATGTGTGTATTTAAGACCACCATACCGGGAAGAGAACGACAGGCACAGTCAGGGTGACGGCAACCAGCACTGCCAAACGCACACACAGCATCAGTGTGTCTGTCGCCTTGTAGCTTGCCAGCAGCTCTTGTCCCACGTTACCTGCAATACACAGACATGCAGCTATGAGTCTTATTACAGTCTATTAGAGGATCTCCATTTTCACATTCATTTTCACATTTCCCATTTATTACTGACTCTCAAAATTAAGCATATGGTTACCATAGAAGGTGAGGTAGCCAAAGATTGCAGTCAGCAGATACATGATGAACATAGCCAATATGGAGATGTTAGCGACGTTTTGCATGCGTTTCTTCGTTGGCCTGGAACGAAAGGTCACACACACAACATGACACAACATTAACCCACATCAAACATCATCATTCTGTGTTATGAAAGATCTTGAAGTATTTTATAACGTGTATATGTGACCAAAAATACTCACTTCCGAAGCTCTGTGTAGATGGGCAGCACCTCAGGGTGACACACAAATGCAAAGGCCAGAATAGGAATAGTATACGCAGCCTGCAACACAAGAAGGCATTTCATCATTACAAGACTACACTGCGTTGTTGTATTATTGCAATCGCTGGACGCTTGCTTTTGTTTACTTTCTATGAAATATTGTATAGAGGGTATGGACATAACAGTTGAGTTGGAGTCACTGTGATCATGCCCACTAGGTGGCAGAAACACTACCCCAGTGGCCCGGCTAGAGTTCAATATGAAAACCACAAGTACACAAAACACTGAATGCTGCAGAGCTGTTGAGCGACTGACTCTACAAATAGATTTAAGGCTGAAGAAAAGAGAAGCAATGGATCACATGCTTCAGACTTAATGGCCCATTTACTGGCTTCTTTTTAAATTTGTTTAAGGCATCAAAATATGGATTTGCAGTTGACGTTATGTTTCAGGCTTGCTGGATTTTGGGGTGATAGTATAACCTATTGATTATATCATTATACATTGTATTGACATCCATGATTTTGAGGCTTCAAACAAATGCTAGATGGTTAGACAGTGTTAGCTTGACAAAACAAACCCAGTTTTCCTTATAATGGGGAACTAACAACAAAGCAAGATTAGATATTATCTGGAACAGAGAAACTCAAATCAAAATTCATAAAAAAAATTATACAACTGCATTTAATATAAACAGATAATCACTTGTTTCATTCCCTGTAAATCATTTCTCTTGTGATGACTTATCTGTGGAATTCGCTCTCAGTATGGATCATTATATCTGTGAGGAGCAGCAGACGTGCTGTTTCTTACCTGTGGTGTGAGCGTAACAAGTTCAGCTTCACAGGTATTATTGTCTGAGCTGTACACAGCGTTAATGTGTGTCTGGGTGGAGTTGCTGCCAGAGACCGGACAGTCCGTGACAAATTTCTTATAGATGACCTGCCAATCAATGAACAAAAAGAGATTTTAAAAAAATCACAAAGAGGAATCTAAACAAGCTTCATCTACCTAGACATTTAACATACATGCCATATTTTAAAGAATGTATTTTAAGAAATGTTTTAACTTTGATTTAAATGTTATACGGTCATTGTTGGAATAAAACCTTGTAAGTCTGAAACAGTACATTTATGGGAAATGCCAAAAATACAGTAATTTAATGGAGTAAATTAAGACATTTTTTAATTTGAGTAACTTTGGGCCATTTCTTCTGGTTCATTGGTCATAATAATATTGTCACAGCGTAAAGGCTAGCTTACATTTTTAAAAGCATAAGAAAGATATAACTAGAGATAATAACTAGAGATACAAGCTTTTAATGTAAAGTATAAGACAATATATAAATAGGATTCATATTTTCTTTCTATTATAAAAAATGTCAGGATACAGTTTGCTGTGCATATTGTGGATCTTGTCAGTACCTACAGAACACTGACAGTCTACATATTTCATGATAAAGTGGGTATAATTAAAACAATGAATACAAATAAAGTTTTTTACTTTTCACTGTATCATGAAATATGTACAGAGTCAGTATATATATATATATATATTCACAAAGTCCTAATTTTATTCAAACTAAATGTATTACTTTGATTATTCTTCAAAAAAATGCACTAAAATTTTTAGATAACAAAAACATATTACAAGTCCATGCAACATATACGGTATATAACAATTGTCAGTGTGTGCAAGAGGGTGATGGATGGATAGATTATAATACTCACAGATATGAGGAAGAAAACCATGCAGGAGAGAGAGAAACCACTGGTGTAGCCAAGATACCCTGAAAGAGGTATAATATTACATCACTTCCATCACAGACTCCTAAACATCTTTCATGTGTTTAATATTTCATTTGTTTTATAAGTAAGTATCACAGATCTGCTCCTTCTGTAAGGAAAGACGATTCTAGGCCTAGTGTGAAATGTGATGACATGGGAAAGGAAAAAACGAAAGGGAAGGTTGAAAGAAGAGTGGACATACCAAGCTGGCGCATGAGAGCAAGGGGCAGGATTACACCGAGACTGACGATGATGATGAGGTAGTTTCCATTTATATACCACTCCCTAACAAAACACACAACATACAGCAGGGTATGGATGAGAAACATATGGAGGACTCAGGCATGCCATAATGGTGCTGTTTATGGAAACTAGGTTCATCCGAAATACAGAACGCAAAAATACAGAACAGTCTCCAATAATGAGAGTACAGCATTTTCCATTTAATATATATTCTTTTTTTCTTAACTTTTTTGCATTTAAATGTATTCTTTAATATCTAACCTTTTTATTTTTTGCATTTTACTCATTTTATTGCCTCTATATTTTGTTTTGCATTTTATGCATTTATTTATTTAGTTATTGTCATTTGTCTCTGCATACTTTGTTTCTAATCCCTCTGTTGTAATAAAGTACTATTTAAGCACAAAGCATTCTGAAAGTACACAAAGTATTCTGAAAGTACACAAAGTATTCTGACCCAAAACTAAGCAGGACAAAGCATAGTGAAAGCTAATAATGGCACTATTCAATGAAATTCTGTCTTGACAAAAGACAAAATAGTAAGAATTGCATGTTTGTTTGTTTTATTAATTCCAGATAATATTCTTGTTTTATTCTTGATTACTGTATTATTATTTTATGTCTGTATTTGCACCTCATGTATTAAACTTATGGGTAATAAATAAAATATTACATTTAAAGTTGGTTGCCAAGATTTTTCAGTGCTTAACTGCGATAAAACCTCAAACAGAGGTCTAGAAACCGGCAACCAAACTGAACTGAACTATTAAAAAGGTGAACCATTCCATTTCATTTTTATTACCATTAGCACTAGCAATACTATTAGAACTAATGTATTACATCAACTGCATGCATAGAAGCACAACGGTGTAAAGCAACTAGGTGACATTAACCACATTGTGAGCATCAAACGAATGATCAGAAGAAATCTTCTTACGTGGTATGTAAGTCGGTGTTGTCTTGACCCATAAGGCCTGATATAACAGCGGGCAGCTCAATCTTCACTATAAAGAGGTAGCTGGACATTGCTATAGAGAAAAGCAAACAACTCATTTACACACATCACACAGAAAGCCTGCTCAATATGCTTAGCTACAATCAGCATTGCTGCTGTTCTGCTTCTGCGCCAGTGACATCAGCAGTCAGTCTCACCTCCGATGTTATGAACAGTTATAACGATGGCTGCTATGATCTTCCCTGCCTGCCCAAATGCTCGGAGACCCAACTGCTCATATGCACGGATTCCTAAACAAACAAACAAACAAACAAACAAACAGCCCAATCAAAATAAAAGAACTCAAATAAACAAAAGATTAGGTAAGATGTATCACAATATAACACACTGCACACAAGCGGTGTGCAAACCTAACCCAGAGGTGGCGCTAATAGCAGTAGACTGAGCAGCTAGCCTCTGAAACTATATCCAAAGCTACAACATAATACAATATTAATCAGAATAAGCAAGATTAGTTTAAGTAAAATTATGGCAACAAGATCTTGAAACAGAATATCAAACAGGGAATGTTAGTTTTCATTGTATCACCATTTTAAAACTAACCCCACCATGTGGAGCCTTCACTTTAGTCAGGCCACCCCTCACAGTGAGCTGGCACCATATTACAGCCATTAACAGGGTGAATTCAATAACAGAGGTGGGAATTCCATGATTTACAATGATTCAATTTAATTTCATGGCAACGACAATACTAATACAACATTGTTAATCCAAACTATATTTCACAATATGCATATTCACAAATGGAAACTATATAATAGAAGGTTGTGTCTTACCAACCACTCCTGCACTCTTTAGCAGCAGGTGAATGGAGTAAGAAGACAGAATGGCGATAAGGACCAGCAGGACTCTACAACAGAAACGAACGAGAAGAGAGTTTTTACTCAGATGTACATCACTCAGGTGTTAAAGAGAGGTGTTGATCAACAAAAACTGCCCTGAGAGATGAAATGAAAATAATATATTAATACATAAAATAAAATAAAAGTAATAATATATATATACACACACACACACACACACACACATGTATGTGTGTTTCAGGCACAGTTACATGCCACATGCTACATGCTACATGCAGTAACACATTACCTCACACTTCATGGATATAAACAGTGAACCAGTGCACTTCTAACTGTTTGATTAACGTCCATAAAGGGACTTTAACCTCCTGAGACCTGGACTTGCTTGGTGTGCAGTTTTAATTTCTCCTAGCTATTTGTGATAAGCAGGACATAAGTATAAAAACGTCGTCTTTGTGCCGGAAGATGTTTTGGCAAAAAACAACGTCCTCATATGAGGCCAAAGGGTCAACATTGTACAAAGTATCATGGTACAGAGAAGCAGAAATGTAATGTCCTCATATGAGGGCGCTGGGGTCTCAGGAGGTTAATGTGTAATGCCTCTTATCCACAGTGGTTTGAAATGACCTGTGATGAACTCTACCTCTTTAGCAGGTAGTAATGCAGCTCACAGAGCTCTTTAGTATTAACACAGATTCTCAGTAATAAAACCTTTTCAGGAGCTAAGAGTAACTACAGTGCAAAGCGACAACCAAGCCAGTAATCTAATTAGCTATCATTAGCCATGAACTGATCCTCTTCCTGACTCTGTCTCTGCTCTGGATTAACCCCAACCTTTGTATCAGCTATAACACTGCCCCCTGCTGCCAGCACTTCAGCATTTATGGTGAGTTTGGGCCAATAAAGGGTAAAAACAAGTGTGTAAAAGTTTATATAATAAAGCAAAGAAGGAAATACAACACATCATTTCACAGACAAACAGATCAACATCCCAGAACACGAGTGTTAGTAGGACTGGTGTACTTCCTGCTGGGCAAAATGATTACAGTCGTGGGTAAAACCTGGGTGCTCCCGGTGTAATGACATGTTTGGTTGATTTTCTTGAGAATAATCCATGTCATATAATGCATAATCACCGTTTATTTGTCAAACTTGATACATTGGGACAAAAAGTGTAAGCATAAAATGTGTCCTGTGCCAAAGTTCTGACCCATGTTATATATAAAATATGTATATTTTTGGGTTTTATGTTTTTACAATATGTTAAACTCAAATAAAAGAAAACACTGTGACTAGGCTAACTGATTTACTGACTGGACCTTTTGATTTTTGACTTGGTTCTTGGCCCAGACCACACAAACACACACAAACTCCTACTCTCTCTCTCACACACACACACACACATAGTTGTGTAACCCTTACTTAAGTGAGACTTAAATCTGGTGGCTTCTGTAGGTACATCCTTCACAATGAGCTAAAAATAAAAGCAGCTCAACTCCAAACATTGCCATTCTTTCACCCTATTGGGAATCAAAATGATCTTGATGACGTGGGCATTGAATAAAGCTGCCCGGCTACGGACAGCACCGACAATCACTGAAACATTTACCCGACCATTTGTGTTTCTGAAATCCTGCACTGGTAGACATGGCAGCTCAAAACGTAATGAAGGTGCTGAACTCAAACAAGGCTAAGGCTAATCTACACATACACACACATACGCATTACAAGGATCCATCAAAGGGTGACTCACAGAAAAAGGATGATGCCAGTGTTGGACATAGCATAAGCTAGTCCCAGGATTCCACTGCCCATGATGGCGTTACTAAGATTGAAGATGGACATTCCGAATGAGGTCTTCCCCACGAACTGTAAAATAAGGTTTAGAATGACATTATAGGATAGCATATCTTATAGTACAGCATGTATTTACAACAAGGACAATGGCTCCTTTGGTTACACAAGCAGCACAGAGGTAACTAAAGATAGATGGATAGATAAAGTTAAAAATAACACATTTCTTTAATATTATAACGTAAATTAAATTGTTTTACTTTATTTTTCTCGTTTTACACATTTCGCTAGACAACTTACAAGGGACGGAGTTTATTAAACACTTATGAACTCAAAAGAGAGAAGCAGAAATAAAACTAGGGAAAAAAGAATACATAAAAACCAGAATAAAATAAATAAATAAGTAAATAAATAAATAAATAAATAAATAAGCAATAATAACAAAAAATACTACCAGCTGTCATACAGAAGATAGACTAGTATCCAATAGCTTACAAGGTCATTTACAGACTTACATTGTTCATATATATATATATATATATAAAGCTAATATGTATATGTATATATGTATATGTATATCTTATAAGTAGCTAACTCACGATGTTTGCCCTGACAGAGTAGGATAAGATCCACTTTTTCCAATATTTTGTAAAGAAATTTACTCGCAATTCTAACATTTCTACCACTGAATAAAATTCGTTGACAATTTCGACACATTGGTTTTGGTTGGGGGATCCACTTGCATCCATGCTTTGTTATGGCCTTTTCAAGATCGTCTTTTTTTTCCATCTTTTACAGTTCCTAAATAACTAAAAGGGAAAAGGGAGTGGCCAAACCTTGGGCCCCCTGCATAGCAACTATCAAGCTTTATATAGCTAGCTGAGGATCTCTCAGTTCTTGTCTGGGGGTTTCATATCCATTCTTCTTTGCAGAAGGCTTCTACTTCTGTCAGATCATGAGGTGTGGTAGTCCATTGTTGATCATGAGGTGTGTTCAGGGTCATCATCCTCTTTGCATCCTGCTTCCAGAACCTGCTGTTATTAAACTGGATTCATTTATCACTCTACCAGTGAAATGTTCCTGGGCTGCTGGCAGCAACACGAATCCAAAACATGATCAATCCGACCCAGGCTTAACAACTCTGTTCTAAGTTCTATTTTAACTTGTTTCCAAAATGCATCAGGCTCGTTTAGATGTTCCTTTCCAAACCTCGAATGCTGAATTATGTGGTGGTGAGGATGGTGGAAGGTTCTTTTTTGGTGACTCTCCCATATAGGTCAAATTTGTTTAGGCATCACTCCACAGCAGAATAGAGCAGCACCGCTCCAGAGTCTGCTAAATCTTCCTGAAGGTGTTTTGCAGACAAGCAGGGCCGCTGAAGCCAAGCAAGCCTATGAGCAGTTCTCTGTGAAGGGTTTCTTGGTTTTCAGACTTCTACTTGAGCTCCACTGTTCTTGTTAACTTCCATTTCTTAACTGCTACCCGATACACTTGGCTAACTCCATACAGCTTCTCCTGCTTTGTGGACATTAATCATTAGAATTTCCAGAGTGCTAGACCGTTGTTTGAAGAAGCCCACGTGGTGACGAAGGTTCTCCAGCATAAATATTTACATTACTTGAAATTTACATCACCTGACTGTTCCGCACGATGACTGTAAACAAGCCATAGAACCACTAAGCTAATTAAGGCCTGAGACGTTATTCAAAGTTATCTGAGAGCGCACATCGTTTGGGGTACCCATATATCACATAGTGCTCCTTCCCTTTGTTCACCTATCCTTTGTTTCCTACATAGACAATGTAAACATTTGTCCAATGTGTCTGATTCAGTGGGCATGAATCTGTGTAGTTTGTTGATGTTATACATACATCTGTAAACTGAGCCTCTCGCTTTCCATCAGTCTTCTGGGGCAGGAACTGATCTCTCTCGACCAAGTTCTCCAGAGCATCAAACCTAAGCAACATAAAGAAAGAGAATGTGAAAGTAGGGAAGCTAAAGGACTAAAGAGAAGAGTAGGGCTGTGATTTTAAATACGTCTCACATTATTCAAAGTTGTCTTAGCCTTTTTCTGAGGGCCAGATTTGGTAAAATCGCCACTAATTACCGACACTTTGCGATAACTTCATAATGTGAGCAGTACAATATAACCATATGTCTGAGTCTGGTATTCAGTCACTTATTACAGGGGTCTGCAACGTGCGGCTCATTTACTGGCCCCTTGCAGCTCCACAGCAGGATTATAATTTCAGCGTATTAAGTAAGTATGTATTACTGCATACACAGTCGAGTCACATTAATATGGCCAACTACTAATACCCAGAGTAACTGCTGTGTGCAGCACAGACAGCAGCTAGATGGGCTGGGAGTGACTCAGTAAGGTCCTGGTAGGTTGTCACAGGTATCTGAAGCCATGCTGACTGCAGAGCCTCCCACAGCTGCTAAAGGGTGGGTGGGGGAGGATCCATACAGCGAACATGTCGATCAAGGTGCTCCCACAGATGCTCAATTGGGTTCATTATTGGGAATTAGGAGGCTGGGGTAGTACTTGGAAGTCTTGTTGATGCTCTTCCAACCAATGTCAGACATTCCTAGACATGTGACTTGTCGCAGTGTCTTGATGGAACATCCCATTCACCCCAGGGTAGACAATCAGCATGTATCACTCCTTTTACCCATGGCAGCAATGAGGGATATGTGTGCAGACAACCTATCACACACCTTATATACCCACCAAGCCAGATCACAACACGTGACTTCCTTTATGAACTATACGCTGCCACCGTCAATAGTAGGAAGTGGTTGTAAAATTGTGGCTTCACTGCGTATTTACTGTGGAGATAATCTATTTCCACTGCTCTTAGAATTCATAACTCCATTATGTTGCAACAAGTAAAATGTCAAATGGGTGAACTGGGGATGGAGCAATAAACATAATTTCAAGAAAGCAGTAAATGCTTTTGTTAAGGCACATCACAGGACACTTCCTCCAACATTTAAAGGGGATTCTGGGTAATGTTTGTTTATCTGTTAGCAATCTAGCTAAATCTGTGGCTCTGTATTTTTGCTTACTTGCTAAATGAATAAATGAATGAGCTTTTTTTTGGCATTTTTTTTGTCCTACGTTTTATTTTGCCATGTATGATGTCTAAAAGGTAGTCCACAATGTACCACATCCAGTTGAACCGGGTTGTTAAACGGTTAAATAGCTCTAGATTTAGTTTATCTGATGTCCTCTCCATAGTAATACATAGTAACCAGGCTTTTTGTGGAATAATGTAAACTAGGGAACCTGCATAATACATTAAACATCATTACAGGACATTATAGAAGAAAGATACATGTTTTGCTTAAGTTACATATTTGTTGTCTGTGTTTATCTAAAGCATACAGTGTTTCAGATTGTCATATGCATGTTGCCTGGTACATTTTGGCGCACATATGCATCTTAACTGCACAAATGTCTCGTCTGATAATGCAAAATATCCAGTCCATCAGCAGCTAAGAAAATGTCAGCTAGTGGAAACGCTGTAACTACGGCTCATCCAGTGTGTAAATAAGAAAAAACAAGTTTGCCTAATCTATCTTGTCCTTGGAGGAAAACTTGAGAGGTGAAACATACCCATCCTCCAGGGTCTTCCCAGACATGGGTTCAGCGTGACCGTTAGCCATCTTCTGAAGCTCCATACTATAGTAAGACAAGCGACAATTTGGAAGTGCTGTTTGTGTTCCCAAATATCTCTAAGAAGCTCTCAGAAGTGAACCTGCAACACAAACAAAAACAGTGTGAGTTTAGCAGTGTGACTATTTACATTTAGAAGAGTTTCGAAAGGTTATAAGGGAAATGTGTGCAAAAGTCAAAGACCACCATTCATCTATACAATATCCGCTCAAAACAGCCTTTAGGTCCAAGGTGTTTAATTTATCAGCATTAGATTAGACGCAGGAAGTTCTTAACAGACAATTACACAGAAGCCTCAATATCTATCTATCTATCTATCTATCTATCTATCTATCTATCTATCTATCTATCTATCTATATGCAAAATGCCCAGAAGTGTGTCTATCTATCCTTCCACAACTCCAGGGGTCTGAAAGGATGTGTATCTATCTTCTATCTATCTATCTATCTATCTATCTATCTATCTATACATGTCAGATCTCCAGCTTCTGTGCTCTAGTGCACATTTCTTTATCTCAGTAATGATTTCTTGACAAATACACATCCTTTTAGACCCCTGGAGTTGTGGAAGGATAGATAGACACACTTCTGGGCATTTTGCAGAAAGTGGACCTTGAGTTTCTCCTCTTTTTCATAGACAGAAGCTAGAAGTACTGTTTATCTGTGTATCAGTTTTAGTGGCTCTGTTTTCTTTCCTTCCTTTATTTATTTTTTGGAACTCCAGTTGACTTTACACTCACCTGACTGGCTCCTTCCGTATAGAAGCGGACTATCATAGATTTAATCTCTTCAGAAATATCTCACATTCAACATGAATACATTAATGTCAGCATTGATTGTAGATTAAATAAAGAAGGTGGTCCTTAACCTTTGCACAGTACTGTACATCATAAGAGACAAACCAGTCATCCAAAAAGAAGCCAGCATAAATGAGTAATCAATGGCCAGACGTAATGAAGGAAACAAGAGTTCAGTGTTCTGCCCATCTCTGTCTCTCACACACACTCACACACACACACACACACACACACACACATACAGCTACGCACAAGCCGACAGCACACACACACGCACTTACACACACACACACACATACAGTTACGCACAAGCCGACAGCACACACACACGCACTTACACACATACACACACACACACACACACACACATACAGCTACGCACAAGCCGACAGCACACACACACTCACACAGGCACACACACACACACACACACACACACACAGCACACACACATGCACTTACACACACACACAAACACAGCTACACACAAGCGGACAGCAGACGACAGCACATACACATGCAAACATAGCTACACACACAGATACACACACACACACATACACACAGATACACACACACACACACACACACACACACACACACAGATATACACACAAGCCACGCAGGCGACAGCACAAGCTCAGATCTCATGCACAAAAACATGTAATTACTTCACTCCATCGAGAGAGAGAGAGAGAGAGAGAGAGAGAGAGAGAGAGAGAGAGAGAGAGAGAGAAGAGTAAACAGAGGAAGACATTGAATCAGTGGCAAAAGCAGAAAGAGTACATGAGTACAGAGTCACCGACATGCAGGATGTAGGGTGTTATGAACGTACGTCACATCCTATTCCACTCATACAGCAGTAAAAACATTTAGTGCTCACAGTCAGTGGAAATTTAAGCCCTGATAAAGAACAGATGTGGGTCTCTATATGGGTGGTACACATGAGTGGAGGCTAAAGGTAGATCAGTCTTCTCTGTAACTGAATTTAACAGTATGTTACCCAGATATATGGCCGGTAAAGATTCGCATTGCAGCATACGGCTCCATTTAAGTCTAATTCCCTCCATTCATCATCTAACTATTTATCAATACAATCCCGGTAGACTAACAGCTTCACCTAATAAACTGTTCTGACATCACAAAAAAAGACATGGAAATTAGAAGGAAGTAGTTGGAGACCATGCTCCACCTCCACAACATGAGGACATACAGCAGAAACGAGCGTAGAAGACCTGGAGGCTCATTCACATTGACCAGTACACATAATCCGAGGGCACGTGCTGAGGTGAAATGAATAAAAGCATAGGGGGATGGTTTACCTATCCTAACACTGTCATAGGGGTGGACGATGCACACTCAAACTCACATCACAATGTCTCTCTGAACAATAATAATTAGGGATGCACTGATATGGGAAATGTGGAGCATCATACATTTATTTCCACCTCAATCATTTTTCAGTGAATATTGTTTTTAAATAATGCTGTTTATGTCATCTGGTAAAAAGCCCTGAATATTTTTTTGAACGCAGTATATAGCGCAGGGACGAAATATTACAATGTCAGTTTTTTCCAATATTGTGCAGCACTCATGGATATCGCCAGTATTTGTAGAACCCTGATGAACTGCATATTTAATTATAAAGAAATCAAAAAAGCTGTTAAACTGCATTAAGTGCATCACGATATGTTAAATATTGAATTTTAATTTACTGTATTCACAGTTTTGATGGTATCAATTAAAATCTAGCACTACTAGCATATTAAAATCTCCTGTCTGTGTTCTTAACAACACACCACCACAAGTAGCTTGGGCAAATTTTTCCAATGCAGGTGACCATCTAGCAGCAATGGAATCCATGCAACGACATCCAGAACAGCTAAAGCTCTAGCTTCATGAGAATAGCAATAGGGAATAAACAGGATCCCAGTGGTTACTCGTTACAGAATGATCAAGCTAAACAGCAAGCCCATTAACTGCTACCCATAGCTGATATGAACTCATATGAAGGATTGCATGGCACAGAATGCTCATCTAAAACTGAAAGAAAGCCTGATACTTCTCCATCTGGATCAGGGGCGTCCAGTTTTAGCTGCAAAGAGCCGGGGTGGCTGTAGATCTTCATTCCAAAAGAGCAAACTGATTTCCGTTGATCGTGTGATATCCTCCATTGGTGGTGTGAAGACATGCAGCCACACCATTCATTTGCGGCCAGTACTGGCCACCCTGATCTAGAACCTTACTCCCAACTCCGCAACCAATCAAATCAGGCTGCTAAAGATGCTATGGGTGCGTCTGACTCATTCCAGGCACAGTCGTTAAGGATGACTAATGGAGATAACAGTATACACAATACAGCAGAATCCATATCACTGGACAACAACATCAGACTTTCATACTGCTGTAACCTCCCACAACGCAAAGCGGAAGCAGCATCTGGAGCACACCTAACTGCCTTCTGGGAGATAATGGCTCTTTTCACTGCATGAGTACTAATGATGAATGTACAGACATGAGGGTAAGCTTGTAGGTCAGGAGCTTATAGAGGCACAGACAGACAAGGCTAATCTGCTTTTGGCACAACAGAGGTAGAGATGCAGTGCAGCCAGCTTTCCTTCTTCCTCCGAGTCCTAGTTTCTGACCATCCAGGGGGCAAAAACAGTCAAAACTTTGTTTACAGAGTCAAATTTCACTCCATATACAGTTTCATGTCAGAGAACAAGACTTCAGTCAGAGTGCTGAGACCAAGAAAGAGGAACAGAAAGCTCAAAGACACGTCACCAGAAACTGCAACTAGCAAAGGCACATTTGTTTCTTATAATTATAAAATGGTGACCATGAATGTAAACAAAGGGAGAGTCAACATTACATCCCAGCCTCAGCCATCTTATCAAATACAGTGAAATCCAGGTCAAACGTTTAAAGCAATGCAGTAAAAATAGTCTGCAGAAAACATAAATATACATCCTAACATACCACAGGATACATGAGAAACACGCTCACTGTTAACCCATTAATGCTCATATATGACATTTAACTATGAAAACCTTCGTTTTGTATGTTGGTACGTGAGCTTTTCTGTGCACAACCATAAGGAAATGTTTCAAAACAAGGAAATCACATGGCTAAAGCTGTTTAGTCACATTGGATTGCTGTTTATTCCCCTATATGATTGTGAATAAGTTACATTTACGGTCAAATAACAACACAATGACCAGCAGACTAAAGCTGCCCAGACATCTGATTTGGCCAAACTGAAAAGAAAAAAACATTTTCAAAGTATATGAAACGTATTACACTCTTACTGCCCTTTTAAAAAACGTATTTTTATGAGGCTATATTCTAATATGATACATTTTTACTCAATTAGCTCGGTTTCAAACAGGGACGCATGATGATGATGGAATCGTATCAGAGCTGGCCAAAAATATTGCTGCTGGACAGATCTGACTGATATTTCAAACCACTTTAAAGGAGCAATATGGAAGCTGAAGTAATCTATATGTAAGAACTTTAGTTAAAAACTCCTGTGTGTAATATCACTATGTACCTCAAGAGGCGAGAGTGAGTCTGACACATGAGCAGATGAAGAAGAAACAAAGTCAAAGAAAACAAGTGACACAAATAGTAGCAAAAAGCGAGTTAACGATGTTGCTTTTTACCGCTGCAGATGCTATTGGCGAGTAAAGGGGTGAAATTTGATGCTGAAAACGCGACAGTTCCTCAGACTGGCAAGTAAACGGCGAGAGGAGTGAGAAGGGATGTAGAGGGACTGTGTAGAACATAAACTTAACAGACTGTGTTATATTACATATTGCTCCTTTAATGCTACCCTGAAGGAGCAGAATGATGTTAAGCTACCACAAAAAAAATCTGCATTTTATTCACTTAAACATACGACATTTCTCTGTTACGCTACACATCTGACTTAAATAGGTTCAGAAGAGCAATTGAAGCAGATCAACTGCACTCACTTGTAGCAACGATTAGGGATAAGCGATACCACAGGTTTTCCATTCACGTCAATACCAAATAGTACCGAGGCTAATATCTCAATTCCAATACTTTAAAGTATGTGATTTTCAACAGTGATAAATGATCAATGTTTAACTTAAAATAGAAAGTTAATATTAAATAAACTTTCAGAAATCACTCGCTCTGTTCCTCTGTGCACATAATTCCCTTCAGTGTTCAACAATGTTCAGTTAAACTAGTACTTTACATAAGAACTTATAACTTAACACTTACGTGTGTATTGATGTAATTATACACACGAATACTTACATTTACAAGTCTGTTATATATCTAATAAAAAAGAATTTTTAAAAAAGTATGCCATATAAAAAGAATAAGTGAGGAATATGCATATCTGATATCCTCTTAGCTGTTAGTGGAGGCTGCATGTACGGCGCTGTTTACAAGAGCCACGTTACATCTTCTAAGACCTGCATCAAGGAAGTTCAAGAAAGTTCAAGGAAGTTTATGGAGGTTTAGGAAAGCTTAGGGAACATTTACAATCAAAAATGCACATTTTAGTCACACTTCAGTACGTGACGTTTAATGTTTTTTATACGCCATCGATATTTGGGAGCCGGAGAAAGCGGCGGAGGGAAAAGTAGTTCCTGTTCTACACCATCATTTACAGTAGCATATTTTTATTATCAAGAAATAGGATACATATCCATCCAAATAAATTCATTCATTCATTTATAAGTAAATAAAATTAATATTTATGAGCTAGAATTCTTAAAGTAAACGTCAGTATCGGGAGTATCGACACAGAGATATCAATCCGCCCCTTCCTATCAGAAGATGCTAGCTATTCACTGGGATACAGTACACAGCAGCTGCTAAGTTCCAGGCTGCTTCAGCCGAACCTCTGTGTTAGCACTGCGATGGTTAACAACTAAACCTGGTTATTTATATGTATATCGTCAGTTTCCAAAACAGTTCATTTGGTCTGTCTATAATTAAGATTAAGGCTATATCACCTAAACCGCCGTAATGAAGGTAAAATCCAGCAACAGCCAGCCGCGAAATTTCCGTAGCACCTTAAATGGGGGTTTTCTTACACGTAACTGCGGCTCTATTTAAGGTGGAACGGAAACTTCGAATAGTAGTTCACTTCAGCTTCGTCGTGGTTCCTGTATGATGCAAGATTTCCTCCGGACTGCTCATACACCACCACCCCTCTTTCTCTCTCCCTCTCTCTCATACCAGGAATAAGTGATTCACTCAAAGGAATGAGAAAATTACTCACCACTGGCGGAGAGGAGAGAAGCGCTGCTGAGTTAATGGGGGATTTAGGCTAAGAGCTGCTCTTTCACTCAGTGTGTTGATGTACGGTCACTCTGGTCGCTCAGGGAGGAGCCATTACATCTTACCTGTCCTAACACCGCCTGATTGGAGGGAGTAAAGATTAGCTCCGGTAAAGACACACAGTGAAGGGCGGAGGCGTGGATGTGTGTGTTTCCACGCACTGACGTGTGTGTGCGTCTCCATATGGAAGAGTTAAAGGCCATTACTATATCCCGTTATTGATTTGTTATAGACTAATGAATGAGAGCGTGCGTTGGGGGCGCGCGCAGTAAAGCGAAATTAAGGAACGTTGCGATCGCGCATGCGCGGACAGGTGTTCGTGCGCCTGTGTGTCTGGTTTGTAATGAGATTAAGAGATCAGGCTTTTTTAAAGGCTGGTGTGTGCAGTTGCTGTAGGAAGGCCATAAACCCTCAGCACACCACGCTGTGGGGTCAGGGCGGTCTTTACTCTCTATAGTTTCACATACTTTTACTGTTTAGTGAAATGTTATTAGTCATACTCATCGTCTAAAGAAGAGCTGCACCCAGAAGGAAGTGTGGGATGTAAGTGTTATTGGGAAGGAAGATAAAGGTTACGAGGAACAATAAATGATGATACATTTGGACTGATATGGGCAAAATGTATTGAGCTACACATACAGAAGTAGTGTCTCTCAGTATGGCGTTGGGCCACCATTCTAGACGTCTCAGCATGAAGTTGTAGATGTTCCTAATGGTGCCCCGTGATAATCCATCCCATGCAGCTTGAATATTCTCTCACAGTTTCAGCAGATTTTGCAGTAGGGGTGGAAGTGGAGTGACACCAGGCTTTCTAGATATGTGAATCATGACAACAAACCATTCATGCAGCTATTTGTGCAACTATTCTTTTAGCGATAAGTGTATTAATAACAGGTGACACAAGAAAGAAATGAGGGTGTAATAAGTTAATTGGACTGTGAGTGTAAAATGAGCAAGGAAAAGTGTAATTTTATCTTGTTTAATCTGAGCAAAGTGCCAGTGGAACAACTGCTTTCGCCATCAGCGGACCAACACTGGCGCACCATCTTTCAGACATAGTATAATATAGAAGCATATATGTGCAAAAGTGGTGACAAATTCAGCCTTGTACCCAATATAAACTGTTGTACTTACTTAGACACAAAAATGGATATAAAGTAGAAAAGGAGAGAGAGTATATTTACATAGGAATGGATATATGCCCGAAACACATCTAGAAATAAGTGCTATGAATAAACGTACTGCTTACATAGACATTTAAATGTAAATAGAAGAAAAGATGGAGAGCGTCTGTTTTGATATTGTCGAAACAAAGCATCAATATGTAAAATACATTACTACAAATATCCGCACTGCTGATCTAATGTGCTGGCGAGCTAACCCGTGTTTAGACTGAATATGGAGCAGTGCTGCCCAGTGTGTGGCCATTGAGGATGCAGTTACTCTAAAAACTGTTTTGTCCTCTTGGCTCTTAGCCCATCACAAACATGTGGGCACAGACTGTTCTTTAATTCACTTCCCCAAAAAAGGACAGAGGGAAAGAGTCTCTGTACATGCAGGAAAGTATCTTGCTAATAGTTTTTAAATTGTGCTAAAGCAAAGTATTGACATGAAGCACTTATATGTCTTTTATTTTAGGGTTCTTCTTTTGCTGGAGTGTAGTAAAGGGAACATATGCATGCATGTGGGCCTGAGTTGATATCCTTAAATAGATTTAAAGGGCCCACACAATAAGTCATTATTTAGATGTAGTAAGTCTATATTGTGACCTGATAAGTCATATTGTAGATGTAGTAAGTCAATATTGTGACCTGGTAAGTCATTATTTAGATGTAGTAAGTCTATATTGTGACCTGGTAAGTCATATTGTAGATGTAGTAAGTCTATATTGTGACCTGGTAAGTCATTATTTAGATGTAGTAAGTCTATATTGTGACCTGGTAAGTCATATTGTAGATGTAGTAAGTCTATATTGTGACCTGGTAAGTCATTATTTAGATGTAGTAAGTCTATATTGTGACCTGGTAAGTCATTATTAGTAAGTCTATATAAATTACAGAGTTCAAACTTATATAGCATATATAGTACATTTTCTTCATTTATATACTTAAATATATTTATCTTCTCTCTAGTGTTTTTTTTCCTATTTAGTATTTAGTATTTATATTGTAATTGTTTAGTACTTGAAGTCCGGGAACGAGTGCAGAGTAAGAATTTCATTGTACAGTGCAACTGCTTGTTTCTCTGTGCATATGACAACAAACGCTTGAATCTTGAATCTATATTGTGATCTGATAAGTCATTATTTAGATGTAGTAAGTCTATATTGTGACCTAATAAGTCATAATTTAAATGTGGTAAGTTTATAATGTGACCTGGTAAGTGAGAATTTAGATATAGTAAGTCTATATTGTGACCTGGTATGTCATAATTTAGATGTAGTAAGTCTATATTTTGGCCTGATAAGTCAAATGACTGTATTCCCAATATGCACAGAGATTATTTATTTAACAGGAATTATTCATAATTTCTGCATAATCCAATACAAATATTGCATTTTATTTACTATCATGTATCATGTAATGGGTAACATATATCTAACATGTTATAGGTGTTTATAATAATTGTGCAGTGATTGGTGATTGGTGAAGTTTTTTGAGGACTGTGTATACTTCTCTATGATGAATGAATATTTTAAAGGATTTGGCCAAAATCTTCTCTCAGAGCTATCGTAGACAAAACAATAGGCCAGCCTAGACATCAGGCTTTCATATTTCATAGCTGCTGTAACTGTTTTACATAATTACATCATTTTGTGACGTAGCTTTTGGAGCTGTTTGGAGCCAGTCATCACTGACCTACATACAGACAGGAACAATACAATTTATAACCATATTATATATTAAACTTATTATATGATTATAAGCTTATTATATCATGTTATTATATCAATTTTATAATTTAAAATGTAGAAATGTAATTTTAGACATCTGAATTTTAAATCAGTTTTTGGTCTTTTGATCAAGTGTGGACCCCACTAGGTCTCATCGGAGCACATGTGCTCCAACTTGCCTAGTATAACTCTCTAATATTTACCCTACTAGCTCCCTGAAGGCGTCAGAGCCTCTTGTTAAATTTACTTCTGTCATTTCTCACTAATGCCTCACTGAAACAAGCAAAGCAGAGAAGTTCAGTCTGAAGAGCAGATGCTACACTTGCAGTTCATTCCTTGTTGGTGCTCATTTCATTATGATTTGAATTTAAAGTAGACAGTCTCGTTTAGCAGGAAGTTAAACGTACTATACGTCTTTCCACGCTTGGTTTCTTGGAATCAAAACAAACAGAAAATACACATAAATGAACCTCACGATACAGAAAGTAAATCAGACCTGAGCTGTGGCTCCATATTAATAACCATGTAATGTACATGTAGACCAGGGGTTCAACAGAAGCGTCCCACAGAAGCCATATTGGAGCAACTCATTGTGGGTTTGGTGGTGTGGCAGTCAACCACCTTACTATGAACCTTATAAAGACTAGTGACCAGGGCAGTCCCAATAACATTTACCAGCACCGAGGAACTTTCCAGCAGATCTGAAGCTCCCCCAGCTGTTTATCTACCCCACTTATACACTTAGCAACTGAGCAGGCCTGGAGTCCACTGAGCTGGTTTATCAATAACAAAGTGATTACAGATGAAAAATAACATTTAGATATCGTCACACAGCAGGACATCGTCAACGCTCTGTTCATGACTCAAACAGGAACTAGAGAATGACTCAGTGGGCACATGTGGCTCTGCTGCGGAAAGACATTACAAAGGTGGTGTTAAATCCTTACCACAACAGGGACTCTTAACTAGGAGCCCACTGACGACACGTGCAAAGGAAAAAATGCTTACGTATGTATGATTTCTTCTTTGGTACTTCTAAAGATATATCAGAGTACTGACTTAATCTCTTAAAATAATGACTAATTCTCTCAGTATATTGACTTAATGCATCAAAGAATTTGCTATTCGGTTAAATTATAGGCTTACAGTGTCTAAATAAAGACTTATCAGTCCAAAAAATAGACTTACTACAACAAAATAATGACTTATCAGACCAAAATACTGACTTACTGCATCTAAATAAAGACTTACCGGGCCCAAATACTGACTTACTGCATCTAAATAAAGACTTACCGGGCCCAAATACTGACTTACTACATCTAAATAAAACTTATCTGGCCAAAATACTGACTTACTACATCTAAATAAAACTTATCTGGCCAAAATACTGACTTACTACATCTAAATAAAGACTTATCCGGCCCAAATACTGACTTACTACATCTAAATAAAGACTTATCCGGCCCAAATACTGACTTACTGCATCTAAATAAAGACTTATCCGGCCCAAATACTGACTTACTGCATCTAAATAAAGACTTATCCGGCCCAAATACTGACTTACTACATCTAAATAAAACTTATCTGGCCAAAATACTGACTTACTACATCTAAATAATGACTTTTCAGGCCAAAATACTGACTTACTACATCTAAATAAAGACTTATCTGGCCACAATACTGACTTACTACATCTAAATAAAGACTTATCTGGCCACAATACTGACTTACTACATCTAAATAAAACTTATCTGGCCCAAATACTGACTTACTACATCTAAATAAAGACTTATCCGGCCAAAATACTGACTTACTACATCTAAATAAAGACTTATCAGGCCAAAATACTGACTTACTACATCTAAATAAAGACTTATCAGGCCAAAATACTGACTTACTGCATCTAAATAAAGACTTATCCGGCCCAAATACTGACTTACTGCATCTAAATAAAGACTTATCCGGCCCAAATACTGACTTACTACATCTAAATAAAACTTATCTGGCCAAAATACTGACTTACTACATCTAAATAATGACTTTTCAGGCCAAAATACTGACTTACTACATCTAAATAAAGACTTATCTGGCCCAAATACAGACTTACTACATCTAAATAAAGACTTATCTGGCCACAATACTGACTTACTACATCTAAATAAAGACTTATCAGGCCAAAATACTGACTTACTACATCTAAATAAAGACTTATCAGGCCAAAATACTGACTTACTACATCTAAATAAAGACATATCTGGCCATAATACTGGCTTACTACATCTAAATAAAGACTTATCTGGCCCTAATACTGACTTACTGCATCTAAATAAAGACCAATCAGGCCAAAACATAGACTTAGTATATCTAAAATGACTTATCAGGCCAAAATGTTGACCCACTATGCCTAAATAATGACTTGTACGGTCAAAATATAGACTTAGTATATCTAAATAATGACTTGTCTGGCCAAAATATAGACTTCCTATATCTAAATAATGTATTATCAGGCCAACATATACTTCCTACATCTAAATAATGACTTATCATGTCAAAATATTGTGTTACTATGCCTAAATAATGGATTTCTAGGTCAAATAAATGATTTAACATCTTATATTAAATACTTGCTATCCTGAAATGCTGACTTACTTTCCTGATAATAATAGCTCATTCTTTAGCTCCTACTAAAACAAAGACAAAAGTACATATTTCTCGCCTCTGCCTGATGGCACTGGGTTTAAAAGTTGAGTTTATAAAGATGTCGTTTGTGCATGGCACATTTAAGCTGTGTGTACATTGCCCACAGTATGTGTTTGTGTTTATTAGATGCTAGATTGACAGACTGTAATAGGAGAGCTCATGTAGTTTGCTTGCAGCTAGCGTCTGGCTTGTTCCTGAAATTCATCTGAAATTCACCAAAAATCAGAACACAAGCCCCTGGTCTGGAATTCTGCTGAATTTCACTGAAGTACAAACGTCTTCATGCAGTCTGAGGATAAAGCGATCATGCTGACCTGACACAGCTGTGTTTTTATGTGTGGGTACAGGGCAAACGAACGTCATTACAAACTCATAAAAAGTGTGTCTGTGGTGCTTTTACCACTAAAGGGCCCAAACCCTACAACTTTATTGGACCCTAGTTTTGGCTGCTGGGGTCTGCTTATGATGCTGATGTGGTTTTATGTACCAGATTCAGTCATGACTCATTTTTCCAGCCTGTCTTTATCCCCTAGAATGTATCCTCCATTTGGGTTGACTGTGAATCAGTCACAGCTGAAACACTCCTTATACCTTCAGCATGAGTGAACGGGGTTAACCTGCTGTTGCTTCATTGTTTGGACTGTAGTTTTCACATGTGGACTGGGGAGCTTCAGATTTAAATGCCTATGTTGGCTCAACATGAAAGAAATAAGTCACATACTGTATATGTAAGTACTTAATTACTTACTCAGTCTATGCTGATGTGAAATATAATATTTCATTCATGTGGAACCAGTCAGAATTCAACAGCTTTTTCTCAATATACATCAAACACTCCAATATAAAATTCAGGTTTATGTGATATGGGCTCCTAAAAACATTAACAGAGTTTATGTACTACAAAATAACAACTTACCAGGCCAAAATTTTGACGTACCATGTCTAAATAATGATTTTTTATGGCAGAAAAATGGCTTAACATTTTGTATTCATGACTGATCATCCTGAAATTCTGACTTACTCTCGTGAAATGTAAAAATTCAACATAATTTCTCATAGAAATTAATCTGAAATTATAGTACATATAGTACATGTAGGTGTTTAATTACTCTCTCTACTCTACTTTAATGTGACATATTGCACTTCATTCTTGTGGAACCAGCTTGAATCATGTAATTCATTAGCTTTCAGTTCACATCAAACACTCCAATATAAAATTCAGTTTTCCATTATATGGGCTCTTAAAAATATTAACAGAGTTTATATTCTACATTAGACGTTTCCCTTTCAACAAAGTCAGGAGATTTTACGGTGTTCTACAATATAAGCCTTTTAAGAAATGGCCCAGTGCCACACATGGCTGGGTCAAGTCAATGTGATGATGGGTCCCTTTATCATTTAACTGCATGGAAGCATAGACGTTTGCTCTTTATCTGTTTAGAGCGGAGGCTGTGCTCCAGGAACAGTGCAGTGTTTCAGCAGTGAAGTCAGGCTTTCAGAGATAAGAGAGTCATGAAAGGAAACTCTCTCATTCACAAGAATGTGCCGCTTTCACAGAGCAGTACAGTTAAGAAACGATCATTTTTCATTGACTGATATTTCAGGATGGCCCTCATTTGTGATACCAGTAAAAGTAAAAGGAACTCTGGGCACACCGGAGTGAATGGAAAGCTTGACAGGACGTGTGAAATGTATAGCAGTGCCCTTTCAGATTCACTAATCAAATTCAGAAGCTACTAATATACAGCTATATAACTAAATCACATAACTAAATGATAGACCTCTATAGAATAGACTATCATTCATTTCATTAGTTTCAGTTACTGGTGCCATGTGGCTCATGGAGGACGTTTCAGCACTTCCTATATGTGAGTCACTTAGCACATGTATGAAACACATGGCAAGCAGAGCTAGAAAAGAAGCCCATTAATATTTAACCAACTGATCTACTACAACAATAGGACCTCCATCCATCAGGGTCCTCTTTAACTTAACCCCGTTTACCGGCTAAATGGGGGAACACGTTCTTCTTACCTTTCTTCTCCAGGAGTTCCCAAAAACTAGACCCAAATTTCTGGTGGGTTCCTACACGGCTCCTTCAGGAATAATCGTGTGTTCTTCCCTCTCCAGAGAGATAGTGAAGGCGTGGTTCTACTGGAAACCCTACTCTAAAGAGAAGGTAAAGCAGTTAAACAGAGGAAGAGAGAGAGAGAAAAGACATGGAGGGAAGGAGAGATGGGAAACAAGAGAGGCAGAATGAACTTGAACGCCACACATTCTTTGAGTAAGCCACTCCTTCCAAAAGAGCGGGCAGATATTCGGTCCCGCCCCTCACAGGATCCTCTCTGTCCTTCTTTGTACTTCACCAAAGCTCAGACTACAAGTGCTGTTGTTTATTGTGTAGGGACGGATGAATCGATACTGAAGCACTGCGAGATCCGAAGCTTTCCTCAGCTTCCCAAGGTTTTCCTAAGGAAAAGGAAACTTCCAATGGATCCGAACACAAACCTTAGGAATGCTCCCAAAACCAGTTCTTTCATTGAGATAGCTTCTTAGACGTTCCCTTACATTCTTAAAACAGATGCTTCTTCAGGGGTCTTTAGTAAAGAGGATCATGCTATACGGAACCATGAACATTCAAAGAACCATCTGCTTGCTTAAATGTTCCTTCACAGTTCTTCACATTGTTGGAGAACGTGCTGTAAATGGTTTTATGTAGAACCTTTTGTTAAATGTTCTGTAACGTACCAAAGGGACTCCGCTGTTATGACACTACAGCAATGTAGGTACCCCCTTAGCCCTTTTTAACCAAAGGAACCCTGGTTTTTGAACTGGCTTCATTTAAGGGATCATAGAACCTCGGTGTTATCCTTGGAACCAGTCTGCGTTTGGACCAGCTTTTATTTGATTCTAAGGAACATCAAGGAACATCAAAGTATTTGTGATCTGTCATTCGCCTGCTTACAGTGGTGGTTAACATGTTGGCGAGAAAGGGCTATCTTTGAAGCTACCTAGAACCACATTTCTAAACACGATCATTCCCTTTACTTAGGAACTCCTGAGGAACCGCCTGTTTTAGTAGTGGTTGGTGTGGCTGGTGTGGTGCAACGGATAACGCCACTGCTAGGGTGTTATCACCCCATTCACGGTCTGGCGGATTCTGCTGTGCTGCACCAATAAGAGTCCCTGGGCAAGACTCCTAATACCTTACCTACCTCGGACTAACGCAAGCGACGAGAGAGAAGGGAGGGGGAGGAGAGGGAGAGAGAGAGAGAGAGGGACGGGGAGGGAGGGAGGACAGAAGAAGACTGATGAGAGAGAAAAGTAATACGGCTAACCATGTGAATCCACCAGCAATCAGTGAGATCAACATAGTAACACACTAATCTAACAGAGACGACATGCAGTCGGAGCTCACTGAGGAATAATAACTTCATTTTTGGCCTCAGTTAAAGAGAAACATAGCCAGTAACCCGAGTCATTCGAGGCGGAAGTGAAGCGCGCTATGAGCGTGGATGCTGGGAGGCGAACGTGGTAACGAGTGAAAGTGAAACTGACCCTGGTGCTAGGATGTGTGCTCTGCTGCCATCTGGTGCAGAGTAGACGGAACTACCTCTTTAATTACACTTAGGGTTTAATTGGTGTGCATGACACAAAAGTGCTGTAGCATAATGCATTTTACACTCACAGCATCCGGATTTATTTATTTATGTATTTATCTTTGTAACAAATAATTTATGGTTAAACGTCCATAGTGGCTCAGCGCTCGTTAGCAGTCCATGCTAACAAATACTTTATTCAACCGCTAATGTATTACTCATGATTTCTCCTGGCTTTCTCAGCATCACCGTAATTTTAAATTAAGTATTTTTTCTTGTAATGACTTTAAACGTATTTTATGAAATACTGATTATTTTCTCCCCTGACACATCCTGGTGTTAATCCTTCAAAATAGCAGGCAGGGGGACTTTTATTTTGGTGAACTGACACTGAAATAGCAACCTGGAAGAAGGAAATAATGACCACTGTCCAGAAGTAGGTTGCAGTCACTTTCAGGTCGAGAAAAGGGTGAGTAATTAGAAGTAACTTTAGAGTAACTTGGTCAGTAATGGGTGACAGAGGCTTTTAAGCTAGTTTCATGGTGTTTGGGTGTAATTGGGTTTTCTGTCAGGCGGTTACAGCCTGCCGAGTGAGCTGTAAGTCGTAGTGTAGCCACAAACGGCAGCGTTGCTGAGCTGCTTAAGTTAACGTTAGTTTAGCTAAGCTTAGCTCGCTCGGTGTTTACCCCGTGTTTATAACTAGTCAGCTTTTGTTCTGGAGTTTGTTTTTTAGTTTGTTCTGGGACGTTTAGCGACTACAGTAAACCAGATAAGACCTAGGTACTTAATTATGGGGTTAAAGTTTAGTTTCTGTTGTACTGTAGGAGCGCCGCTAGCTGTAGCTAATTTGATGTTAGCTAGGTTGTTGGCTAGCCCTCCTAAATACCCCAGGTCTTGCTCATATTGGTGAGTAATCGCGTTTCCACAGTTTGACTTTCTGCTCCTCAGTGTCTGGACACGAATAGCGATCTAATGTCTTTTTTATTTCCTAACGAGCGTGTTAACAGACATAAACAAGAGCGTTATTAGATGGACGGTGCTGGAATGAGACAGATGCCCTAATGTCAGTTTCAGTCGTGCTGCTGGTGTTTTGGGAATGTGAACGTTACAATTACAAGAGCATCTCATGCTTAAACATGGCAGGCAGGCGTCAGTGCTGGAACAATTGTTGGTATTGTGTTGTCACCTAAAAGAGTTGTTCACCAAATAATTAAATTTGTAGTCCTTTAGTCAAGATATTTGTTATCCAAGGTTTAACTCTTTTGTGTACTTCACTTTACAGGAGAAGGACAGGACCATACTTCTATGGTCTATATGCTTTTAGAGCATGTCAATGGAGCCAAACTTTCTAGACCATTTCTTTTGGTTTGTTCATTGTGATATTTACAATAAATGTAAAAGACAAATACTGAAAACGGCAAACATACTAGGCCTTTGCTGGACCTTCCCTCGCTGACACTCTGGCCAGCCGTCTCTAGATCTGTTGTAAATAGGCCTATTCACGTCCTACAGGTGTACGGCTGCAGGGTCCACAGCAGGAGCAGTGAACTGCAGTCCAGCACACTTTGGGGATTTTCCTACTCAAACACACCTGAATGCCAGGCTACGTTGGTGTGCTAAGAGTAGGAAAATTGCTTAACTGTGCTGGATCCTGGCTCTCCAGGAGCGCAGTGTGCCACCCCTGCTTTAGAGTCAGATTTCCTGGTTCAAACCCAAGAAACCCCCCTTTTTATGATGTGTTCTGAGGGCAAAAGTAAATTTAACAGGCTTCTATTTTTTCCATGTAATTATTCCTTCAACATACCAATAGGTTTAAAGGGGACCTCTTATGCACATTGTAGTGCTTATAGTTTAATTTTTGTCATGTATTAGAATAGATTTACATACCTACGTTTTCCCAAAACACACAATCTGTATTCATCCTCTGCCTGAAACACTCTGTTAGAGCTCCTGTTTGTTCAAGCCCCACCTCCCAGTGATCACAGTGTGCTCTGATTGGTCAGCCAGTGCGGCATCCTGTTAAAAGTCCAACCTCGCACACCGCTGTGGCTATTCTTACTATGGTGTCAGTTCTGCCAGATCAGTTTGAGTCTGGTTCTGTGAGTCGGCTAGGAAGCTGGTAGTCCTGATCCGTCCTCACAAGCTAGACTGGAGCTGTTTTTACCGATTTACCTTTCTGTGTATTGTGCGAGGGTGTGGCAAGCTTGTCGGTAGGTGGGCAATAAGGCTTTTGTTGAGATTATATCTAGTAATTGAGCAAAGGGCTGGGAACAGGGCATGTAAGGCAGCTGGGAAAAGTGGTTTCTGAGAGTGTCTGTGGCAGTAACTTTGCAAACTGTTTACAAAAACAAAAAGCTGCAAACCACAAAGGAGGAAGCATAATACAAAAACACGAAATGATTCTGTAAAGACAAGTAGCATGACATTGTTGTGACCGGGCCATCTGTCTGCCATACAATGTAAATAGAGCAGCACTGTATCTACAGTTTTTGAAGTGGGTTTATAAAAGACCCATTGTTGTTAACGGCCAATACAGAACTTTAGTGCATATTAATGACTGTGTTTATAGTGACATGGGGTTGACATGTGATTAAGAACATGTGCTGGATTACTGTGTGAATTATTTTACTGTCTAATTAAAGCTATTGTGATTCTCTGTCAGGGCTAGCTCTCCAGGTAACCATGGCAATGACAGGTCAGACGTCCTGCTCCTCAATGAGCAACCACACAAAGGAGCGGGTTACGCTGGCCAAAGTGACCCTGGAGAACTTTTACAGCAACCTGATCTCCCAGCACGAGGAGAGGGAGATGAGGTTAGTAAGTCCTTTCAGAACTCCCCGTAAAACTAGCGTGTTAACTAGTTTTGTGCATTTTTTTGTAATGTCAGAGAACGAGTAGGAACCTAGCCTGCGGCATTCAGTACCATTAAACTAGTTTGACGGCTCTGAAAGATGCCTTTCTCACCTTGAGCATCTTAACAATGCAATGGAACAGCTTTGGAATCCTCTCCCTGTTCTAGTCTGACGCATGTAGGGATGGGACGAGGTGACTGACCACATTTTAATATATATATTTTTTAAACATATTGTGTATGCTAGCTGATGTGGCTCATTTTATAAATGTTACATGATCAGTTTCATCTTTGACCAAAAGAACAGTAAAACATGTTTATTGTTAGAGGTGCCATGCTTTTATTCAGCATTCCAAATTCTTATCTGATGGACCAGAAGGTATGTCACTTTGGTACATAGAAGGTGTGTAAAAAATCAGCCAGTTGTGGCATTTACTCTCTGATTTATGCCTTAGAATGAAACATTTTCTATTTTACAAGCTGTGTTTGTTGAGTTCATGAATAGTTTGATGAACTGTGCTTCGAATTGCTAGTTTATTTAATGATATTGTGATGTGTCACTAATGTTACCAGTACTAGCCGCTGGCTTTCGATCTCAGCGTCAGGACAAATTAGTTTACGGTTGTTGCCCACTATAAAACTTAGAATTTAAGATGATCTGCATTAACCTTCAAAAAGTGGATGAAATCACACAGCAAATGTTGCTACCTACAGGTTATGGTACAGATGGTAATGAAGGTCAAACCTCCTTTCTATTCAGGCAGTTCAGTTTCACATGCTGTTGTGCAGGGTTTAGAAAACTGCTCTAACTTTGAATGAAGGTTGTCTGAAATCTTGGTTTCCTAATGGACAGCTTGCTTTATGCGTTTTTAGTTCCACCTTAAACAGTACCACAGTTACTTTTTTGTTTAAGGTGGAACAGAACATTCGATTACAAAGCTGGTGAAAGCCAGCCTCATTTAAAGATGACCATGTCAGCTCCCTGGGGAAAGACTTCAAAGGGCCGATATCACCTTTACCTCACCTTGGAATGATGAATTTCTCCACACAGCCATATTCGTTGCTGTTGCTCTGTTGTCCTTTAGAATTCGAGCTGGTGTATTTCAATTTTGGGGGAGTAAATATTTAATGAGTCAAGGCTGGTCCATAATTGACCTGTTTTCCCGCCCTCGTTTGTGATTGTGGGATTTGTATTTGAAGAAAAAGACTATGTCATTTCAAGGTACTGAACTCTCGTTATTCAACTGTGTTCAATCGTGAATACTGATTTTCATTCTGTGGCACCTTTTTAAATTGAAAATTTCTGACCTTTTGTAGATGTACTAAAACACTGTGTATCTGTTACAGGCAGCAGAAGTTGGAGAAGGTGATGGATCAGGAGGGACTAGCTGATGAAGAGGTTGGAGAACAGTTTTAACTTCTTCTTTTTTTTTTTTTTCTCAAACATGTGTGTTGTGAATCTGTTGTCTAAGTAGAAGAAGAGTACATGATTGACTATGTGAAATGACCATGTTGGGAACTCACAGGCTGCTTGATTAATTAACATATCTAAACCTAACGCTGATACACATAGTGTTTTTATTTTTTTGTTTTAAATCCATGTATATTTTTGCCCACTGTTTTGTAGAAGCGTATACGGCGCTCCCAGCATGCAAGGAAAGAGACGGAGTTTCTTCGGCTCAAGCGAACGCGCCTCGGACTGGATGACTTTGAGTCACTCAAGGTGATCGGCCGTGGTGCTTTCGGAGAGGTACGGCATTCAAAGTCTGATGCATATCCATGCTTGCTCTTATACATGTTGCGGTGCATTTGGAGCTTCATGGTCGTTGGTTGTTACTGATTGTACTGAACTGTACAATATTTGAAACTGAAACTGTAGTTAAATAATTGAGCATCTTTCTGATTTTCCTATTGTTATAGGTGCGCCTGGTTCAGAAGAAAGACACAGGCCATGTGTATGCCATGAAGATATTGCGCAAGGCTGATATGCTTGAGAAAGAACAGGTAAGTCTTTAATGATAAAGACGTAGAAAAATCTGAATATTCTTTCATCTATCAGTGTTTCATCTATCACTCTATCAGAGTATGTTGACTGAAAATAGGAATATAATAATATAATTTGTGGGTAAATCTTTTAAAGTTTATAGTTTTTGCATATGTAGGCGTCTGGATTAAACAGTATTTTTTAACAGGCTGTTCAGAGTGTCCACTAATTCACTGGTGACATGTGATGAAACATGTCATGTTTGTTCTCACCTGCTAGGTTGGCCATATTCGGGCAGAAAGGGACATTCTGGTGGAGGCAGACAGCCTGTGGGTTGTGAAGATGTTCTACAGCTTTCAGGATAAGATGAACCTTTACCTCCTAATGGAGTTCTTACCTGGAGGTGGGTGCTGACTGACTGCAAACTAAAGCAAAAATCGAATGCTTGCGTTTGGGAAGAATAAGGAACGCTTTGCTCTTTCGAAAGATATCCTGAGCCTGATATTTCAAGTGCAGCACTCCGAACAGTCTGAACGGTAGACTAGCCACAGATCAAAAGATTGTTCAATTAATTTGTGGTGCAGGGGAGCTGCGCTGGTATAACTCTTACTGTTAGTCATCAAACATGATTCTTCTTCATCAAATACATAAAGAGTTAAAGAATAGTTGTGGAGTGTGTAGGACCCTGATGCATTAGCGTTATTAGGTTAATACTAAAGTGGTTGTTAAATCTGAAAAAGAATATCGGCTGGTATAGAAACTTCTCACTGTGTGCACATGAACATAACTGATCCACATTATTCTAGCATTTTGGTTTTGTTCACAAGTGCGGATTCTGATTCTGATAGGGTTTGCTCAGTGGCGTGTCTCATCATGGTGTGATTGAAGGTAATGGTAGATGAATAAACTAGGGACATATGTTTTATAGGAAATTGCAAAAGGGTTCTGGTCTTAGGTTTCTTCAAGGTGCTAGCAGTCTTTCAAAACGTCTTCCCGCCCTTGAGAAGTCATCAGAAGGGGGTTTCCTAGTATTCAAACTAGCGATTGTAGGAGGTCATGTTTAAGGCTAGAGTAAAGCTATAAGATAAAATGTGTACCAAGATAAAGAAAAACAATACGATGCACAACAATAGTGTTGCGTAGTGCAGCATTGCATTGGGTAGTCACTAATGACTGACGCCACAAGAGCGAACAATTCGTGTTGTTTTACAGCTTTTGGCTTTTGTTAAAACAAATAGTGTTTTATGGCACAGTTTCTTTTTATGACACACGTTTTTGTCTGCATACCAAACGGCTCTGTGTCTCTGCAGGAGACATGATGACTCTCTTGATGAAGAAAGACACTCTGACGGAGGAGGCTACCCAGTTTTACATTGCTGAAACTGTGCTAGCTATCGACTCCATCCACCAGCTGGGTTTTATCCACAGAGACATCAAACCTGACAACTTGCTGCTGGACTCCAAGGTGAGATACCTACATAGAAGTGCTTTCATATGCTCACATGAACGTATCGACGGTGTCCAAGGAGAAACGGGTATCTCTGTTTTTGTTCATTTTTACTTTTATTCATTATTTGATGACATGAGGTAAAATTTACATTGTGTGATGATTTCATGATGAATGGACCAACAGAAATCACTTGGAAAAGTGTTGTTCCATTGACTTACATTAGAATTAAATTAGGTTTTTTGCCTCCTAATGTAAAACTGCCTTTTTGGAGGTACATGATTTTCTTTGGACAGCGGCAGTATTCTTTTGCTACTTTCCTGTTTTTTATGCTTACCAATGACGTTGATTGGTGGGGGCTGTACTCAGTGCGTTCATTTGTAATCATAACTTGTGTTGAAGCCACTCATCATGAAGCCTTGGTACACTTGGTCAGTTGTTATTCTTTGGTTTGTGCAGGGCCATGTGAAGCTGTCTGATTTTGGTTTATGTACGGGACTTAAGAAGGCTCACAGGACCGAATTCTACAGAAACCTCAACCACAGCCTGCCCAGTGACTTCAGTAAGCAGTCGATTGTCTTTCACTTTTGTCAGAAGTAGTGCAGTTACAGTAATACTTGTCCTTTTGAGTCATCTCTCTCATTCCCCATACACCAGATAATTTTTCCGTTAAAGTGGCTAAGCTTTCAACATGCACACTCTCAGCACTCTTAAGTCATTTTTATACTGTTCGACTGCCATAAAAGAGTTCTCTCTTTGGACGTGTTGACTGACACAGACGTCTTATGTAAGTGCAGTAAAGCAGGGTTTCCTGTTTACACCCAAGAGCCATGAACAGTCCGTAACCCACAGAAGCTTTCACTTGTGCACAGTCAGTTAGGATTAAATAATAAATCGTTCACAGCCAAAAGCCGTTAAAGTGTGTGATTACACATTTTTTGAGTCTATGCCTCGCAGAATGGTTAAAGATGTTTGGGCCTAAACCTTTTTCTTTTTATTTATTTATTTATTTTTTTTTTAGTTCATGGCAGAAACACACATAAGCCTTGTGTCACATACTACCTCTTCATGGTGTGAGCAATACTGAACATCTTGCTTTTTGTTTAATCCATCATAGTAACAAGTTTACTGTTTCACACAGACTGCCCTGCTTCAAACAGACCTAAAACACGTTAGGTCAGAATGCCAATAAAGGGGAGAACCAATGTACCATACCATTTTTATGGATAGTTTTTTGTAACAGCTTCACTAATTTGGTGTTTTATTCATCTGGGAAGTGGACTTTTTTGGTGCACCACTTCGTGCAACATATCTGCTATTTGTGTGCGTGTGCAACTTTTAAATGTCAGCTTAGAAATCATGGGATCATTGGGTGTTTTGGATAGTATGCTTCCACACTGGCATGCTTAAGCAGTACGATGTAGCCGTTAAAGAAGTATGTACTGTTAGTATGTGAGTGTGCACAGATACATTCCCCATATTACCTGTGTCCTATGACCCGGATTTCTGCTGACGTCACATAACGACGGTAAACCCCATTGTTTAAAAGCCAAAAGTCAGCAAAATCTTTTCCATGTATTAAAGAAAGTAGCGTTTGTTGTGGTTAGTTATCGAGAGCAACACATCCACGTGGAGGCAGCGTCGAGCAGGAGGTTGCAGGAAACGCAGAAACGCATGCTGAGAAATGTATTCACTTGTAAACAGCGGGCTCCTGCTTTCCACCATTTTTTTTTCCACTGCTTCGAACGGCTCTGTAGCTCCTGTGCAATCATGGAATAGGACAGTGTGCTGTGGTCGCATACTTCAAAATCTCTCCCGATGTAGTACATCATCCGGGGACTTTTTGCATACGGTTCTATTAGTATTCGGACATACTAACTATTCTCGTGTACTGCTTTCGCATACTGTATAGTATGGAAGTACGCCATTTCGAACGCAGCCAGTGTCTGTATTTGCCTTGTAAATGACATCATTCCTGTAGCAACTAAAAAAGGAGTTTTATCTTTTACAGTTTTCCATGAAAGCACATCTGAATAAAATTGTTTACTTGTCAACATTCGGATTCTGAAGAAATGTTCAAAAGCTGAAGAATTCCTTGTTATTTAATCTCAGTAAAAGGCCAGGGCAGTTTAATACAGAGCCAGAAGGTAATATAAGTTGTTATGCTATGGTTGACCAAATAGCAGCTGTTGCTAGGATATACCTGTTGACCCAATGGTGCCCCCACCGCCCCAGTCATACTCTGAATTGGATACGGTATTTTGTCTAGCCTGCGGTTGCCATTTCGGAGAACAGTTGGATGTGTTTTGAGGCCAGCACATATCACACTGGACATAATGCCTTATTGTTCTTTTCACGCAGAGGCTGAGATCTTAAGCCAACTATGGCAGAAAACCAACACACCTGGAGACGCGCTAAAGCATTTAACTTTAACGTTGTTAATTAGGTTCACCTCTTAGGCTGCTTCCTTTTTCTCACTCTCACTCATAATTCTATAATTTGCATATTATGTGATGAGATTTATAATTGGATAACAATCCTGAGGTATAAACTGTCTTGTATCTTTCATAGCTAGCTAAGTAATGTATCTTATTATATCTCATAGGAAGTGCATATTAATTAAATGCTTTGTGATATGAAGTCTTTGTTTGCATACAGTCAGATCCGTTTCTAGGCATGTATGTATTGCCTGAAGGAATGTAAGCTGACCAGTGTCAAGATGACGGGGTCACCCTCTTACCTTGGATTAATCCTGGAGTTTGTTTTTCTCTGCAGCTTTCCAAAACATGAACTCAAAGAGAAAAGCGGAAACATGGAAGAGAAACAGGAGACAGCTGGTAAGTCACCAGCGTGTCATAGCAAACCAGTGGGATATTAATCTTGCTCTAGTCATGTCCTCTGTTGCATGGTTACACATTGCAAGGACAACAGTGTGTTTTATGAGTATGAGTTAGATAGCTGGCCTTAAGCTCTTTGGGATTTATATTTGTTAGTTTATATTTAGAAGGCTAAAATTAGAAATAGTTGGATGCAAAATATGTAGATTTAGTGTGGATGTCATGTTTGTTGGGTGGTTATCTGGCTTAGAGACAGTAATGAAATAAATGGGTTTTGTGTACGAGACAAATAAGACAGGGATGTCTGTCTTTCAGGCCTTCTCCACTGTTGGAACCCCCGACTACATTGCACCTGAAGTATTTATGCAAAACGGATACAATAAACTGTGTGATTGGTGGAGCCTTGGGGTCATCATGTATGAGATGCTCATAGGTGAGATTGCTGTAAACTCAGCTTTTAGCAATCACATAAAAAAAGTTTATTGCTTATAATGGAAGCCAGCATAGTTGTATGAGACCTCCTGTTTGTGGATTTGCAGGTTACCCTCCTTTCTGTTCTGAGACGCCCCAGGAGACGTACAGGAAGGTGATGAACTGGAGAGAAACCCTGACCTTTCCCCCAGAGGTTCCGATCTCTGAGAAGGCTAAGGACTTAATCCTCAGGTTCAGCTTTCTCTTTGACTTTATTAAGCATTTATACATTCATTTCCAAAATAGTAGTGAGATTTTTGGAAAACACTAGTTTATAAACCAAAAACATTTGAGCTCTTACAGAGAACTGGGGCCGCGATGGTGGGTTTTTTGTTTCTGTAGTGGTTCCTGTACAATTTCTAAGTAATGGCTGTCATGTGTACTAGGTTCTGCTGTGAAAGTGAAAACAGGATTGGTGCTGCTGGAGTTGAAGAGATCAAGTCCAATCCTTTCTTTGAGGGAGTTGACTACGACCACATCAGGTAGAAATAATAATGAAACATTGCATTACATATATTGGACCTAGCTGAGCATTGATCCTAATTTGTGAGTGCCGATGTTGTTTTCATGTATACGGTCATGGCAAGTGGTTAGCACAAAGGATAAAGATTTGTTGTATGAACACAAATGTAATTATGTTGACAGGGAGAGACCTGCTGCCATTCCAATTGAGATCAAAAGTATAGACGACACCTCTAATTTTGATGAGTTCCCTGATTCTGACATCCTCCAGCCAACATGTAAGTCTGGGAGAAGTATTGAGCTTTCAGTCACGATCCTGTGTGATCAATATATGCTGACTTAATTCTCCTTTTCCCCTAGCTACTGTCGTGACCAACCACAGCGAGGTCGATCTGAAGAACAAAGACTGGGTCTTCATTAACTACACATACAAGCGCTTTGAGGGGCTGACGGCCCGGGGGGCCATTCCTTCCTATATGAAATCTGGGAAGAGATAAACACATTACATGCTGGATTCACATGGAGCTAGTGGTTTTCTGCAAGGAGTCTTACTTCCCCCAGTTGCTTGGTATTGCTGTGGATTGGTCTATCTACAGAATCGTCCATTTCCAGTTTTGACCCACACTGTGATGAGTCATTCATGATGGTGGACTCCAGCACTTGTTCTTTTTCTTTTCTCTTTTTTTTTCCCCCAGTCTCTTCAATAGAAGCTGGTAAAACTCTTTCCTAGTCCATTTTGGCTACGATTGATTTGGCTTTTCTTTCTTCCTTTATTTTTATTTTACCCTGAATGGAGATATTTTCTTCTGACTGGCTTCAACAAGAGGGTGATGAACGCACTCTCAAACTTAATTGTTTTTACTGATTCACCGTTTTAAACAGACTAGGTTGAGATCTAGCCCTGCTTGACTTCAGCCTTGTCCTCATCTGCTGTATAAATCTTGCACCTTGTTTCAAGTAAACAAAAACAAGAGGAGGAATTTCTCTTGGTGATCTTTTTCAAATTCATGAAGTTGGATACATTTTGGTTTTTATCTCCTCTTTTTGATAGAACCTGCCTAGACACTTGCCACCATAGACCTTACTGTACTGGCAAAAGGCAAAAACCAAGGGGCTTATCTTTTTGTTTATCCTAATAATTGTCGATGCAAGCCTGGAATGATGTGTGGAGCAGACTTTGCCTTATACTTGGATACTACATGAATGTTCCAATAATCAGCAAATACACCAGCGAAATGTCACCAGTAATCCCTCTCCTAGGCCTGCAGACCGAACCAAAAGTCTCTTTTTACATTTGCACAGTACACCAGCCAGTGAATGCGACCAAGTGAAACTCCTAACCAGCTTGTTTATCACAGTGTTTAAATTTGCCTGGTATACAGACTCAATCTCAATTATCTTAATTATCTCTATTTCTTAAAAGGGCTTGCTATTTATGGACACACTGTTCAACCGGGAACAAACCCATGTAGCTCTAGCATAAACGGAATGAACATCATAATTGAAAGTTTGCTGAACTTGCTTGTTTGATGGTTATATACTAAAGTCTTCCATGTTGATCCTGGGCTTACAAGCATGTCTTAGTAGCAAAGCAATATTTTACCAAAGATGTGTAGCAAGGTGACTCTTGGTTATGCAGCTCAGCTTGTGCTGGAGATTGTAGAATGTCTTCTTCGTAGGTTTGAACATACTTTGCCTGTAATACAGCATTAAATCAGTACATCTAGATGTTGTGTTCTTTCCTAATGTTGGGGAAATTGACTAATAGCATTTAGTTATCATTGAACAGTAATAATCAATACCGTCACCACTGCCATGCCAGAATGGCTGTGAGTAGATGTATGCATTATTGTTTAGATGTTGATGGTCAGTTGAGGCTTACTGCTGGCAAAGGCATGCTTATGTAAACTTGTATGTTGTTATTTAATATAGAAAATAGATTGAGGGGCCTTTGTGAGGGTTGAGGGATTCCCATGTAAGTGGACATCCTGGGACTCACACAAGGCTTTTGAGCAATAGGCATCATGTTGTCTTGCTCCGTCAGCTTTCAGTAGTTCCCTTCATCAGCATAAAGCTGAAACAGAATCCTTCACGTAAACACCAGAGCTGCAATTTGAGCATGTTTGTGTCATTTAAGCCTTCTTGAGCTGTGGATGTGTGCGGCACAAAGACTTGACAAAGCCAGACTCGACTTGATTTCGGGTTTCTGGATAATAACCTCCCCGTAATGCTTTTAGAGGTTTTGGAGCGAATTGGTCAGGTTCTAGAGCTTGTTTATGAATCAGCGATGGATTTGTCTGTGGAGCAAAATGCTTAGGAGTGGGTGCGCTTTTGAATGCTGCACTGTTTGGATCTTTATTTCGCAACACAGAATGTTGTCAGTTAAATCGCTAGCTGTGCGCATGGCCTCACAAATCCAAAAATGCTGTCATTGTTATGAAAACAGCGTGATTGTATGACTGTCAAAATGCTGTAGTTTTTATATTCCAAGAGCAATACAGGGTGGGGCATCGTGCTTTGTAAATACATGTTGGTCCTGCGAGACCACTGTTGCGTAGATGCTGAAGTTTGATTGTTCTGCCACATGCTTTTTTTTTTTTTTTTTGGTTTTTTTTTTGGTAGTTTTTTTTGTTTTTTGCATGAGTGCTGCTGGACTGATGGCTGATTTCTGAATGGCATGGAGCGTAAACGTTTTATTCTTTTTAATTTATATTTTTATTTGTATCTGGGTTTGTGTTCCGGCTTTATTGTGGGGTGAAAATGATAACCAGCTTGTGAATAGCTTTTTTTATGAATGATGAACTGTTAATGAGAAGGTGCTTGATCAAATTAGACACTGTTTTGCAGATGTTCACCTCAACACCTATTCGACTGCTTTGTATACCATTTGTGAGTTGTGCAAATGTGCTGATCACACCATTTGACTAGGAGTTGGCTGGTGCTCCAGGTGGGACTTCTGAATTGTTTGCTTTGGGTGGAGAATGCTAAGTTACTGACTTGTCTTAAAACTTGGGAACAGTCTGTTGGGCACAATTCTGTATTTAGTCATGGGGTACCGAGCAGTTTGGATGGATTGATTCCACTGTATGTATAATACACCTGAGTTTGGTTGAATGTTCTAAACACACACTGGTTGACTATATGCCTATTTACACAGCATTGATAAAGCAGGATGGAGTTTCTAGATATTTTAGGATATTTATATACTTTGTAGGAACGTCTGCAATAAAAACCCGTGTATATTTATGTCTGAAAGGGTTTGTTTTGCAAAGGATGTAGGGCGTATTTATTCAACCCAGGGCCTACATTCATAAAGTAACTCTGGAATAGAGGGTGTATTACTGTTTATTAAAATGCAAAACCAATTTAAAAACCATAACCCTACTTCCATCGTCTGTAAATAGGACTCCTGGGTTCATTAATGTTGCATTCTACTGTGAGATGAGGAAATTTGGCACCTCTCTCTGCCTTAAGATTAAGTGTGAGATGTTTGTAGATTTTAACTACGCTTTGTAGAGCACCTTTCACTGGTTATTTGGAGATTTTGTGGTGAGCGCACACAATTCAATAAAGCCCAAGTCCGTTTACCAGGTCTTTGCATGTTTCTTCTCATGGTCTATGACACGAGCGTGGAACTCTGAAAGAAGCCGTATCAGAAGATCCGGTTTATCATTATTTATTGATTTGCGAGACAGTGTTTCAGATTCCTGGTTTCCTCTTGGAAAGGACCTAGGGGAAGTTGGGGGACGTAGGAACGTGACACCAAGTTAAGATATGTAATCCAACCCAATTCCTCGCTTCTAGTTCAATGCTGCTGTGAAACATGAGTGTAAAACATCTGAAGAGGACGTTCCGCTACACAAACAGGGCTCGGCAGATGTTTCGAAGAAATGCGAAGCGAGCTACAGTCTTCCTAAACAGTCTTGAGGAGTCTTCCTCCTTGACTTCTTCCAGTAATACAAAGTTAAGAGGCCAAGAAAGATGATGACTGCTATGGTGGTGGATGAGGCTAAGCTGACCAGAACCATTTTTCGGACCGTGTTGCTTGGATACAGTTTCCCAGTGACCAGAGTTATATTTGGCCACAGGCCACCAGGTTTCTCCCACTGAAGCAAACCCTTGGTGAAGTCCAAGCTCAACACATGTGGAGGCAAAACCTTGACTCCTATGTACATCCTCTTCACTTTGTGGTAGGATGTGTCCTGTACGTCACAGCGGTATGTCCCAGCATCTTCCTCTCTCACTGGGTTCAGGACCACCCTGTCCAGTCCTGGGACGTCAAGTTGCACAAGCAAGCGGTTATCGGTGGTAATGACGCCTCGTGCGAAACGCCAGGACACCACAAAGGCAAAACGACCCATGACCTCCATGACTTCCTCTAGGCAGTCCAGCTTCAGGTGCTGTCCAGCTGCAACCGTTTGAGTCTGCAGGCCACACTGCCAGCTGTCCAGGCACAGTACTTGGCGAAACTGGCAGGGAGTACCATTGGTCTTGGATGCATCCAAAAGGCAGAGCTTCTGGGTGCGAAGGCCCAGTCCACAAGTGGCACTGCAGGGGGAGCTGTGTTTGATGACCCAAGTGTCGAAGCCTGGTACATCTGGGTCAGCCAGGTTTATAGTGTTACAGTGACTGCAAGCATGAAGTAGGGTCCAACAAAGCACAGCCAAGGGAAGCACAGGGCCATGCATGAATGACATCTCTGGTAAAGAAGCTCACAAGCCACCTGTTGGCTGTTACCTGCCAGTAATTAAATGGTTAAGATATTAGAAAAATATCAAGCAAATAATCAATGGCTCTTAATGACTATGCCATTCACAGCGCTACCACCATTTAAATGTTGCTCTGTATGACTAGCAGTATCATCTTTTATGATGCAACAAATTTACAGAATGTCATTCATAGTGCTTCCTGAAATGTTTTGCAATCTGTCAGGTTGAGTGTAAACAATATTGTCGCTGTCCAAAGAAATCTCCATTTTTGTGTATTTGGCATCATTTGAACATAGCAGCTGCAGTTTACACTGTGAACATTTCATGATGAATGGAGAAACAGGAATGACCCAGAATTTCTTTGGGGGAAAAAAGTCGGTTCCACTGACTTTCATTGAAACTATTATATATATATATATATATATATATATATATATATATATATATATATATATATATATATATATATATATATATATATATATATTTTTTTTTTTTTTTTTTTTTTTTTTGCCCTCTCCTGTAGAGTTGCCATTTTGGAGATACTTGTTTTTTCTTTGGACAATGACACTGTGAACCTTATAAGGTGTTATAATGTACTTTTGATTTAATTTGTTTCACGTAATTTTACTTTTCTCAATAATTGACACCAGCAACAACTAAACCACTATCACTTAGCTGACTAATCACTGCAGACCCTAACTGCATTTTCATTGGCATAGCCCAGAACAGTTTGGTACCTAGAACCGACAGACAGTGTACTTCAGACAGTGTTGTCTCCACCCTCAAGTTCCAGTCCCACATTTACAAAAGAGTTCCCACAATCCTAGGGTGTCAATACAACCTGGAGGATAGGAAGCCTACTTCAGCTCCCACAAGGTCCTGGACCACTCTGAATTATAGTTGTTAATTTGCTCTGCATATTTCATTCCGAACAGTTTCTCAAACACTGGATCCAACATTCGATCAGCGTTTGACACTGAAGAGAGGGGCAGTTCCACCTTCATTCATTTACTATGTGTTGGCATCGAGTTCAAAAGAAAGGAGCCAGTATAGGTGATGATCACTACGACCAAGGCTCAAGTAACTAGTATAGCTAACTAGCTTATTTACACCAGAGCCGATAGAAAGATCCTTATGTATAATCGTTGTGTACTCTGAGGTTGATGTTATTGTCCTGCATGCATCTATTTAGACATGTGACTTCTGTGTGACCATCACGATGCCTTACAGTAAGCCAGCCAATCAGAGCAGTGCTCACCCAAAAACTGGAAACAGCTCTTTCTATTCTAAGACCAAACCACTGGGTGTACATTGGAGTGTAAAACTGTATCTGGGCATTTAAACCGTAACCAAAGTCATATACCTTATACTTACATCAGTGTACAAATGAAAATGCTGAATACATATGTTCTATGGCACCTTTAGGTCATGTCAATAGCTAAATAAATAGAAGAATGAATGAATAAATGAATGTGTAGTATGCATGGTCACATGGCAAATAGAGTCCTGTGAAAAAGTATTTGTCCTGTCGCTACTGCTAGTGTATTTTTCCACTATTATGCTGAATTTGTACTGTTTATTCTGTGGCTCACACTGGAAAATGAAGGCAGTCTTAGAGACGCCAACATTTGGGCCTTTGTCAGTTGCTGAGTGTGCGAGGCAATTACATATGCAGCCCAGAGGTGTCAAATAGGTAATTGCCCTCTAGTGAACTGAATCTAATTGCAGGGGGATAGAGTGAGCTGTTAGAATAGCTTAGTAAACAAACAAGCATATCTTTGCTTATTAGTCTGGAAGGTCCCCAGAATTCAATGCTTCCAGAGCTTGACCTTACTACCTTCAGAGCCATGGGGAAAATACAAGTTGGTAGTGTGTTATGATTTGCCTGACAGCCAACAGCTCTCCATCAGTAAGGGGAAACTGAAGAAAAAAAAACTTCAAAGCATTCGCATGCCTCACTCACCTCAAAATATCGGTGTCCCTGAATCTCCCCTTAGGCCATAGAAATCATATTTGGAGGGAGTGCAGGTGGGTCAGGAGGAAAGGCAAGGATCCAAAGCACACAGGCAAGTCCTCATTAGAATGCCTCAAGACGAAGTCATTTAAATTTTTAAAATGTCAAGTCTGAACTGAGCCGGGCTGCTGTGGCAGGACCTGAAATTAGAAGATTACACTCAAAATGTCATAGTACTAAAACAGGTCCGCGTGGAGGTGCAGGTCAAAGTATTCGCATCACGGTGTGAGTCACGGGCTTTGGCAGCTAAGGCAAAGTGACTAATGAAGGGCCATTAAAGGTCTGAAAACAGCTGTCTGAAAAGTACATGGAAATATAACATCATACCTCAACAAGCAGAAAACTATAGACACAGGTATACAAAAGTTTGGGCACCCCTCAAAATTCCTGTTAGTGTGAACAGCCTAGCCAGTAAAAGGTGACCAGATTTCCAAAAGGCAGAAACATTTCCTTACTTTTGCTTAGATGTTCTTAATTAATATTTTAAACTTTAATATATATATATAATATTATATAATATATATATATATATATTTTTTTTTTTACATTTCTACCTTTTACAGTTTAAAATAACAAAAAGCAAAAATGGGCCCAAAACAAAGGGTTGGACGTCATGAATGTTAAGTACTTACTGAAAGGGGATTTTCACTCATTGCTCCTTGCAAAAGGCGTCTAGTTCTGTTAGATTCTCGGCCCAGCTTACATACACTCCCCTTTTGAGATCTATCCACAGATTCCTGATGATGTCTTGGTCAGGCGACTGTGAGGACAATGGCAAAACCTTCACCTTGCACCTTTTGAGGTAGTCCATTGTAGATTTTGACATGTGTTTAGGATCATTAGCCTGTTGTAGATGTGATTTTCTTTCATCTTCAGCTTTTTTTACAGGTGGTGTGATGTTTGCTTCCAGAATTTGCTGATATTTGATTGAATCTGTTCTTCCCCCTAGCAGTGAAAAATCCTCCGTGCCACTGGCTGCAGCACAAGCCTCCATGCTTCACAAATGGTAACATGTTCTTTTCATTAAATTCTTCACCCTTTTTTATTTGCCGGTTTAGCAGTCCTACAATCAGATCTTTGATTACGCTTATATTCTTCTCCTGCTTTGTGGGCAGCTGCTTGGAAGAGCCCAAATGTTGCTAATTGTTGGAACAAGGTTTGGGGATTCTGAGTATTTCTAAAGCTTTGGAATCACCTGGCTTTTCTTCTCGATGACCCCTCAAACCATTTGGCCCCAACAAGTCAATTAAGGTCATGATAATTGAGGTTATCTAAGACCTCAAACCTATCTGGATGCCAGAACTGTTGCATGATGCTTCTCTCCTTTAATGTCCACTGTTAAATAGTACTAAACGATAAGTATATACTTACCTGTCTTAAAATGATTAAAGAAGTTTCATTTTTAATTTATTTCAACTTATTTTTATACCTTTTGGAGATCAATTTATCTTCTACTTACTCAACGATTCGCAATAGCAGAACTGTTGCATGATGCTTCTCTACTTTAATTTCCACTCTTAAATAGCACTAAATGATAAGTAAGATGCACAGAAGCAGTGGCATGCAAAAGTGTGGGCACCCTTGTTGACCAGAGGTGCCCACACTTTTGCATGTCACTGTTTCTCTTGAATTTGTGTTTGGACAACAAGGCTACATTGGCTGGTGATCTGAACATAGCCTAGCCCTACATCACTGTCAGCAAGATATTTCAAGTAATGAGCACACTTGTTTGAACAGATTTGCGTATTTAAGATATTAGAAAATAATTTTGGATTAAAACGCATTACAACCTACAGTCCACTACTTTAAATAACACTTTTTTACCTTAAACCCGGATTTTTTTCAGAGCTCTGGTGTGGCATCCAGTTTCCACCTGAGCTTCTCAAATCTGCAGTCATAGGGGGTGACGTCATAACCCGTGCAACCACTATGAGCTGTCCGCCAGTGCGCGTGCTGCGTCATTTTTGTCACTAGATGGAGTCTGTATACAGATGTTACAAACATCTTCCTGTCACCCACCGAACCCTCTTATTGGTAAACTGAATACCCGACTCGTTAATCGCGGCTACTCGAATCGAATAATCGCTAGTGGTCGCGATTCACGGTCATGAAAGCTCTGTAATAGCTGGGAATAGTACACTCCAGTCTCCTGGGTCCTGGTTTGGTGGGTTCTCTCGGTTTGTGTGGTGACATTGTGTGCCCTTTGTGTTAACTGATTTCTATAGTGTCAGTAAACAGGATGTGGATGGCTTCTGTCACCAGTTTCTCATGAGGCGATGCCAGCACCCAGGATGTTCCTACATCACCACCACCACCACCAGTTCCGTTCAGCAGCAGTGCAGCGCCTCAGATTAGTACACAGCAGCTGTGATCACACACTGATACTCTATAGGCTATGAATATGGAAAACGCACAGATACAGTTTGGTGGAAGTGCATTATTTACGTAGCCACGGTGCACCTGAAAGTAAATGATCGCACTGCCAACAGAACAGATTAGTAGTGAAGTGTGCAGAATAAGCACTCGGCTCTCTTCCCCCCTCAGGGATCATACCAATTAGCATCTGTAGGACTCTTCAGCTGAATTAGTCTCGGCATATCCACGTTCAAAATGAGCTGCAGCAGCCTCCGGTAAAATATCAGGCTAACAGTGACAGGCTTACGGTCTGTTTGCGCTGTTGAGCCTGAACAGCTGAAAACAGAAGTGCCTCTGAAGGCTGTGCTGCGAGCTCAGCTGAGCTGAGCGCAAACAGGAGATGGGGCTAACTAACTCACACGGCTTCCCTCAGTAGTAGCTGACTGACTGCCTGTACTCTAGCACACTCCCACGGTGCCTCACTGCTCATCCAGCCTCCCGCCGGTGAGCTGGGCTGAACTTTCTCTCGACTACTGAGTACCGCTTAGCTCTTCGTCGCTAGCCGTGAGCTCGTACATCAGGAGTTACGTTAGCTCTTCTCCTGCCTACTACCCAGAGGAAGAGGAGGAGAAGGAGGTGGACGGCGACGGCGGAATACCTCTGAGGAGACACCGAGGGGGTCACTTCGGCTAGACCCCGCTGGCTGGCGGACGCCTCTCGCGAGCGCTTTGCTGTTTTTTAAACCGAGCGTTTTGTAACGGTCCGCTCGCGCGCGGAGTATTTAACTTTCCCTCAAGTTCCCCCGGAGCGGAGCAGCTCTGAGGGGGATTTCTGGTGTTTGCTGAAACTGCCGCATCCTCCCCCGGCGGTGCGTGCCATGCAGGGGGAGATGGACTGAAGACACACACGGCTTCTACGAGCAAGTGGCATCGTCTTTTTGGTGGGATTGTGTGTGTGTTTATCCCCCTGAAAGGGGCTTCGGCGTGAGTGGGAAACATGGAGGAGGACAGTCCCCAAGAAAACGCGGATCAGACCAAAGACTCGGACCGTCAGCTTCGTCTGCGGCTCTGCGTTTTGAACGAGATTTTGAACACGGAGCGGGATTACGTGAAGACCCTCGCTTTCCTGCAGTCGGTAAAGTTGTGTTGTTGTTGTTTTTGTTTCTCTTCCCTGAGCAGCGTCGTTTAGTGGAAGTGCTGCGGCTTTTGCCAGCTTAGCTAGCCGAGAGTGAGAGACGGAGCTCGGTTACAGCAGTGCGGCGGTTTTAACCGTGGCGGACCACAGATTTCCTTCGCCAGCTCGTTTTCTGAACACACTTATAAACAGTCAGGTAGCTTAGTTTGTTTATGTGTGTGTGTGTCAAATAACGGGCAGCTCCTTCCCCCGCAGGGCTTAGAGGAGTAGAGGAGGAGTAGTTACACCACTTTCATTCACTGTTTTGGGCAACGACTTTCGGACACGATTCATTCACGTTTGAGTCTTTCGGTTGTAAATAAGTTGACGGAATGTTTATAGATGTGGCCGGAGACGTTAACGCGTAGCCTCTCGCACTGGTTCCCCATTTAGCAGCTGTTTGCTCGCTGTATTAAAGGACACCTACGATCTCACAAACCCTGCCAGCCACACTCCACTCTTCTTCTTTATCCTCTTTAACATGTGCTGTTCATCAAATCCTGCTTCTGAAGAATAAGTCTAGACCACTCCTGTCTCCTCTGTCACTGGTCTCGGAGTCGCTGGTGTTCAGTGAGGTAAAACGGCTTGGCCTTAAAGGGGAACTCCACCGAGTTTCCTACATTTCTACACGTTTAAACGGTGGAGATGTAAACAGAAGCCCTTTGGAGTGGTTTAATGTAAAATACTGCTTTGTAGAGTCATATGCAGAGTCAGGCTTTGTTCACAGAGGTGGTGATCTGATCTACACATCCCCTTCTGAATACTCCTGCAGATAAAGTTATTGCATGAAATGTGAGTTAGCTATATGCTTTACATGCTCATGCTTCATAAAGGGAATCCATATGAGGTGGTTAAGCTTTAGGCCTTAGAGTGATCATGACATGTAGCCCTGTGGATGCTGTCTGTTTTACAAGGCATCTTTAAAGGGGAGCTCCACAGAGTTTCCAACTTTTCTACACATTTAAATGGTCGAGATGTAAACAGAAGCCATTGGTGTACTGTTTTTTAAATCTTTACTTTGTAGAGAAACTTGCAGAGTCAGAATTGTATGCAGAGGTGGTGCTCCATACGCCCACTTCTGTATACTCCCACACACAGTTATTGCATGAAATGTTAGATCGCTATATGTTTGCCTGGTGCATTGCTTTATGGTAGTTTTGTGGAAACTTTCGACCTAAATTCTATTTTAATCCATTTGTTTTAACCTATTCTAATCTGCCTAAAGCTTAGATGGCTATATGTTGTCTGATGCATTGCATTATGCTAGTTGTGTAGTAAGGTTTCAACCTAAAATGTATTTTAACCCATTTGTCATGTGCAAAATAGCCCTAAAGACAACTTCCATTTTTCAGATTTACAGCTACTTTAACATTAATAAACCTTGCACATCAAAGAAAAACATGTATCCCCCTTTTATGCCTATTTTTATTTGATGCATCAGCTCAGGAGCTGCTGTTTACACTGTATGAACTGATTGATGGACTGACCAACAGAAATGACTCAACATCCCTTGAGAAAAGGTTCCATTCACTTACATAAGAATTAAATTGGGTTTTTTTGCTCTCCTGTAAAGTTGCTGTTTTTGGAGATACTTGTTTTCTTTGGACTGTGGTGATATTTGAACAAAGAAGGCATGTGCGGGTTCACTGGCAGTTTTGATAGTAAATTAAGTGGTTATGTTTGCCTTGTAGACAGCATGACCCCTGGTTTCTATCACCATCACTGTAAATAAGCTGTAAACTCTGTAAGTTTCATGACAAACCACTCTCACTCTCTGTAAGTTTCATATCAAACTGAGTCACATTTTAAGGACTGAATTCTGGAGAAATGTTGGTGGAAGTCCCCCTGAAACTAAGTCCCTGTAACTATGATATGTCCTAACGTCATAGGGGGGATAAGATGCTTAAATCTTTATCTTGATGAAGCTGCTATCCAGATGGGGTGCTCAAGTTCTGAGTTAGAAACCCATTCATACCAAAAAGGATAAAGTGCTTTGCTGTGTTTTGGTAGACAAGTTCAGCTCTAAGCAGCAGCAGTAAGAACCACTCTCATCTGAGTTCTGATGCACTGAAGTGAGGGCAGCTAGATGGGTGGGGAACTGCAGGAATCTAAGACTAAACTCTGACATGTATATTCTTGTTCTGATTTGCATCACATCGTAACATCTCTTTTCTGGATTTGAGATCAGAAGACTCGTAAGCACTGGCACAGCTTGCATTTGCACAGATGATCTTACATAATGCAGAGAATTATAGAGCAGACTGTGCTTATACATTCCACTGCATATGTCCAGCATGGCACGCCAGCGCTTTAGTCCTGGTGCAAAGCCTATTGATCTGAGGGTAAATCTAACGGCATCAAAAGGCTTTGTAGTTTTTAGAGGCTTTGCATACAGTGAAGTGAGAGGTTGGTAGCTTCACAGTCCTTGGCGAGAGCTGAAAGATTAAGCGGTTTCATGTGGAAATCAGTTTAGAGGACTCTAATATTTAATTTGCAAGAGCTGCTATTGGAATTTTAGGCTATTTCGTCAAATCCATGTCTTGTATGCGGAACGGTAACATTATATCAGAGCTTGTAAACTGGCTGTAGATGAGTTAGATCACAGCCAAACAACTATATGCTGTCACATCACAACCACAGCTAACTGAGAAAAGGGATGCTCTGGTCTTGCTGACCAAATAACAGGTCTGGACTTCAGGTCCCAGAAAATAATTGCAATTAAATTGACAGTCGCAATACCGATCAGAACAATCCCATTTAGATACTTCTACAATACGTTCAGCCCTAGTCCTGACCCAGTACTGCCTAACCATACTGGCTGGTTAAATGTGGTTGCTGCGAAGACCTTGTGATGAATCTACCGATTGGTGGTGGAGAGCTGCTGGTGTCTTTGGCTTGGGCATAAGAGTAAGTAGGTGGATGTAATTTGGTTATGCTCCATAAAGGGAATCCATATGAGGTGTTTAAGCTTTATGCCTTGGAGTGAACATGTAGCCTATGAATTACTGGACATTCCTAAAGGGAAACTCCACCAATTTCCCAACATTCCTACACTTTGAAATGGTTGAAATGGTTGAAATGAAAACAGAAGTCAATTGGAGTGGTTTGAAGTAAAATGCTCTGTTAAAGGGAAACTTGCAGAGTCAGAATTGTTCACAGGGTGGAGATCCAGACGTCCTTCTCTATGCTGAAATGTTAAATGGCTGTATGTTAAATTTGCCTTGTGTATTGCTTTACGGTAAAGTTTAGACTTTAAAATGTATTTTAATTCATTTGTTTTAAACTACCTAATCTACCTAATTATATAGACTGGTTGTGGTGGCTGTGAGGGCCTTGTGATGAATATACCCATTGGTGGTGGAGAGCTGCTGGTGTCTTTGACTTGGGCATAAGAGTAAGTAGGTGGATGTAATTTGGTTATGCTCCATAAAGGGAATCCATATGGGATGGTTAGGCTTGGCCTTAGAAATATTGGGAAATCGGTGGAGTTTCTTTTTAAAATATGACCTGAAAAAACTCTTTATTAAACTCTTTATAACTTTATTCCCTTCATCTTAAAAAAAGGCTGTCTGTAATTTTGGACCATTTCAATTAGTCTTATGTAATGCAAAGGGCAGCTAGCATTTTCACAATGCCACAGATGAGAAGAAAAACAGTAGGAGCGGGAATACCAGGTTTTGTTTGGCAGTATTCTCATCCTATACTGGTTAGTTTAAATGCTTGTATCTAGCAGAGACCATCTTCCCTGCTCCAGGAGTCATTGCAGTTGGTGTGTGAAGGTGTGAACACCAATCAGATTAGCCCTTTCTGACGAGCGTGACAGCTTCCCATTAGGATGCCCTCTGCCTGTGAGTACATACGTTAAGTGAGACGCCTGTTCACACGTCAGATGAAAACGATCACAGCTAGCGGTTCTCCACCCCCCTCGATCCTGTCAAATCCAGCTGTGCGATCATGTCTCAGAGCAGATAATGAAAGTGTCTGTCTCTCAACCCAAAGCAAACAATAACAGAGGCCTTTGGGTCCTACTCTACACATAGACCCGCACGCACACACTTATTGCGAACCTGACTGGCAGTCATTTCTTACTGAAGCTAATCATGATCTTATCCATGACATATTTATAGAGGGTTAAGTTTCATACAGAGATGATTCAAAGCTTAGTGTTCTTATTCCGAGCAGCTATTGGTTGCTCTATTGTTGATTCCTCAAGGACATTTTAAGCTGTCCACACTGTGAAAATGTCACATTATCATAGAGTGAAAGAAAGTGGCAGTAATTACACAAAGAATTGATATAACAGCTGATGGCTGACTGAAGGCATAGTTTAAGGACCAAGAGGATGGATTTCAGACTGGAGGAGGTCTTTGAGGATTGTGTGCTGTAGCTGTATATTATATAACTGTCAACTGTAAAGCTCATAATTCATTTTTGATGAAACGTGAATAATGTTCATATTCTGGTGTTCCAGGCCAACAAAGCAAAACAGGTCTAAAGCTTAATTTATGGAATATAATCACATTTTGAATTGTTGTATAACTTTAGTATATAGTATATACTATTATACTGTATGTATGGTAATCCCATTTATAGTGTGGTAGTATAGCACACTTTATACAATATAGTATATTTATGTACTGACTTTATATGGTGGCTTCCAATCAGATAGGTTGATTTTTAATTAAATGTAAAGTCAATTTGTGTTCTTTAAGTTCACAGAATGCTCAAAATTGATATTTTGCTGTTGATAAATGCCTGATATATTATGATAATGATGAATGTAATCATGCTTCCCACCCATAAACCAGTGGAAATTGTCCAGAACTGCTTGAAAGAACATCTGGACACATCAACATATGCTAAAATTATTTTTAAATTATAAATTTAGTTTATCTATCAAACACATCGATCACACCAACTCGGTCAGAATATCACTTCAGGGATTCAGAGCCTTGTTTGAATTATATCTAATTTATTATATAACATAACTTTATGCTGACTCTCTTTAGTACCAGGGGAAATGCAGAAGATACAGTTTCACCTTTCTCTATGCTTTATAACCACTTCAATAGACAAGAGCTGTGGACACGGACAGCAGCTCCGGTTTGCTTGTATTTACTACCCATAAAAGTTGATCCCAGCTGCCGTACCTCAACAAATCAACTAAATTGGATTTGGCATGTTTATATTTTAAGGTAGGGCAAGCAAGTCCGGGGCCAGCCATATGTACCTAATTCAACGGGTCAGTTGCTCTGTGCTCTGTTGCTCTGTTTTACTGTGCACCAGTTGCTGAGAAAGTTACTCCCCCACCTCTTCCCTTTCCAGCTGGTGTTGAGTCCTCAACCCCAGCTGTGCTCTTCAAGAGGAGCGGATGCCCAAACAGGATGGTAGCGCTTTGCTCTGAAGAAGACGGGGAGGAAGTCAACCTGCTGCTTCCTGCTCCGTGCTTCTGGTTCTGGGGTCGAGTCCTTGCAGAGGAGGAAGCACCAGTTTAAGGTTTCACGTTTATAAATAGCCAACCCAGTATCCCCTGTATACTCAGACAGGGCTTTTACAACACTGGTCATCTCCAAAGTCCTTGTCTTCCTGTGCTTTTTCAGTGTTAGTGGAATCATTATACCTTAAACATCTGGTCTTTATCAGAACTTGTTTTTCAAATGCAGAGCTGTTTTTGTTTCTGTTGGATTTCCGAGACATACACTTTTTAGTAAATTATTTATCTTTTTTATGGAGTAAAAAAATGCAACGTATATTCTAGCGCAAAGTCAATTTTTTTTTCTCCCGTGCCTCAAATGTAGTGTTGAGTGTGTTTTGAATTTTGCTATAAAGCTAATGCAGGTAACTGGTAATGGAGGTCTGTGCCCCTGCTGATTTTGATGGCTGTTGCTCTTATTTTTAGCTGTACAACACAAGTTTATCCAAAGTTCCAAAAAGGTTAAATAGCAACTCGACGCACTTTGAGGCAGTTGCATGATGACTTCAGTTTGCACAACGCTTGTTGATGGATTGCCACAGTCATTCGCAGTTACCTTAGCCCTTGTTGCTCCAGCGCAAGCCTTAGCTGATTGTCTACATTTGGGCTGCATAAATGAGATCGTTCACCAAATTATTCCTTCCCACTGCACGCCCAGTCCTGACTTCTATTGTGTCCCACATCGTTTACTGTACCATGCATTTCAAAGCATCAATCTGAATGCACTAATATAATCATTTGGAGTACACTGGGCTTAAGTGTATAGATTTTTGTTTAAGGAGTTAATTTACAGCTGCATCAATTTATTGATTTGTCATTGGCACAAACCCAATGGGACGACACAAAGTAGTTCAGATCAGGCTTCCATTTAGGCCGACAATGTGGTCTGGGCATGATTTGGCACAGGAACTAAGGAAGTTTTAGTTGATCCAGAATTACAGTGAAAATCAGCTGACTCTGGGTCCCTGTTGGACCCCACCTGATTTTCGCAGGACATGCCTTTTGGCATAGCTGTGCACTTTTTGGTGCCATGTAAGGTGAAAGTATTAACACCAGCAGCTACCTCCTGCATTAGACCCCCTGAATAGGCTAGTCATTCCACTACTGCCCCCCTCAAGCCACACACAGATTTTTGCCTGCCCTGTCCGACGATGTCAGATTATCAAAGTGTCTCAAAGTCATGTGTCGCTGTAAGCCATTTCTCAAGTTGGCCCAAGGAATGTTAGGAATCTGTGCTGTTAATGTGTCTCAACTGCAGCTAGACGTCTCCCTGTGGCCATAATTTCCTCTCAAATAGCAAGCCATCTCTGACACCTCTACATTTGCATGAGCGTCTGTGCTATTTCATGCGTTCTGATTTTGAGCGCTATGGCGTGTAAATTGCGCATGTTTTTGTCTGTGGCCCACCGAGGCAGGTTGTGATCGATTGAAAGACTGCGGGATTGGTTCTGTGTTTTTTCAGACCTAGTCTGTATGTGACCTTGTCAAGGAACATTTCCAGTTGAGCTTAATTGGAAGGCTCGGGCTTCAGTAAACGTTTAGTCGGTCATGTTTATTTGCATATGGATGGATGCCTGTAGTAAGTCCTCTTTGTCAGGTCGTGAAGGTCGTCAGATCCTTTTGAACTTTGTAAAATAACCCTTCTCACTTTCTTCTTTAAACATTTCCTTTGGTGGTTGAGTCTTCTGTGGAAACCTGTTCATTTGAATTGAATGGCTTGTTTGTGAAGCCCTGCATGACTTCTTAGGTTTGTGTGAAGTTACTGACACAGCAGGGGACTGATAAAGACGTCTGTGAGATCACACAGCACTGCCAGAGGGCTAATAAGTGTTAATTAAACATTATATTTATACTGATATCAGAGCGAAGGGGCCATGAGAAACGAAAGAAATAGGGGAAGAACAGTCACGTTCAGCCTAGATGACTCAACTAGAGCCCAAATGATGTGAAGCATTTTGTCATTACTGATTTTAAGAAGCTAGCATTAAAATAACAGTATTGCATAAGTGCTTGTATATGGGCTGAACCATATAAAACTATATATGTATTATTTATGTATTATATAAAACTATATATGTATTATATAAAAACATATGTGTATATATTTATATTTGTGTCTGTGTTTGTGTATTAAAATGAACCAGACTCCAGTAGGTGTAGTTATAGGTGCTTTTCTCAGTTTCTCAAATTGTTTGGTATTTTTTTCTTTCTCCTTGAGGTTAACGTTATGTATCAGGCCTGACCATCATTCGTTTTTTACATGACCATTTTCCAGCCTCTCTTTATTTGCTATTGTGCCTGTAAGACTGATCTAAGATAACTAAGCTCTGTTCTTACTGGATGTCCTGTATTGTCCCTCCCTCAGAAAAGCACTCAGAGCTGAAACATTTCTTAGAACTTCAGTGTGAGAGTAAATGGATTGGTTCCTGTGACATTACAGCAACAATGAACTTAAAACAGACTGTTGTTGCTGCATAGTTTCCGTATAAGCATAGACTGGGAGGTTAGAGCTGGCTGTTGAAGCCTAAATGTTTATATATTACTTCAGGCTCCTTTATTTCATATTTCCTGTAGGTGTACCTTAAGGATTGGGCAGCAAATATGTTTTAAACCTCTTACCATGTTTATTTACTGATTTTAAACGTCCAGGCAGGTTAAATATTGACCATGGTAACACTAGTTGGAAGCTTCCTGGAATACTTAATGGTTTTGTTGGTTTCTGTTCTCTTATTTGTCTTTTTTTTCTCTCTTTACCTAATCTTTTAAACATCACATCACTTTTCTAGATGTTGTGCAACATACCCATGTAACTTTAATGTTGACTAAGCGATATATCGTCCAGGCACTAATATGAACAAGTTAAAGTTTGTTATTTGTCTACAGGGTCTTACTCAGACAAGCTGACTGGATGCTGATAATTAAGTCAGACCAGCCTGACTTGGTGCCAAGATACTCAGACGCACAGGATGGACACACCTGTCTGGTCCCTACTCACCTTTCGCAAACAAGCCGACGCGTTAGTGCCATGTGTTATGCATTATGAATGTTATCGGCCTGTTGGGAGGTGTACCGTGTGTGGTGGAACAGGACAGGGTTTTTTGAGGGATGTCCTCGGTGTGTTCAATAAACCGCAGACTGTAGTTAGTAGGATTATTTCTACTTCAGTCATGAAATTAATATTTGCCTGACCCCTTGCTTCTCAGGTCGTTGCAAACATAATGCTGTTTTCTTTTATTAACTGTTTAGTTGTTCAGTTGGGAAAGGATTTGTCTGGCTTGGATAGGCCAGTTGACCCTTGCTATTGCTGTTTGTATGGAGATGCTGCATTCCTACTTGTATCTTTGCTTGTAGAGTAGTGTTGTTTTCTTACACTCTCTAGACCCTTTGTTTAGCCAACACTTGTCATGAAACACAGCAAATATTTTCTTTACAACACCAGACAATGGCCACTCATGGACTGCCGTGCTTTACAAAGAAGGAGACAGCTGTAAATCAGGAATCCACGCAATGCTGGACTGACCCATTGGCCTCTTTGACTCAAAGGAATTCCTGAAGTGTCCTAAGGGAATTGCCCCAGTGGTCAGTGTGGCCAGATCCTGGCCATGGAAGCTCTGACTGCTAAGATCTTGGTGGCTTTGGCAGACACTGGCAGATGGATGGGATTTTCCTGTTCCCCACTAGTGTGGAAGCCACTATCATTGGCGTGGGCGAAACATGAACTGACCCGTCCATTCTCGTTGCGGTCAAGGCTGATGGATGAGCCGTTTGCCCGGCTGAATGAAGCATGACGGCCATACGTTGCTGTTCTGACACATGGATGCAGATGGTACCATGTTGTGGCGGTGTGGGCGACGTATATGAATTAAATAAAGAAAGTCATAATAGCCTGTTCAGTACCGTTCATTCTGAGGCAGCCATGGCAGTAAAAATAATGCAGTGTAACCATGATAAACCAAACTGTTCAGTGGAAAGTCTAAGTAGAAAGCAAAAATTGGTGCCCTTGCATGTTTGTGGTAGCATATAACGCAATGTGTTTTGCAACTAGAGTTTCGCACAGCTGATGTAAAGCGGCCAATGATATGCCGTCATGTCTTTTCCTTTTTATTTTCTGTGGTAAGTTGGGAGAGTCCTCAAGTCCAGCCACGAAAGAAAACATCCTTCTGTTGGGTAGGAAACTAAAGGAGAGATTAGATCCACTGCCATGGTCATATATTACTTACTTAGCATATGATTCATATGATGGTAATTGAGACATATGTGCTTATAAGTATTTCCTCTCTTGTTGTTGGCTCACTGGGTGGAGCAGTCCACTTGAGTGCACTGATGCTAGCTGATAAGTTAATGCCATTGTTTTGACATCCCTTCTAATGTGTCTCTTTACAGTTAAATGGAGTCAAAGAGGGGTTAATTGATTAAATAGATCGGTATCTAATGTGGCTCACCTTAAGGGACCCATCCAGGTTGATCGCTGACTGCTAGTGCACACTCAGACTAATTACTGTATTGAGTAATGAAAATCAATTACTGCTCAGAGGGGTAAGATAACAAACAACGGAAATTAAACAACGTCTCCTTCTCACTCTCTCCCTCTGTGCGCATATGTCTCTTACCAACATGCTTCCTCATATTCACCCACTTTGGGATGCACCTTGGTATATTATGCAGCCCAGAAGCGTTTTTTTTAACTTTTTTTGCAATATTTTAGATGCGCAACACTGATATCTAAATCAACACTAATATCTAAATCAACACTGATTCTAGTTTAGCCCAGCCTATTTTCAAATAGAGTGATGCAGCAGTGTATTTTATGGAAAATTATATGGAAAATGAGATCACCAACCAGTTTAATAATCATGTATCAATTTAACACATTTGCCTTCATGGAGCCTTAAGGAGCACCTGAATGGAAGATTTAGGAAAATATGATTAAGTCTGCAATAAAACTGCAGGAGAATTTCCAGGAGGTAAATAAAATAACAGTCAGTTAGTTGTGTATTGTTTCTGTCATTTAGTCAAATCTTAGTCCTAGAGTGTTTGGTTTTATGCACATTCCTGAAAAGTAGCAATACAGAGTCAGGAAGAAGAAGCGTTACTAAGTCGGAAAAAAGAAACATTACTGAGTCGAGAAGAAGAAGAAGCATTACAGAGTCGGGAAGAAGAAGAAGCGTTACAGAGCCGAGAAGAAGAAGAAGCGTTACTGAGTCGGGAAGAAGAAAAAGAAGCGTTACTGAGTCGGGAAGAAGAAGAAGAAGCGTTACTGAGTCGGGAGGAAGAAGAAGAAGCGTTGCTGAGTCGGGAAGAAGAAGAAGAAGCGTTACTTAGTCAGGAGGATGAAGAAGAAGAGAAGAAGCGTTACTGAGTCAGGAGGAAGAAGAAGATAAGAAGAAGTGTTACTGAGTCAGGAAGAAGAAGAAGAAGAAGAAGAAGCGTTACTGAGTCGGGAAGAAGAAGAAGAAGCGTTACTGAGTCAGGAAGAAGAAGAAGAAGCGTTACTGATTCGGGAAGAAGAAGCCTTACTGAGTCGGGAGGAAGAGAAGAAGCGTTACTGAGTCAGGAAGAAGAAGAAGAAGCCTTACTGAGTCGGGAGGAAGAAGAAGAAGAAGCCTTACTGAGTCGGGAAGAAGAAGAGAAGAAGCGTTACTGAGTCGGGAAGAAGAAGAAGCGTTACTGAGTCGGGAAGAAGAAGAAGCATTACTGAGTCGGGAGGAAGAAGAAGAAGCGTCACTGAGTCGGGAGGAAGAAGAAGAAGCGTTACTGAGTCGGGAAGAAGAAACGTAACTGAATCAGGAAGAAGAAGCGTTACTGAGTTGGGGAGTGTTACACAGTCATGAAGAAGAAGCATTACTGAGTTGGGGAGTGTTACACAATCATGAAGAAGAAGCATTACTGAGTTGGGGAGTGTTACACAGTCATGAAGAAGAAGCATTACTGAGTTGGGGAGTGTTACACAGTCATGAAGAAGAAGCATTACTGCTTTAGGAGGAAAAAGAAGAAGTAGTTTGAGTCATGTCAGATTGAGTCCTACTCAAAGTTTAGGTCTCAAATGCAAAATACACTTTATGCTGATGAAGATAATAACAGTAGTAAAATAATTTTTAACTTACTTTACATTATAAAACGCTTCCTCCACCAAATATTTCTCTTTGCACCCTTTCACCTGAGAGGTTCAGACATAGAGGAATACAATAAGCAAATGACTAAAAGGTTCTTGTCTTAGTGCTGAGAGTTCCTGGCAAGTTTCTGAGGGTTATATGAATCAAGTCTTTCCCATGATCTAACAAATAATGTAGGCCAGTCTTGCTCTTGGCATATGACCTTGTGTTGTAATATATGACGGGGGATATTGGCTCAGCATAATCACAGTATGGTAATGTGACCATATTGTGCATCTCCCGTCTGTTAAAGCTGTTAATGATCATGACTTCTTTCTAAGTCAGGTAATGTCAAGTGCATTTAAATAGTGGTCACTGAGTTTTGAGCTGTTGCATGAAGAATTAAAGGTGGCCTAACTGGTCAGTCTAGTCCCCTCCCCAGTGCCACCCGCCGTGCATTGACCCCCTGGCTTCTTATGGCACTTCTCCACAAGCCCAATCACTCTTCCATGCAGAGGAGTCCAAACGCCTTCCAGATGGCCACTCCAATCTGCTCTCAGATCTTATCTTCACCACCACATGTCAGTGCAAAGCTTTTGCACCAAGTCCATCAAATAACCTTCTCCATTTAGCCATGACTGTTCCTTTAAGGCCTGTTTGTTTGCATTCATTGTGCCGGTACATACAGCTTTTAAGTTTTTCAAGGAGCCTCGGTTACTTGTGTATATGGCCCTGTGCTCTGCACACAGAAGTGTGCACACAGAAGTGTGCAGTAGGCTGTTGGGCAATAAATACTTGTTAGTACGAACGCCCATTTGACACTTTGAGCTGTCTGGATGACAACAGCTTATCTTGATTCACAATTTCAAAACATACACATGAATGTGATGGGAAAAGCAGGCTTCCGTGTGCTGTGGGAAATGTATACAAGAAAATAATTGGGTTCCTGTAGAACCTGCATGATTTTCTATTGTTTGGTTTCCTCACTCCTCTGTCATGTTAAGTCACCATATAGGCTTTTGTTGCACCACCTTCAGCCAGTACCTTTTGTTCTATGCTGCAAGCTCTTTTCAACATGCTTCCTCAAAGCTTCAGGAATGAGTCAAATGGGTTGCATGACCAAAATCACATTATGTTTATACTAGTACATATTGAGTGTTGTGTGACTTGCACTATATTAATAACAAACTGCTAAACGCTTAATGTGTCATAGTTGACTGTATCTGTAAAAATAGATCTAAATTCAGGCTTCAGGCAAATCTGTCCTCTACGACAGACTTGCCCAGTTTTATCGATGAATGTCATTACAGAATGTCATACGGTGTTCCATACAGGGATCCACATAGGCCAGTATACTTGAGATTACTTGGGATAGTTTGAGGCGCAGTTTCTTAGCTACATTTAAAACCTAGCTCTAGTGCAAAACTACAGAGGCAAATATATGGAGAAGGTGGAACTTTACAAATATGATTTTACATTTTAAGCATTATTTTGACCAAAATAACACATTTGTGGATCGAGTGCACATCGCACAATCTCAAACACCCATGGAAACAAGCCTGGAACATCTGAATCTGCTCCAGATCCTCAAAGCACACAGTAAAGTTTTCAGGTGCTCGTTTTTGTGGGGTGGTCTTATGTAGGGATGCACCAATTCAACTTTTCTGGTTCTTTCTGATACTAGCACCGATGCATGAACTTTGCATGTCAGTCGATACACGATATTGATCCGATACCGTTGTTTAAGTAATAAACCACCTAGGCTACTTCACCATGTTGGAGAGACTTGAGGCATCAGGATTGACATAAACAATGCATTATTAAGCTTCTAAAACAAAATACCTCCATACAGCTGACACTCTGGTTCGCTCCATGTTGTTGTTCCTGGTTTAGTCAAGTCTACAGGCACCCTGCAAACCTGCTGCATAGCACTCATCGCAAACAAATGGAAGTAGGAGTCGGCGCTGTGGTTTAGAATAATTATCTGATACCTGATCAAGCTAATTTCGTTTATATCAGACCCAATACCTGATCCTGATATTGGATCGGTGCATCCCTGGTCTTACGTGATATCAGTATCGCCAAGAGAAATTATCGTTACACCTCATGTTGTACCTATCCTCCTGTTGTCCTTTTTTTTTGTCCTCCTCTCATCCTCTATCTCCTGGTCGTCAGCAGAGGCTCCCATTTCCGCCCTTGCAAGCAGCTCCAACAGCCGTGAACTCCGAAGCCCCGCAAAGCGGAAGTGAGAGACAAGGGGCCGAGCTGAAAGGGGACTTTGTTGCATTGGGGACGGCTGAGGGAGGAGGAGGGTGACAGTGAATCAGAGTGATGGGGAGAAAGGGGCTCGCTCTGCTCCCTCTTTCAGCTCTCCAGTCCTCCTGCCACTGAGGCTTTTGTCTCTATCCGCTGGGCCTCGGCCACAAAGAGAGGATTTTCCCCCCTCTCTCCCCTCCCAACCATTTTATTTATTCGATTTCACGCCACGCCGGCCAAAACGGCCCCTTCCTCGCGTCCAAAACGACTCCGTACCCTTTTGCAGTGAGGCAGATTCTCACAGAGAGGCATGAAAGGCCCTTTCTCGAGGGTCCCGGGCTGTATTTAGCCCAGTATTCATATGGAGTAGGATCCTCGGGTTCGGTCAGCTTTGGGTGTTGCTCACGTTGTGGGAAACAGATTGACCTGTGCAGGAAGGTGTGTGTAGGGAAGGGGTAGAAGCACTGGGAAGTTTGTTTTGTCCCAAATTGAGCCATCTCTGTTGAATGCTGAAACACTAGGCTGCACAGTATGTTGTTTGTTCATCGTTATCATGATGCTGGTCTTTCTAGCAGTGATATCACTGAAGGCTGCCACATACAAATGAGCTCTCTAACTCTGCTGTTAGCATCTTGAGCAGTTGTGTTTTCACATGAGAGTCTCTGTGGATGTTAAATCCATGTAGTTTTATGATCCAGCAAATGTAAGGCTTGGTCAAATCCGAGCAGTAGAAAATGCAACCAAATATATCTCTATAGATTTCTTTGTAAAACTGGAAGTGGAAAGTTTTCCTAATGTAATGGAAGCTGTATTAAAGCCAGTGGGTGTAAACTAAATGCCTAAAATACGTGAAATGCCCTATTCCTGATGCTGAAAACACTTTTATACCACAATAAAAAAAGCATTTATATCACAAAATGCTTTCTTTATCACCCTACAGTTGTTGTTGTTAGGAATGGGCTATATGATACATTGTTCCTATCATGATAAAAGCGTAATACACTTTATTTATTGTGGGTATCCCCAGCATTGCTGAAACACCCCATAGCATTTAGAGTTTGATTAGGTGTCGATTAAGTTTCCTCCGTGAAATGTAGGGAAGAACTTGCTCAGTTAATCTAATCTCCCCTCAGATGAACAAATCGGGACATGGCCATGTGCCTCGACCTTGCTGTGAATGCTTGCGCCTCTTGTGGTGCTTCAGATACTCAGCCTTTAAATATTCCTCCAAAACCATTGTTTTAATGTATGTCTGTTTAAGTGTCCTTCAGAGCAAACTCTGACCACTGTTGAATTTCTAATGATGTCACAGTGTCAAAAAGTCACAGTAGATGACGTCACAGTCCGTCTTTTAGATAAACCAATTTCAGCTAACAATACAGACCAGTCTTCCGCAGTTCACTAACAGAGAGCTCTTAGTAAAGCAAGCTGATGCTAAGCATGATTAATGAAAGTGGATCAAGTTTTAATTAGTGCGGTTATCATCACAGCCCTGTTGTCAATGACAATTTTTGGGGCCTATTAGAAGAGATTCTTCTACTGTCCATAAACACATTATTCTTCCTCTGTACTGAATGTATTCGCCCTCTCTTAGAGCTCCTGTGTCTTTGAGTCCCGTCTCCTGATGAGCACGGTGTGCTCTGATTGGTCAGCTCACCCACTCTGTTCTCATTGATCAGCCACCACAGCAGCATCCTGCTGAATGTTCTGCCCCGCCGTACAGCTGTGGCTGTTCTCACAATGGTGTCAGTTCTGCTGCATTATTTTGAACCTGATTTTGGAAGACGGTAGTTGGTAGATCCTTCACAAGCTAGACTGGAGCAGGACGTTTCAGAGTGGTATGTTTTTACTGCTTTAGATCTCTGTGCGTTGTGTGAGGGCGTGCCAAGCTTGTCAGTAGGCCGAGCAATATAATAGAGGATTGTGTTACGAGATGATGTCACCTAGAATTACAAAAACACACATTTGAGTCAAGTTAGGAAAAGGGGCTTCTGTGGGGGAGAGTTTCTAACCCTGATTCAACTTTGCATACTGTTTACATTAATAAAAAAGAACATACCTCACTAAAGGAAGGGGAAGAAAACTGGAGAAGAATGATAGTTCCAAAACAATAAGACCAAATGTCTTATTTTAAACTTTAACTACATTACAAACTATAAATTACAAACTAGTTGTATCATGCTTTCCTGCGCCTTTATTCCCTAAAATACATTGCAAAGTAATAAGCAAGTAAGTAAATGAATTAAATGGGTAACTGGTGCAGCGTGTCAGTTCCATCTCTTTAGCAAACCTGAGAATCCTGAAGCGCCCGTTAAGTATCCCAGTATTACATATTACCCTTTCGGCCTCTTAACTGCCACCATAGAAGTCTTTTGCAGTGGTACTGAAAAGTCTAATAAAGTAAAAATACATTCTTTCATATCTCATACTCTGTAACTGATCACAACATCTAAACGTGGCTTGAATCATGCAGGTCATTCTTGGACCAATCCATGAGAATCTGGAACTAATCAGAATATTTCTGGAAGACCTTGCAGAGGAAAGCAGTTCCAGACTGTATCATGAAGAAAATACAGATGATCTGAAGAATGCAGGACGGTCTAACCACACGAGAAGGGTTTCTTGGTGACAGTGGAGATTCGCTTTTTAAATTCCTTTTGAATTCTTCGCATTAAATTTACCGTGGCCAGAACTTCCGAGGCCGGCTTAAGAAGTCCAGCGCAGCCTTCCGGGATTGCTGTTCCATTTTAAACAGTGTTATCTGTACACTGGCCCAGTTTTTGTCAACACCACCTCAAGTTCCCTCCATTGTTGTGCATTTAAACCTCTCTCTCATTGTTGCTCCTTTTTCATTGCTGCTGAATGAAAGCGTCAAGCAGGCATATTAGCCGCCTTCTTAGCCGTGAGCCAAAATCGCAGTGCATCCACAGATCCTGAGGATTGCCCCACTGCCTGTTTAAGTTCTAGTTCACTTCCTAGTTTTTCATACCGGCGAAAACCACAGTTTTTACTTTCCCTGAAGCCGTACATTAAACTGGTTCATTAGAATCTTGCAGCAATGCGGAATTCATGCGCATGTCATTGCAGTTGCGGTTGTCAGATAGTGACTAGGAGAATTAGTCTTTCTAATGTTAGAATGATTTCATGCCTAAGTTCTATTTAATGTGCCTGTATATTCTTATCTGTGAGGAATATCATCACTGATATACTACACCTCATTTATTCACAGCTCGTGATGCATACTCATGGCACCAATGACCTCAGCTGTTTCATGGCTTTGGCTGTGTGGCTGTCCTAAAATGGTTAAGTAATTGCTTCCTATTTCAGGGAAATCTAAATAAGTGATGATGAATAAATGAATGATGAACTTCCGATTTCAGGATAATCTAAATAGATTTTATCATCTGCCTACAAAGAACAGGCACAGTACTGCATGGCTAGGCAGCTTGATGGGAGCTTTGTCTCAAACTGTAAAGACGGAATGGCTCCATTACCACAACTGCTTTTCGAAGTGCATGTGTGTGGGAACATCTAGGTAGGCAGATTAATAGGTCAGTAGTCTGCAGGGGATCAGCAGAATGGATGGAACTGTGGTTTGAAAAGTGTTCGGGACAAAGATGAGGGCCTGTTTGTGTTCCTTACCAATGCTGTATGTGGCCGAAAGAAGTGCTTTCCATTTAGTACTGAGACATAACCGCGTATATGTTTCTGGCTGGGCGTTAATGAATATTAGATGAGCTTTTTTAAAATGTTAGAACATCATGTTTTAAAGACATGTCCTCAGTGTAAAGTACTGTATGTCTATGATACACTTATGTCTTCACTGTTTGGTGTCTTATTGATAAGGGAGCATAATTAAAATCAATGATCATTTGATGCATTATTTAAAATGGGACGTTACTTTGTTATTGTGACGTATGCTTTGTCATAAAAAAGACCATGAAATATCCTTGTATCACATTGTGCCAAGCTTTAATTCCAGCCTTTTTAGACAAATTGGAAGAAATAATTTTTTTTCCAACTTTACAAGTCACAGCAGGGGAACTCTGGTCTGGCCTCGGTGGACCTCAGTTAGGCACAACTGGGTAATTTCCCTGCACCAGCATGCCTCTTAAATCTGTTAAATAGCCAATGAATCAGGTTTGAGCATGGAAATCACCCAACGGTGCTTGATTTAGACCCACTAGAACCAGCGACATTTTGTATTACTCAGTGTGTATATGTATGTGTTTATGTGTGTGTTTATGTGTGTGTTTATGTATGTGTGTATGTATGTGTTTATGTATGTGTGTGTGTATATGTATGTGTTTATGTGTGTATGTATGTGTGTGTGTATATGTATGTGTTTATGTGTGTATGTATGTGTGTGTATATGCATGTGTGTATGTATGTGTTTATGTATGTGTGTGTGTGTGTGTGTGTATGTATGTGTGTATATGCATGTGTGTGTGTATGTATGTGTGTGTGTGTGTGTGTGTATATGTATGTATGTGTATATGTATGTGTGTGTGTATGTATGTGTGTATATGTATGTATGTGTATATGTGTGTGTATATGTATGTGTATATGTATGTGTATATGTATGTGCTTTTTGGAATTAGACTGCAATATGTGTCTTTAGGTATTCAGTGATACTCCATCATTGCTCCCCAGCCCAACACTGTGGAGTGTCATGACACTGACAGTGCTTTCCTATGGATATTAAAGAAGCTGTGTGTGCAAACTGGATGCATGTGTCAGCTTTTGGCAAATTGAATTAACTAATTAGAAGGTGTTCCTGTGTTCTAGATATACTGTATTATTCTAGACATGCTCTGTTCCAGTGTCCTCTAAAAGCACTGTGCAAAGGATTGATAAAGTTTAATTGGTGATGAAACAAACTTAACACTCATTCATGAAGCCTGTTTCCAAACACACCGCTCTCAGAGTCTCTTTAAATCTCTCACTTCTGTTTCTCCATCTGATCGGCACAGGTCACGTGCTGTGGCTTTCTGGCCCACAAATGTTCATGAGCATTTTACACTTCTGCTTTTCCGGCCCTAGTCGTCACTTTTTTGTGCTGAACAGTTTTGTTGTCCTCGATGCTGTGACTGTTTGAGTTTTGCCCATTGTGCTTTTACTGTTCTGTGTTTCTTGTGAGAGATATCTAGAGATGTTCTGGGTAATTATTTTCAGTGTAATCTAGTTTATTACAACTCTGCACAGTTAAACAGCTTATAGTACTTGAGGCATGTAATGTCCTTCTTGTTACAGCTCTGTAAAATAGGCCTACGCTGTGTGCTCACTTGGTTTGAGGAAATCTCATATTTTGCCTCGCTTACACAATCTGGTTATGCCCTTGTAAAGAAAGAGGGGGAAAAAAAGAAAAGAGAATGATTGCAAAAGGCAAAATTGTCCATGGTTTCTTTAGACAGTGAGCAATCTGCTCTCCACTACTGCAAACAGCTGGACAATCAAGAAAGGCCATGACGCATCACAGGATGGGAAATGATTGCTCATTGGCCAGAGATTTGTCAAAAAACATTTATATAATTTTTTCGTATGGCTGAAAAATCAAGCTTTTCAAGCTAGTGTTTTCGTCAAGCTGTGGCTTAAAGAACATGGAGAAAAACTCCAAATTCCCACTAATGAATGAAATACAGACGTGTCCATGCTGTTGATGTAAGTGTGATCGTTTTGCTCTATCACACTTGAATGCTCTATTTTGGTTGTGCACCTGCTGCAAAACATGCTCTTTTTAATTCCTGCTTATTCACTTTAGACACACACATTCTACTAATTTTATTGTTTAACCACAAATATCATTAAGTAGCAAATATAGGTTTATTAAACTATATCCTTTATCCTCTTATAGTAAGTTTAAGTTTATTGTAAGTTTTTTTATGATTATAATTATATGACTGTTTTTGTGACTGTGCCTTTAAAATTGATCTAGGGTAATTATTTCTGTTCTGACTGGCTAGCCAGTATTGTTCCTCATTCAGTGGTATGGATAACTTCACAAAGCTGCTGTACTGTTGTACTTTTCCATGATATGGGCTTTTTGACATTGCATGAGAGATTAGAGATGAGAGGGCAGGAGATTACAACCATGTGTAATCAGTGTAGAGTAACTTCCCTTGTCTTGACTGAGCCATGCAAGCATAATTTATAAACTGTACGTGTTTCAATTCTGATTGTGTTTCATGTCAGACGAAGTCATATACAGTAATATATTGTCTGCTTTCTGGTCAGTGTTTTTCTGTACAGCTGGTGCTTATTGACCATAAACTTTGCACCATGGTCCGGTGCTGCTAGGTCAACCATAACACAGTTAGCCTGGAAGTCTGCTGATGGCAGAAGTCATGGCAGAAGGCCCTTGACCCTGAGTCTTCTTGGATGAGGGTGCTGTCTATGAGAGCATATGGCCAGTCTGGGTTTCCTTATCTCGCAGCCTGACTGCCCTTGCCTGAGCGACTCGCTTCAAACAAAGGGCTAGTCACCCACGTCTAACCTTCTGCCACTCTCTAGACACGGACCAGGACAGGTGGACTGGAGGCATAGCTCTGGGACTTGGTGGGTGAGGTATTTCCTGGAACATATGTCCATTGGTCAGATTTCATTAGCATTTTTGCTGAGGTTGTGGAATAATTGTATGTACATAAATGAAGTTATTCTGAGGTGCTTGCATTTCATAACAGTTTCAAAGGTGTGTATTAAAGTGACTAACAGAGGAGGCGGCTTTTCTTGTGGCTTGATGTTAAGTGCCAGTGTGACTCCTGTCCTGGATACCTTGACTGGTCTGGATAAACCAAATACATTATGTACATTTATGTCTTTAATGTTCTTTTTTTTTTTGTAAGCCATAAGCGCTGAAGTCTAAACTCCAATAGCATCTGCATCGTGAAAGCTTCTGTTTGGCATTTCTGACCCAGAGTGCTTGAAGACATTTGATTTTGAGAACTCCGTCCTTTCGTTATTACATTTCTTCCATATTGCATTTTTGTTTATCCTTTTGCAGCCTGCAAGTCAGCACTCTGCAGACCCATTTCAGCTCACACAGTTATTTGCACATATGCACTTCTTGTCAAAAGAAGAGTTGCACCAAGAATGAATTGTCAGATTAAGGTTCTATTGGGAATAAATAATGATAAGATTAGATTAATAAGACAAATAAGACATGTTTGCTAACGCTACGTGCATACATCTCAGCATAGTTGAAGTTGAAGAGGTTCCTAATGGTGTCCTGTGGTAATCCATCCCATGAAGCTTGAACATTCTCACCCAGTTCCTGCAGATTTAGCGGTAGAGGAGGAGCGTTCATCTTGGTGCTCCACGGTGCCTCCACACCGAGATTTGTGGGTCGTCTCTGACAAGACAAAAGCAGGACATGTTACTGAACAGTCTTACACGACACCACTGCAGTCTTTGGTGATGTTTTTGCTAGCTTCTGTAGATTTGAATAATTTTTGTATAAACTGTCTTAATTGATAGCCATGTCAAATCCTGCTGGCAACTGCTTCCCTATTGTGGATCAGGTCAAATGTGCTTCTTCTTTCTTTTGTTTCTTTTGAGGGTTTACCAATAATGAAAGTCAAGATATGTTGCGCTGAGCGATTTGCCCTGAATCTTCTGAAACAGGAATTGAACATCCCATTTTGAAGCTTGCTTTAGACGTTTCTCCTTTGAAGTCTTGTACAGTCAGCTAGCACATTGGGTTTACATAGAGATTCTCTGCAATCATAACTGATTGCAAAGAATTAACGGGTTTGAGAAGTTCCAGTCTTTTTTTCTGATTGATGAGTCTGGCTCCACACACGCAGCCTCTAATCACAGATCTGCTGTAGCCTTGCAGAAAAAGCCGAAGCTCAAGCTGCAGTAGCATGCATGTGCGCATATGGTCTACTTGTGCACGCTGAAAGCAGCTGACCGCATGCGGCCTCTTCACACTGCACAGCTTCCTGTCCGAGGACATCCTTCCTCTTTTTGTTTTATCAGACAGAGAGCTTTGCTTGCTGGTTTGCTTTTCTTTTCCCTTCAGTTTGTTTTCATCTCTTTTACGTCTGTGAGACTCGAAATTTGATGTGTTCATTCTGAATGAAGAAAGTGTGCATCATGATTTCATGCACTGCTGGTTTCCTGCTTTGGCAGCACAACCTGGTAGACACAGGCAAAGAAAAGTGCTGACTGGAGAACTATCAACCAATGTATTTACTGAACTCCGATGAGAAAAGAGGATAAAAGAGCTCCGTATTTTTAGTTTCTGCAGATGCATACAGTACCTGGTCCATTTTTTTGTTTGGGCTGTAGTTGGCAAAAACCTGGTGATACAATATGTATCATCATAAAGGGGTTATTTATATATCATTAAACATTAACATTAAAAACACACCGCCATATGCATACAGTTTAAGTAAAAAGACATGATGGAAATAGAGAGATTTAGCTACTAACTAAATTGACACTGTGTTCCAGTATCACAAAACCCTTAGGCGTGTATCAGTATTCTGACAGCCCTAGTGTTAATGAATGCTTATAAAAATAAAGGTGCCATAAGGAGGTCTTTGGAGGACTGTCATAAGATGAACCTTTGGCTCTTTGAGGAACCATTTGACATTAGACATTAAATGGTTGACCAAATGTTTGGTTGTTTGCAGGTGTAAAGAGCTGTTTTGTAGGTTTAGGTTTTAACCTCTATGTACTATAGAGATTCTGCTTAAATGAAGAGGTTTTCTTTGAGACGGGGGTTAACACCATGTTATCCTGGCTAATGAAGTTGTAGCAGTAATGATGTATTAGACTGAGGCAAACTAGGGTCTGTTAGCATACTAATGAAATACTTTACACTCTCCTGTGAGAAAGGCCGTTAAGAAGGTCTTTGCTGATGGTGCTTGACCCTATGAGAGAGTGAAAGTGACAGAATTGCTCCTTTGAAACTGAGTGTTGAGAAGGGAAGAGAATTTGGAAGGGATTCAGCGGTTTTCCCTCAGTTGCGTACCCCTCCGCTCTCCTCTACGTTAACATTGTAACAGTGCAGTTCTAGCTGCTAGCGCTGAAGGGCCGTTGTGTTATCGTAACTGCCCTGGAAAGTACAGTCTGCAGTCCTTCTTCTGCGGCTTGGAATAAGCTGACCAAAACTTGCTCGCAGATGCTTAATCTACGATTCTCCGTTGTGCAGTTGCACTGCGACTAAGTCCTACGGCAGTGGCGGTTACAGCAAATGGGTCTTAGCCATTGCTGTTGTTTCCGAAAGATTTGAACAGTGTAGATATTCTCATGTGATAAAAAGCTCTTTGCATGTGACTAGATGTTCCTACCAGCTGCTGTGCAAATAGCTTACATCTCACCTCAAGGCTCAGAAGCGTGAGACGCAGTGTCATGTGCCATTTCCCCAAGACCACAATTGTGCCACTTGTAGATTGACAGCTTGAGTAGACTAGAAAAGTGTTCAAAAATAAGTTAGAGCTTCAGTTAACTGCATTTCTGCATTACTTTCCACATGGCTGTTGTGCCTGAGAAATCATATGTGGGAGCTTTATATTACATTAGGCAAAAATACAAAGTTTATGTTAAGAGGTTGGTATATCATGAGGTGTGCCAAGTTTGATGAATTATCTCAGCGAGTGTAGTGATTTGTATTTGTGTACCTCTAGTCTCTGGTGAGGGTGACACTAAAATCTGGGCATCCAGAGCTTCAAATGTGTTGATATAAATGATTTAAAGGAAAAGTTCACCTGCTCAGCTGAAGTAGCGGGTGCCCACGTCATGATACAGGGGTTGTCGTTTAATATATTGCGATGCTGTAAGCAAGGAGATGTACTCTGATTTAAATCTAAAACTGTCACACTATAAAAACACACCGCCATATGCATACAACTGTGAAAGTAAGGGAAGAAAAAGCTGAGAGATTACAGCCCTGCTATCCAGTTTAAACACAATACAAAATGAACCACTGTCTGCCACAAATCCCAGGCAGACGTGTCCTGCCCGGATGACATTCCCTCTAAAAAGCAGCCCTTTAGGCTGTGGACAAAGAGCCACATACCTTCGGGTGGAGATGATCACTGTTTCAGGGGTCCCATTGCCTTACACCGTGTCTTCTGAGCCCAGTGCCCAGGTCCAACATAACGATCCACACCAGCCAAGTGGGGTAAGAGCCAGTTGTTCTCCCCATGAGCCAACTCCTAAAGCTCCTCAACCTGCTGTTCCACTCTCAGTACAGTGTCGGGAAAGAAAAGGTACTGTACAGAAACATGTCTGTTCACCAAGATGCGAATAATCTGAGTGTACCCTCAAAGCTGCGGCATGGGAGCCACTTTGGGTTCAGTTACATACCTTAATGGAGATTTAGAAGAACACCACATTCACTTTTACAGGGGACAGGTATATGTTTGAACCAGCCTGAAATCCAGACTCAGTGTACAGACTCAATGTAACTTAAAAGTATGGATTTATATACTGTAATACTGTAATACATACTGCCTAAGGTGTAACTTAATTAATTCAAATATGGTGCCGTTATATTCCTTAACTTAAAGGCTCTATAGACTTGAGGAGTGCTTACCAGCGAAGAGTTTGTTTCAGCCTTCATGATGGTGAACTAACAAACTAATCGAATAGAATAAATAAAAGTGGCTAATTTAAACAAATGAAAGCCTTTATGATTATGACTGAAGCCATAAATGTGAATGAACACAATTTCCTCTTTACCCCAGACGTAGTCAGTCAACCAAGACAAGTTTAATGATTGAATAGCTATGAGGGTGATATTGCTAAGAAGTAACCAAAGTGGACCAATTAGCATGCCTAACTTTAATACATCCTTCCCACAGACTCAACAGAGTTCTTGAGTAATCTCTGTCTTGTTAGCCACGTGAGCCTTATAGAACAATTGCAAAGCTAAAGAAGCTAACCTTGGAAATCAAGCATCTCTTGGGCGCTTGGCTATATATGGAATACAGATGTATGTTTTTGCCAATCTGTTCTTTTAGAGATGTAAAAAGCCAGTAGGGAGACTTGATGTGCCCTTTGGCTCACATGATTATGCCGTCAGTATTCAGCAATGGATCATTGTAGCAATTGGAAGCGCTGGGTAGACGCGTGGATTTTAAAATGGCTTTCAGTAAGATGCCTTAAGGGATACATGTCCCTTGATATAACACTGCTATTCCTATTTTAGTGCTTTGTGTGTGCGCTCGTGTGAGCATATGTGACTAGCTCCTTTGTTCCCATGTGGCTGAGCCATCGGCACTGAGCCATCTTCAACACAAGGGTGAAAGGCAGTGCAAAGCTACTGCGGCTTCTCTGTCCAGTTTCATTGCTGCTGACCACTGTCCATACTGTTGTGGCCACTTCAGAAGAAAACCTCCCTAAACAATGAACAGAGTCGGTATATTGTTTGAGGAAACACCGTCATCTTTTGTCAGGGACGGCATGCTGTCATTTCCTTCCTAAAACGACAGAGGCCAAGGCCTGTCCTGTTTCTGTATAAGTCCCGGTGTTGGGTTAAGGTCAGGTTCAGCAGCACCTCTGCAATGACTTATTTTTCCCCCCTACTACAGTTCATTGAGAAAACTAGTTAACAGCTTGCTTCCTTCACTCTGACATATGGGCGCTTCCATGTTTCTCTCTCGTTCTGATTGCCTCAGGCTGCCACACAGCGAGTAACATGATTCCATTACCTCTCCCACCAGCTGCAGCAGAGCTGCGCTCACAAGCTCTGATTGAGCTGTACTAACCATGCATTGAATCTGCGTCCAGAAGTTTTGATTACGTGCACATTACAGGATTGAAGAGGTCTATATGTGTGAACACAGAATCAGAATTTAAATCAGCTTTAAGTCATTTATACCTCTCTGTTTACCCCAAATGTGCTTGACCAGTCTGTAGTTGTTCAGATTAGAACTGTACGGACACTAGAAGTCAATAGATACTCAAAAGTTTTCTGGAATTACGCAACATGCCAGACGTCTTTGCTTGGAGATATAAAGGTTCCTAATGGTGTCCTGCCATAAACCATCCCATCCATCGTTCATCGTGGTGCTTGGTGGTTTATTAGTGACCGTGCGTGCACTGCTGTGTACTTGGTCACATCTCTGGCTTGAGTTTAAGGACTTTATTGTAGATCCCAAAAAGAGAAGTGTACAGCATAACAATCCAACGTTCCTTCACTGATCAGTGCTGGATTCTAGTTCCACTGCTGTTCTATAATACATTTATTGACCCTTTGACCTTTGTACCGTTGTACTCCTAGCCAGGTTGTTTTTGGGGAAGTATTATTATGTTTTTAATTGAGTGTTGGTTTAGGCTGTTCTATACACATCTCTGGTAAATACACCTTCCAAAACATCTCTCATTGCACTAAAACCACATCCAGGTCTGTGCAGACCTGTCACTGTGGTGGACGACTATCAAAAAAAAAAAACAAGTCAGATTTTAGATGTCAGATGTGCCTGATTCTGTTTGCATGCGTGCAATTCAGACAGGCCTATGGATGCCGTTTATTCCTGCAGCAATTTCTATGTTTTTATAATTAACATTTGTATTTTGTCTTGAGTTTTAAAACTGAACACGCGTGTTTAAATATAGGAACATGAGAAATCGTGATTCAGAGTAGTTTGAGTTTGAGCAGAAATTAAAATCTTTAAATGTTTACATTTAATTTGTGGTATTTTTATTAAGCATTATATTTGTCCTGTTGCTTTAGTGACAGCGTGTGTTCTGGCTGGCACGGTCTCCATAAGATGGTGCAAAATCCTCTGATCAGGAGATCAAAGTCACATGCGAGTGTCTGAACCTAAACTTCAATGGAAGGAATACGACTAAAAATAAAAAGTGAGCACTTTAACATGGTCAGTTTCACAAACTTGCTTCAGTTTTAATGGTGGCCTAGAAATGGTGCCGTTTTTTCAGTGTGGTCTCAGACTTTTGGACTCCTCTGTATATCTCACTTACAAACACTCGGAACAGTCACAGAAGACAGCTGAAATTAAGCAGCAAGCCTAGTTCTCTGAACACAACCGTTGTTGAACTGTCTTAGCCCTGGCTGTCTGGATCCAGCTGGTAATGTTGTGTCTTGTGGTGTAGCAAAAAGCGTGTGATCCTCTCTGGCACCAAGTCTATATCTCATTTCCAGGAAGACGGTATACAGTTAGACAAAGAGGCGTTTGTGAGTTTTCTACTAGAATGCATAGAATCCTTAACGCTCTGGATTTTCATTTTTGAGCATGCTAATAAATCAGGCAAATCCTCAGGAGGCGATGAAAGTGCATTTACAATTTGACATTTAATATGCCATAAACAAATGAATGCCACGTGCGTCCTCTCAGGTTTGAATGCGGATGAATGGCTGAATCTCAAATCTGGTATAATCTCAGCACCTGGCTGCCTCCGCTGCTTACTTCACACTCTCCGTTGCCTAGAGGAACAGCGGTAGTTGCCATGGCAGCACGGCACGGCAATGCGGGATTTGTTTATTTACTCACTTTGTGACGTCAGCGCGGGGAGTTCTGGTGACGCTGCACTGGCGTGGAGGAGGACAGACCAAAGTCATCCGCTGCATAAAGACAACGCACTGCAGCAGCTTCTAACACAGTGTGTCCACGACCATGCTAAACTCTGACAGGAGACATAGTATGCATTCATATGGTCTTTATAGTATATCTATTGTTTATACACCACATTTTTTGACAAGTGCTCATGCAGGGTCATTCTGAAATCAGGTGTTACTGGAGAATTGCCACTTTGCAGCAGTAACAGCCTCTTCTGTTCTCGAAATTCTTGACGCAAGGATTTGGAACATGGCTGTATTTGATTGCATTGAGACAGAAGAACATTAATGAGGCCAGGCTCCGATGGAGGATGAGTTCTGGATTACAAACGTCACTCCAGCTCATCCCAAAGCTTCCCAGCACTGAAAGGTTGTATGCCCCTCAAGCCAACTTCTGGCAATAGGAATGGGCATGCTATGCAATTACTAGTGCCCTTACAGTATATAAAGTGGGGACAATAAGGCTGGACACTATGACTACATGTATTGTTGTTATCATAAATTACTTATTATTGTGGATATTGTCACTTCTGGAAAATACTGACCACATGCATATTTGATTACAAAGAGAGTCCCGTTTAATTTGATTTAGTGCCGGGCAGTATATAAGACGTTGAATACCCCTCATTGTATGTATCATTTTTGATATTTTTTAAGTATGTGTATCAACATTAATAGTTATTAAACTCTTATTTCTGTTTTCTTGTCCTCTTTCTTAAGCTTGTGGCTGTTGCATTGGATGTCCCAGGTAGACTCTTTATCTCGCCCCTGCCCTCTCCCCCTCCCTCTCTTTTACGGATGCTCAGCTTGCTGGCTCTTGGCCCTATGGCTCTTTTGGCCATCTCACACATGGATGAGCCTAGTCAGGATGAGTTTGGATCTGCCATATGGGAGATTTTATTAGTGCACGCCTGAGGGATAGTTCTCCATCCATGGCCAGAGGCTGTGCGGGATATAGAACCACCAGTAACATTACGCCCGTCTACGTTTTAATTGGATATCACTTACACACACATACATTTAGTTGTCCTTCTCTGGGGAGCTGAGATCTATGTTTAGTACAAATAGACAGAGAAGGTGTGTCCGATGCTTAATTTATTTCAGCTCTCCCATCTTGCTTTAGAGGCTGTTTTGTAGGGAGTAGTAATGTGCTTTGTGTAAATATAAGCATATCAAACTCAAAATCGTTCTTAGCCTTTAGAGATGACCACTTGCCCTTAAAGATGACTGCTTGCTTTGAGACATGACCGCTTGCCTTTAGAGATGACCGCTCTTTCCAGACATAGATACAGAACCTAGAATATTTGCTGATCCTGGTTCTGCCTAGTTTTGACATTCAGGTGTCCATAACAGTTTATTAACGGATATTTGGTTAACTAGACGGTAGGAAAAAGGGGTCTTCTGATATTCATTTATCATTGTACACAGATAAGCTAAACTGAGTAAGAGGAGCAAGCATTTGCAAGCCTCCTGAGCTGTGTAACAGGAAAATATGTCTAACTATTTAAAACAAAGCCTAAAAAATGCTGTATCTCTTTAAACATGCTGTTTACTTGTAGTACTACAAAGTGCATCTATTTGGTAAATGGACAATGAGTATACAAACAAATAGGTTTTTTACTGAAGTGCTTAGTGTGCTTAGTGTGCTTAGTGTGCTTAGTGTGCTGTGTGTGTGCGTGTATGCGTGTGTGTGTGTGTGTGTGTGTGTGTGTTTATATAAGCAGTTTTAACTGTATTGAAAACTGTGAAACTGTTTTAAAAGTAAGACAGGCCTTAATACTTCAAGATAGATGGGCGGTTCTAAACTGCAGCAGGCTGAATTGGTGAATACATACAAATCAGTTGATTTTTGTGGCATCATAAGAATAAGCTTAGTTTCCACATATGGGAACGTATAAAGCCTACATTAAAGCCCTCTATTAAAAACGCAGAGTAATATCATTCAGGTTTTTGTGATATTGGTTTTTGTCATGCACTTCTGCATGCCTTCATTATCCACTCCTCTTACTATGCTGCACTCTGTAGTTCTGCAATTACAGACTATAGTTCAGTATTATGTGAGTGGTGAATTTTTTTTTAAGCACTGGAGTGGTACGGATGTGGTGTGTTAGTGTGTGTTGTGCTGGTGTGAGTGGATCAGACACATGAGTGGTGCTGCTGCTGTCCACTCGCTGTCCACTCCTACTATGCTGGTTTTATGTGTACAGGCGGAGACAATAGCTTACATGTTAACCTGTTTTCCAGACCATCATTTTCAGCTATATTGACTTGGCGGCGTCTCTGTCTCATGCGTTTATGATTCAGTGTCTTCTTCTCATCCCCATCATTTTGGAAACGGTTGAATCTTAAATCTGCAAATAGCTCTGGGCTATCTGAACGTTCCTGGTGGAGCACCCAGGATTAAAAAGTCTGTAAAATGCTAATAGCTGGTTTAGAGGGGGATAAGTTGCAGGAGCAGACGCCTCTCGGTGGAGTAGCATATGTAGGGTGTGTGGGGCCGGTGCGTGAGTGGGAGAGCTAGTCTGTCATTAAGGGCAGGGCTGGGACGCTTGGCAGGAGCGAGGGAACGGTAGACGTGGCACCCGTCCTGTCATTGTGGCGAAGGGCACGGGGGTGAGAATCGGCACATTTAACATCCTGCTGGCCAATAAACCGGATAAAAGATGCCCGTCATGAGGGGTTTACATTTGAAGTGTAAGCACAAGTTAGAGTTCTGGTGGTCAGTATGATGTGTCAGTACATTGTGGGTATCATCAGCACCGGTAGGACATTGAACAACTGCAGTTGTAATACCAAAGACCAGATTAATGCTATTTATATTTTTGTGTTAATGGCAAAAATACAGCAGTCAACATACTTGAGGACAGCTTGTTTCACAGCGTCTACCGCCATTAGGTTGAGTCAACCAGGTCTAAGAGAACGCTTCTGAGACAAGCTGCACAGACAGACAGACATAAACACAGCATACTGATGTGGAGAGATGAAAGGAGAAGGACAGACAGACAGGCAGACCCACACACAGAACAAAGGCAGATAGACAGGCTAGTATGAATAAGGCAAAGGTCCTGTCAGTTTGTGTCTGCTGGTACATTGTGGCTGTCCTCCAGTCTCAGTGAGGTGGTGCAGTGCGGACCACGAGTGAGACAGTAAACATGCTTTCAGGTAATTCAACTTCTACACACACAGACTGAGCGAGTCCACCTTCAGTGAGTGCCGTGCCAGCCACCCAGAATAGCCTTACACAGCCATAATTAGAAGCAGCTTTGAGTGGCAGACTTGCTTTCTACACACACACACACACACACACACACACAGACACACACACACAGACAGAGCCATGGATGTGAACATTTGAAGATTTGTTTGTCTGTCTCTTGCTCTCTCGCTCTCTCTCCCCCCTTTTCTTTTTCTCTTTTTATGTGTCTGTCTCCTTGTCTTTCTCCCTCTCTTGTGTCTGTCTGTCCTTCTTTCTTATTTCTTTCACTCTTTTACCTTCTCTAACTATCTCTCATCTGTTTGTCTATTCATTCATGCACTCTTTCTCTTTCTCTCACACTCATACTCTTTCACTTATGCGCTCTTTCACTCATGCACTCATCTTCACTCACTCACTCACTCACTCACTCACTCACTCACTCACTCACTCACTCACTCACTCACTCACTCACTCACTCACTCACTCACTCACTCACTACCTACCTATGGTTATTGATTAGTTTGTGCGTTAGCAGGCAGATCTTTATTATGTATGCACATTCTAGGTGTGTGTCTTCCGCTTCTCTGTTGCCGTGTGGTGTTCCGTCGCAGCAGGGTCCTGCACCCGCAGCTTTTTGAAAACCCCTCTTTTTGGCAGAAAGGCAAACTGGACATCCTCATGCTCTGCTTTGAGCTGCATGAATAAGCAGCGCTGCTCTGTCTGATAAACAGTCTGTTCCCCTTTCTCTCGTTGTCCTGCATGTCGACTATACAGAGTGGCAAGATGAGACTGTAGTCAGGTTTTCATCAGAAGTACGATGGGAAATGAGCTTGTGTCTAGTGGTTGTCCAACAAAATGGTCATTTGTGAAGAATCTGATGCATGGTTTAAAATGGTTCACTTCTTTTATTTACTTTATTATTGTTTTATGTGTGCGGGATAAATCCAGCTGAGAGTGAAGGTTCCTTTTCTGTGAGACCGTTTGCGAAATCTGAGAGTTGATGAGGCCTTTGTTTAGAATCATGTTCATCTAATCACCCTGTTGTTCTCTAAAGTGCTGATTATAACCTCAGTTCTCTTTTTAATGCTTTTTCTTCAGGCCTTTCTGCAGAGAATAAGACAGACGGCCGAAGACCAGCAGTGTCTGACGCCCGAACATGTCAAGGTATGAATTTTCCTCTGACCGTCCAACACATTTATCAAACATGCATGTTAGATACAATTATAATGGAAGCGACTACAGTGAGGAAGCTTTGTATCTAGTTTCAGATTTGCTAGTAACGCCATACCCTGTTTCTCACAGATCTTGTTTTCCAACATCGAGGAGATCCTGGATGTCCACCATGAGTTTTTCTTAGCACTGGAGGCCAGTCTGCAGCCTGAGCCACACCATCATCATGCACTTGGACATGTGTTCCTCCAGTTTGTGAGTGGATTATTTTGGCTACCACCTCAATACACTTAGCATACACTTATTATAATCAGATTACGTCTGACTGACTTGTTAACATATTTTTACATATACTGTATGTATGCTTTTAAAATCTGTTAGGCTGATAATTTACCACTTTCCAATTAATACCAGTCTCAGGTATAGGCATTAACCTAATTTTCCAAATTTCTGTGCGATGATGATGATAACGATGAAGATGATGATTAGTAATAATAATAATAATAATACATATATATGTGTATCTCTGCTAAATACCTCACTTTTAACCTTTTGGTAATTAAACGTAATAATTCAAATTATTAAAGACCATGTGCCCTTTGGTGAACTAGCAGTGCTTCTAGTACTGAATGAGCCAGGATTTGAATACAACCCTTATGACCTACAGGCCAAATATAAGCAGTAAAAAATGTGAAGACTGGTGTATAGAGAATGAAAATGGCAGCTGAAAACATAAATGCTGAAAATATGTAAAATGCACCTCACAGATGTCTTTGTACATTAATTACACACATCTATTAAGTTTGCATTCAAGATATATTCAACAGCTTTAAGGCAAAAGCATGACAAAAATATATAGATAAGTTTTGTTTTCCCAAACTAACATTAGCTTATCACTTTCAAATCATAATAAAATATCTTCTTTTCGCTTTGTGGCCTGGACTCCAAGATAATAGCGTGATTGGTCTCGCTTTCTCTGTGTAGGTAGGACGGTTCTCCCTCTCCTGCACCGCCCAGCAAAATGCCAGGTGCATTGCAGGTGCAGTCAGATTTCTTTGAAGTCAGATAATAGGCGCTTAGTGTTCTCCTCTAAGCATGTTGAGCCATCCAGTGATGTTGCATTAATGGCAGTTCAAAAAGGTGCAGCTGCTGACTTGTTTGAGACCTCACTCTCACAGCTTTGTAGAGTCATTTGTAGTGTCATGTAATAGCAAAGAACTAGTGAAAGGGTGAGCAGTTGTTCTAATTAAATAAGAAATCTCACTTTCTGCATACAAACAGAAGCGTGTTATTGGTTGAGAGTTTAGAATCCACACATTTTGATCCCTCCTCTTGTTTCACTGAGTTGTGTAAAAAGCTTTTGTTATTGCCGGTTATGGGCGTCGAACCTCAAAGCCAACCAGTATTTAACTTTACAGCAGTATTTTATCAGCTTAATGCCCTCACTTTCAGTCTCATCCCTTTCTTCCTAAGCCAGACTGCAGACATCTTCACATCAATGTTTACACTGTTGGCCTGAGTGTGTGGGATAGTCCTTCTCTCCCACTCACTCAGTACTGTACTCACCAATACTGATGTCTCTTAGCTGATGCAACGCCATTGACATCAACCATTTTAAAGGAGGTATTTTCTAGCGTTTACTCTAGCGCTGTATGATTGAGGAGTCCTAGCTAGTGAGTGGCAGGAGGGAATTAAATACAGCTAAATAAGTAGAGAGAAATAAATCAAAATAAAACCTGGAAATCTCTAATTTTGCAGACAAACACAAATGTGGCTTCAATTAAATGTTTTTAATCCACATGTGTGACCGACTTTGTCCGTTTGTTAGAAGCCATGTAAAATTGCCACCATGCTTTTGTTGTTGCTGGTGATGAGCATTAAACCCCTAGCTCCACTAGACTTTGACTTTGCAGCAATATTTCATCAACATATCCCCCTCACTCCCCTGGGGCTTTATCCTTCCTAAGCCAGCTTCCAGACATCTTTATAACAGTGTTATTCCACATGTGTGAGCTGAAATCATGCTGGTGGATCTTTTGTTATAAGGCTTGACTTACCCGAGTTCAGGCATCTTGGAGTGAGCATCTGTGCTGACGTAGCTTCCGTGTCACAGTTGAATCTTTCTCCACATTAAGTCAGAGACCTTGAGCCACTGTCAGCAGAACTATTGCATAATTCAAGATGAGATTTTTTTTGGACCGTGTTCTGCTGAAAAGAAACACTACTGAAAGAGTACACACACTGCTGGGGTTGACCCAGCTTTGGCGTAGAGCTGTGGTATCGAAAAATGTGACATAAAATAGCCTGTCATTTATTTAACGCTGTAGCCAATATCTGCTTTATTTCCTTCATTCACTCCTTTTCATGGGCCTTCAATGGCAACATTATGGATCAGTATGACTAAAATGTGTTTGCCCAAAAAAAAAAAAAAAAAAACAGTGTTGGGGCTATTTTTGGAGACAAGTGTGGAACTTTCTTATAAAGGAGTTAAATCTGAAACTAAAAGTAGGTCGTGTGGGGTTTGAAGTTTCCTGACTTGGTGTTTAAAAGAAATTTGCTTCGGCCTGAAGGGATCATTTTTTTTGATGTTCTGTCACTTTTTGGCCAAGCCCCCAATTAAGGTTTGTATGTATATTTAAATGATATATATGTGTGTGTGTGTATGTATGTATGTATGTATGTATGTATGTATGTATGTATGTATGTATGTATGTATGTATGTATGTATGTATGTATGTATGTATGTATGTATGTATGTATTTCCGTGTATGTGTTATGTATTTCTTATATATACATGTGTATGTAAAAATCCACAAAAATTTAAATGCACATTTTTCTTTGGACAACAACCAAATGTATGTTTAATATAGAAGATTCATTTCCAAAGTAAAATACAATCTAAATAGAGACACCTGCATTTGTGCATATATCCATAGTGGACAAACTATAAAGCTAGTGGATCTTTTCTTAATCCTAAACAGCCATAAATTATGTGCATGTGAAAATGAATGTTTAATTGTATTGTTCACCTTCATTATAGTACAAGCAGCAATCAAAATATCTGGCTATTTGGCTTTAACACAGATTCTTCTAATTGCTTTTGGGCTTTCCAAATTTCAGTGTCTTTTGCTCCAGCATGACCCTGTTTCAAAGCATATGCAGCTCAGGCAGATGTTGGCCTCTGTGATGTAATGCATTAGCTGTGTGAGTCCGCAAGTGTCTCTCATTACAGGTGCTGTGGCGTGGGGATTTATTACAGTACTCTGACCACTGCCACTGCTGAACATGATCTGTCTCACACATGCCCTCACACATACGGTGTTTTCATACAGTGTCTCGATTCCCATATGTATTATACTATACTGGGCAAATGTCAAAGACCGCTCTTGATTTAGTCAATATCTCAGTAGCCATGAAGTACCAGTTCATTGTTTTAGTTGTCAGGGAATAACACATTGTGCACAGTTTGTTATGCAGAAGCCCACTAAATATAAGATCACATTTTTAATGATCCTTTAATGTTATGTTTTTTTTTAATTATTATTATTTATTATTATTATTTAAAAAATTTTGAGACACCTTTTTTTTTCTCCTTTTCTCCTTTTTCTTTGACTTATACTTTCTTTATGCATAAATTAACATGTGCTTAAAGGCTGTTTTGACTGGAAATGAAATAAATGGATGGTGGTTTCTAACTTTTAGCACATTTTGTCTTGACGAATTAAAAACTTTTTTTGGCACACCATAAGTAACTCTAATCTGGACTTCAGTGAACAAATATGTCAGTTGTAATAAATAAAACATTGGGTTAGTCATGCCTTTCTGCTTTTCCTCTGCGGTCTGACATTTGACCTGAAAATGTACAAAAGCAAACACACTCACATGTCAAACAGACCTAGACAATGTCATAGGATACAGAGAAGTGGAAGAGGGCTGAACAGAAGTTCCTCCACATTCATTGATATATTGGATAGAGAGAACAAAAACGATGTGAGCGAGACAGAAGATAAAGAGAGTGGGAGAGGCAAACAGTGGCAAATGCTCTCTAGCCATTCATTGTCCAACGCCCATTACCACAGAGCTGCCCATGGGATGTGAATGTGTATCACTTTTCAGCTCTATCCACATGGCCAGATAAGCGGCCAGTCCCAGCAGAGAGAGGGCAGCACCTTAGCCAAGGTTACAACCCATACTCTGCTTCTGTACGACCCAGCTAATCACAGTTCAGCCAAAACGCCATACATAATTTACATTGGGTGACCTCATTCCAGGCTCATTACCTTCTGCTTAAAAGCCAAGGCCTTTAATACTCATCTGTCAGTCTATGTCTAAAAACACAGAGCTATCGGATACCTTCTTCTGTGTCAGGGCCAATAACTGGATTGCTAAGCAGAGGAGATGCTTTAGAGCGATAGCATGCACTAAAGAGCTGGGTTTAGCGCTGCTTCCTGTTTGCTAGCACTGGCTGTTTCTCTAAGGGTGTGACGCTTCAGACACATGAGCTTCAATTTCACTTCCTGTGTTGTTTCGAATAACGGAAGTCAGGTAGCAACGCTGTACAGAGTCTCCTTTTGAAAACCAGTTTCATTACCTTTTGCCCTGTGTGTTTACAGCCTGACTAAAGCCTGTGCTAGGAAGATCTGCTTTTAACCAAGTGAAAATACAAACAGTGGATTCTGGCTCTGATGTATATATCTTGCTACTGAGTTTATGTATTTCCAGACTTGGACAGTACACAGATGTTTGTATGATTAAGTGTTTTGGCATAATTAATATTTTGTGATAATGTGATTTATGATATCAAACTAATGACAGAAATTAAGGGAGTACAAGGGTACAAAAATTTAATTTACACAGTCTCTCCCACCCCTCTCCTCTGCTATAATTGATTCTTACCAGTGTCTTGACTGTTGAACTTGAGTGCTATGCAGAATTCACCATTCATTTATTTCAGAATGGCCATTAATTTCTTCATTTTCCGTTCCGACTCGCTGTCAGTTTTTTTTGCAGGGATATCACAGACACCCCCCAGATCACTGTTAGAAGTTGGTGGCATTTTCTGCTTCTAACGATCCAAGATTTGCAAATTTGAGTAATGATTTGATGATTTATTGCGCAAGGACAGTTTTGGTGGTCTGCCAAGCCTTGCATGATTTAAGGAGTACGTTTTTACTTGTATGGTTTTAAAACTTTTTGAGCTTTTTTTCCTTGCCTATGGATTACATTGTGTCTAAACCCCAGGAAGCCCAGAATAAAATATAAAAAATGTCTGTTTGATATAAAACCATACCTGAATTGTATGAGCAAGACTTCAATAAAATATAATTAAGAAAATAATTATAAATAAGATGTCAATATGATAATGTGGCTTAAAAACACTGAACAGGCCTACCTGAGAACTGTGTATGGCTACATACTGGTGGTCTAGCTTGCTAGCTTTTGGTTGTGGTGGGATAGCTGTAACTCGCCAAGTTCCTCAAACCTTGAAACTGTTGTGTGTGGACGGGGCAAGAGACATTAACCTTGTGATTGGTCAGGAAATGCTTTCAGAAGCATTGCTCAATATTAGGACCCGCCAGTGTACACCAAGACGAGAGAAATATGGTACATACATTTCTAAGACTTTTATAAGGTGTTCATAAGACTTTATGCATGTAAGTTGTTGCCCATAGGAACAAGACCTACTCAGTTTAAAAGTAAACACACCCCTGGGTCTTTAAAAAGCGAATAACTAGAACTGGATGGCGGTTTTGACTGGAAATTAAATAAACGTAGGGCTGTCTGTCTGTGACACAGTGCTGTTAATACAAGGAAGTGGGTAAAACAGTGAAATTGCTTTCCCATCCAAACTGTATTTTGTGTGCTACTTACAGTAGGTACATGCAGTTACAATGAGAACATACAAAATGACATCCGTGTTTAATGGACATATATAGATGCATAAGTTGGTTATAAATAAATTGACTGTAATGAGGCCAGTTTTACCGTAAATACACTCTCGTTACTGACATGCATTTGTGCTCTGGCTCTTGCAGAGAGGCCGCTTCTCAGTGTATGGAGAATACTGCAGCAACCACGAAAAAGCCCTGAAGCTGCTCATAGAGCTCAACAAGATTCCCCACATCCGCACCTTCTTATTGGTGAGCACTAATACTTGCTGTCCACAGTGGAATTTGATTTGGGTTCAGATTTCTGAAATAAAGACTGTTGTGTGTCTGTATGGGCTGGTAAGGGCCCAGATCGTATTGAAAGTGTTGGGTGGAGGTGCAGTGAACTAAAGGCCATATTTCTGTTCTAGCACTGCATGCTGTTGGGAGGAAAGAAGAGCACAGATGTTCCTCTGGAGGGTTACCTGTTGTCCCCCATCCAGAGGATCTGCAAGTATCCATTACTTCTAAAGGTAACTTGGTATTTCTGTCATTCATTTTCACTCCATGTTTTCTTTCATGGCCGGAACAATAGGGGTTCTATGCAGACATCCAGACTTTTCTCTGTCCTGGCACCCAGATGGTGGAATGAGCTTTCACGGGCTGTCTGAACAGCAGACTCTCTCGCGGTCTTCAGACGCAGACTAAAGACCCATCTCTGAAGCACTTAAGTGAATATATATTGTAATGCTTTGTTTTGGCACTTATACTGAGAGTCACGTTTCTTCGCTATAGGTACGAGCAATGGCTAGGTATTGCTAGTTAGTGCACTTATGATGTGTATAACTCTCTATTCTTCTTTCTTGGTATTAGCACTGACCCTTCCTCAGGCAACGTCTAAGCTCAAGGAGAGTTTTAGACCCTAGCCTTCTTGTACTAGCTAGGAAACATTCACAAATGGAACACTAACCGCGGTTGTAAGTCACTCTGAATAAGAAAGCCTGCTAAATGCCTTAAATGTAAATGCAACCATCTAAACTATCAGCTGTTCCTATGTGTGCATTAGTTGCAGCACTCTGCACCCGCATGTTCGGTGTGGTGTGTTTTAAATATTACACAAAATAAAGCAATAAACCAAGAGGCCCTACCTTACAGTAATTTTACCACGAGTAAGGTCTGTTTGGCCCAGTGCAAGCAGCAGCTGTAGGCTGGGTTTGCCTATTAAAATAAGGGTCAGATGTTAATCATGAGCGGGTCATATGGTTTCCAAAACGTGTGAATACAAACAACAGACTAACCCTTTATTTTGAAGGTGCACTGTAGATGCTTTGTTGACACATTGGCTCTAGCTATCATCCATATACTTATTTATTATGTGGAAGGTGAATGTAAAACGTAACCCTAAACCAACAGCCTCACCATATGCTTCTTAAAGCACCTTTGGATAAGCTTTAGGGGACCAAAGAAAGACCAAAACCTACTTCTGCCGATGTTATATGCATGAAACACATGGCCCACTGGGTTGCCTACATGGTAAGAAGCAAAAGATGCTGCATGTGCACTAATGCTTAAGCAACACATGGCGGCTGGTTTTGTGTAAATGTGTTGTTGAGAGACTTTGTGAGAAAAGGTGCGGCACTAAACGTTAATACAGCCTTACTACAGCTGCCATATGCATGTAAAGTCCATGCCAAGTCCACTGCAAAAGCCCACGGCAGGTAAAATTTGGTATTCTGTTTCTTCTCATTTTGTGATTGCTTATTACGAAGATTATTTAGATTATTTCTTGATCTTTGTTACTTGTTTTAAGTGTGTTTCCTTTTATTTTATTTTTTTGCAAGTCGGATTATCTTACTATACTGTGTTTCAAGCATATGTTTAAGAAAAAAAAAACATCTATATCTATATATCTGGCTTTATAGTGAGAGAATCTCCACATGACATCATTTTACATTAGAATTATTAGCCTGTTTACCCCTGGTCACTTTATGCGATTAGTATCTGGAGTGTATCCTGCTAAGATGTTAGCCACATCCATTTGTAATCCACTTTGTAATTAAACTCATCTCTGCTGTGTGGGGTGGAATATGCAATCTACTTGTTATGTGGCATCTAATTACAAATTGCTTATCTGTTCAGTCTGCAGTTTGTTATGCACAGTATCTACAGTATCTGTCCATATCCCTAGTAAGCATTTGTTTCGCCTGGTCCCCAACCATGTGTATCCTCCATGACTAGAACGCACATGGCTGGTGACCTTCAGGTTTCGCAGTTATTGGATGTGTCTTGAAGAGACGGGTGAATTTATATGAATTTTTATATGTAGCTGGCTTGGCCTTATCCAGATGTAATCCTGAGACTCAAGGCGCATAAAGTGACCGGATGTAAACAGGGAGTTTTTGGCACTGGTGTATGAAATACCATATTATACACAATATTTTAACTTGGAGAATAAATATTACAGTTACTGAATAACAAATGACAGACTGGATGATCCTTACACAGGCATATGAAGTTTTTGTACTGCTAGGCATGCAAGGCCATACGCATATAGATAATGCTAAAGAGATACCGTTGTATACTTAGCCTTTCTTTTTGCTCACTTGGACTTTCTGTCTGTGGCCTGACAGCAAGATCTGATATACAGAGTGAAAAGGATAAGTGAAATTCATGTGAATTCTCCTTTTTTGTTATCTGTCAGTTATGAAGACATGCACAGAAATGGAGGTTCTTTATCTCCTTTGATCTTACTGATGTAAACAGTGACCTGTGAACATGAACACCCTCAACTCAGTTTGTAATGTTCCACTTCACTAAGCTCGGTTCTTCTGCAGGAGCTGTTGAAGCGGACCCCTAAGAAGCATGTGGATTACCCCGCCGTGGAGGAGGCGCTGCAGGCCATGAAGGAAGTGTGCTCCAACATCAACGAGACCAAGAGGCAGATGGAGAAACTGGAGGCTCTGGAGCAGCTGCAGTCACACATAGAGGGCTGGGAGGTGAGGGACAGTACATGCTGTTTGTGGGTTTTCCGAGTGATGGCTACCATGATAATTACACAGAACAGCACAGGATGTGACACCCCATACACACATGTGCTGTATGAGCAGATAGAAGGTCAGGGTTAGTTCGGCAGGCTGTTAGTATGTGGTAACTGGTTGGTTTGAGGGGTATTAGAGTGGTATAAGTGTGAGCAGCACTAGTGTGTTTCCTGGGTCGAGCTTCGGTGACGCAGACAGGATCCATGGTGACATTTGCTGTACTTTTAAAACAAGAAGAAAAAGGAAGTGTTAATGCGAGGAGGCCCGACCTGTTACCTAGGAGATCAGCAGGTTCATTAGAATGCTACTGTCTGCGACATTCTCTCGCTCTATCTCCCTGTCTTTCTTACTCACTCACGCAGACTCCCTGTATTTCCAGCTCTGTATTTCTCTTGCTTCTTCTTGTCATTTAAAACTGCAGTCTGAAGAGTCTGGTCCCTATACTGGTCATTTTCGAAGGTGGGGGTAGCGTGAGAATACGAGAGAGATAGATCTTTCTCACTTTTCTAGTTGTTGTGTTTCTCTCCCTATTTCTTTTTTCCCTCTTTTGCCACTCTGTAACTCTCTCACTTTCTTGCTCTAAGCCTCTCTACAGCTTTCTCTCTATCTCTCTTAGTGTCTCTCTCTAGTTCTCTGTTTCTTGGTTTCTCTTTTTATGCAACTTTCCAACTTCCTCTCTTTTCTCTCTTTGTCCTCTCTTCTGTTTTTATTTATTCCTCCTTCGCTCTTTTGCTTCTCATTTGCGCTCTCCCTCTGATTTTAGGATTCTGACAGACTCTTCTCTTCGTCAGTGGTCATGCATGGTGTGTTATTTCCTACAACAGAGTGGCACTCACAGTAGCTCAGTATTTCTTCATTCACTGGTCTCAGTCACCTCTCAACAGAGTCCCTTTATGCTCGGCTCTAGCCCCTGCGTGCCAGGGTCCAGCGCAGGCTGCACTGCCTCACCCCAGCCTGCCCTGAGCCCTGTGCCATGCTTGGCAGCAGGAATGCTAACCGGACAGTTGGAGTGCATGGAGGGAAGGGTCAGAGCAAATGCTTCATTGGTTCAGGTTTCTGTGCTTTTGAGTGAGTTCTCTAGGTCAGTAGTTCCCAGCCCTGGTCCTGGAGACGCCCTGTCTGGGACGTTTCTGTGTTTTCCTTCTCTCTCTTTTCCCCACTTCGTCACACCCAAGTCAGGAAGGGCTTGTTAATTAGCTTATTTGTTGGATCAGGGGAAAAAACTAAGTATGCCACTTCAAGATCGGGTTGGGAACTATTGGTGTAGGAGAAATCCTGCCACATACACACCATTTTCAGTTCCCTCCATTTGTTGGTGGGGTGAGATACAGGACCACACTGTTGTGTAGGCATTTGCCTTTGATATTTGGAGAACTGATGAGGTATGTACATATGGTTTATTGGCTTATTTTTGCCAGAAAAGCAGTTTTATTGACCATGCACTCACCGAGCATCTTATCAGCAACTCATTCATGCAGTCATCTAATCAGCCAGTTGTATGGCAGCACTGTAGTGCGTAAAGTCAATCTGATGTGGCCTAGCAACTTCAGTACTGCTCAGATCAACCATCAAAACGAGGGCACAAAAAAAAAATGATCTCAGGCATTTTCACTGTGGCATTGGTTTTGGTGCCAGACTTTGTTGATAAGAGAGGTCCCCAGTGAATGGGCAGACAAGTGAGTGGACAGGAAGGCCTTAGTCACCTATAGCCCTTTTCAAACAATATGCAGCAGGTTCTTTTCTTGTACAAACACCTAATTTTGAACCATTTGGTGCATTAACACCATAAATAAATAGGTTCTTAGTGCAGGTTAGTGGAGATGGTCTTACAATGTGAGGAACGTTTTGGCCTGTTTATAAAAGTCAGTCATTATTTCAGCCTGTTTGAGTGTTGTTGCTGACCATATGTGTCCCTTCATGCCACAATTTACTGTCTTCTAATGGCTACCTCCTGCATAATAGCGCATGATAATGGGGTGTGGTATCACAAAATTTGCAGCATGAAGGTCCACCTTAAAATCTGCAGGAATTGCATGAAGTGAACATATCTAAATGGACCAGAATGCCATCTTATACATGCCATGAAAAATAGTTTGGAGTGGAAATGGAAGCCCCACCCAGCATTAGTATAAAGTTCCTAATAATGTTTGTTGAGTGTGTATATATGTCTGCACAAGTGCTGGGCAGCTCTCTATGAGGCACTGGCTTAGTGGCATTTAGATGGAATGTATGGCATTTCAGAGATGTGATAGCTCTAATGTCAACAGTCATAGCTTTGACTGATTTTATGTATAATGAGTAACATGGCAGGCTGTGAATTCAATCTCAATGAGATTCTTTTTTACATACAACTGCAAGGGCAGCTCTACTCTACAGTAGTGATAAGCATACATCCTGGAAACAGCAAACACAGAGCCGGACAACAGTAACAAAAACAACAGAAAGAAACAATGAGCAGATTGATCCAGCAGTCAAGGACGAACTGTCTTCGCACTTTAAGCCAACCTGAGCCGAACTTATTCCATCATTGTTGTGCTGGGAAAGATTATTGATGGAGAAATTATGGGCAAATTTAACATTTCAGAAAACAAAATTACAAAAAAAAAAAAAAAAATGTAGAAACAACAAAAATACATTCAAGAAAACAAAATTACAAAAGCAACAGCAATTTTTCAAGATGTGAAACACTTTTACCGGAACAGTTTTACATACTGTGAATTCTGACGGAAAGGGTCGGTCTAACACACAGGAAGTGCTTGTTTCACGTGGCGGAAAGTGATTGGAATTTGTGGTATTTTTCCATTACCTTTACTTCCATCTGCTACTTCTACTATTTAAACAATTCATTTTTATAAGTGGTTATGCTACACTCAAATCAATTCCCCACAGTCTGTTGAAAAAAGTGTGGCACACAGGATAATTCTAAACATTTCCCAAATTGAGGTTTGAGTAAGTTTTAAAAGTATTAAAATATAATTTCATACAGCACATTTGAAAACATCTGATTACTGTAGTATCTAAAGCAGATCTACTCAATCACTCATACCCATTTAGCAGTATGAGCCTTTTCTGTGAGGGGATCCATTAGTCAGTACGTCACTTTTGTGTACATATCTTAAAGAATGGAGCTAGCCATGAACTCACAGCAGCCGGATCTCATGGAAGGCACAACGGGTGAAATAGTAATAGTACAGAATTATGTAAAAGACCATGTATTCATTGTTGCAAGTGCTGGACAATAATGCTGGACAATAATTGTATATATTTGTATATATAATTGTATAATAATTCATGATCACTTTTTTCCCCAAAGAAAATACCTTACTGTTTTCTTTTAAATATTGCTCCAATTCTGTTATATATATATAACAGACAACGAACCAATGAATTTATATATATATATATAAAATTCATTGGTTCGTTGTTTTCAGATAGTGCTTATACAGACTTATGGATTGATTTGTTTTATTATTGCGCATAGTCGACTCCATCATCGCTGCCATTTTTACAATTACTGGAAAACCGATATACAAGCCAGATAAAAATCTCCTCTCCAACATTTTTGTCCACGCCCAGGAATAAATCACTCCTAAACAGGAATATAGTGTCTACTGTACCTCCAAATTCAGTATAGTGCAGTGTATGGTCCTGTATGATTTATGTAGGTTTAAGTGGAGTTAAATGGATCCAGCATGTCCAGCAGATGCCTAGAGGACGAAAATGCTTAAGCAGGTGGAATATTTCCAGCGTAATGTACATCAACTCTAATGCACAGATAGTGCAGCGTGGGGAGCCAACATGCTGCCAATGCTGTAATCGACCCGTTCGGTCACACCATTGATTAAGCAGGCCAAATGGAGTCTGCTATACACCCTCTTCCAGAGCATGGAAAATTGCATCCTGTATAGGAGTCAGTCTAAAACACTTTGACTGGATGAAATCAATTATTGATGGTCCACATCAATGCATAGGTCTGACTCCTTGACATCAAACAAGTCAGAGCTTTTTTGGTTCTTGCAGGACTCTGTACAGGCTGGTGGGCCTTTGGAGATGGAAATGGAGATATGAAAGACTTAGGCTTTGATTTCTTTATTTATGAAATAAGGCCCTTTGAAAAGAAGGGCACTGTGTAAAAAAGCTAACCTCTATGTTGTGCTAATTAGCAGGTAGCTCAACTCCATCTCACCAGTAATATCAAAACATGAACAGTTTAAATAGCAAGAAAGACACTTTGCTGATGTCTTTGTCATTTTGCTGGAATATAGACAGATCATTGTCTCCTGACAGCTTTTCTGACTTGTCATGTTGTGTTAGTTATGAAATATCTGAATGTCATGTTGACATGGAGGTCAAAGTTTGTTTATGGGAGGAGTGAATGAACAGTTTATTTGATCATTTTTTCATATCTGCTTTTATTTTTGCCAGGGGACTAATCTAACTGATATCTGTACTGAGCTCCTTCTTCATGGGAACCTACTGAAGATCTCAGCAGGAAACATCCAGGAGAGAGTCTTCTTCCTGTTCGACAACCTGCTAGTGTACTGCAAGAGAAAGTCCAGGTTAGTCATCCACACAGTCCACATCACTCATATATCCACACAGTGCTGGACCTTCTCTTATTTACTGGTGCTGGTGACATTTTGATCTTTTACTTAATTTCCATAATTTTGTGGCAGTTACAGCTACGTTTCATATATATTCTGTATTGGGAGCTTGTGGTCTACGCTTCAGCTTTTTTCATTTGTTTCAATGTCAATGAAAAGACAAATTGTGAAGGAAATTCACTATTTCCTGTTGTTTCATTCTGTTTGCCAACCCATATTTCATAGTAATTGGAAGTTTACAAGGTGCCCTGCAAATAAAAACTTTCAAGGCAAAAAGTTCCAACATGCCATAACTACTGTTCCTTTCAAAGGTTAAACCATGCACTCTGGGTTTACTTTTCAGTCCATCTTGTAGCGTATGAGGGTTTAAAATGATTTGAGTAATTGGGGAAAACCATTTCACTCAGTATGTCCGTTTTCTGTGTTAAATGTTCAGAGTTTCTGGGAAGAAGTCCACCAAAAGGACGAAGTCCATTAATGGGCCGCTGTATGTCTTCCGTGGACGAATCAACACAGAGGTGATGGAGGTGGAGAATGTGGAGGATGGGACAGGTAAATAACTTCACCTGTATGTCTCTACACTGTCAGTTTGTGCTTGTATGTACATATATGTATAAGTATAGAGCTTTACAGCAGCTACATTAGACTGGCAATAAGAAGAGAGGTTGTTGTTACTTTACCTTCTCCTATTTTTGAGTTTTCTGCCACTAGAACACTAAACAACAGCATTTATCTTAAAAAAAACTTAATTTAAATTGACGTAGACCAGGTATTTAAGGGATGTCAACAACGCAAACTATAACCACCCTTGTATAAGAACTAAATAAACTCCATATTTTCTTACTTTATTTGGACCCCAAATGTTAACTCATTCATTAGGTTATTGTCCACTCTCATTGGAGAATTTCACAGATCTTTCAGCATTTTTGCATAATGTTATTAGTGAGTTGTAAACAAAGACCTTCACAGTGGTGTGACGTGAAATACGTCTTTGTAAAAAAAGATAAGAGAGAGAAGCCAGGGGTGCAATGTCTAGAACACAAATACAGCTATTTGATTTACTGTCCAAAACCATCAGCGAACCTACTTTTAGGTGTTTTTATATGTAATGCCTGTAGAATTTTTTAAAAAGTACATTTTAATCCAAAACTTTGTCAAAATTGTCCCAAAACATGTCTCAGGCAGTATGTAAGCATTTCAGGTACTAACGTTTTTTGAGTTAGCTTTTAGAGGCGTTCAGCTCCTCAGATGTCTGGTTCCTATCTATCACCACTGCAAATAGTGCATTCTGATTAGCTAGAATAGAGAATCTCTTATCGATCTGCTCTCTCATGTCTTTAAATGTAAAATGTAAATAAATGATGTAAAAAATTATTTTCCTCCTGTAACGTAAGCTGTACTAAGTTGTCAGTTTACTAGGCTGTTGTATCTGAACACACTGGCAATTCCATTAGGCCCATCTACCATATGGGTGCAAGTTTGTAAATACTGTGACCCATCTTCGCCTGCACAGTTTCTCAGTCACTTTGTTGGCTAACAGTGGAAAGCGACCACCACTGAACACTGATATTATTTGAGTGGTTGACCTTTTTCAGCACTGATTTCGGGTTGCTGCTGATTATGTAAGCAGTTTGTAGGCTGTGAATGAAAGGTAGTTTCTCTAGAGGTCCAAGCCTATGACCTCAACCTCTTTAAATATTCTGCACGCTTTTTAAGGTGCTTTGTTCTCTACAAAAACCGAAGTGGAACATTTTAAGCGCCCTCTCTTCAGTTTCTAGGCATGCTGCGTTCAAGAACAACAACCCCAAACTCAGCTTTGTAGAGATGCCTGTAAACCAAATAGAGATTGGTGTGAAGCCTCATGCGGAGATTAGGATCTGTTGTGCGACAGAGATGCCCCGTGTTTCACACCTCTGCTTCGACAGTGTCAAAGCCACGCATTGGGTGGAGTTCAGCCGTTGAAAATCTGGACAAACTGAGACTTGGGCACATCTAACGGCTCTTTTTCTCGCTTTCAGTACACCTTAGGTGGGAGGATGACTGCTTATTTTCACTTACTTGTTCTTTTCACTCTGTCTTGCTCTCAAATATGTGCATGTGGACACACCCAGTTTATTTGCAGGCTCATTTTACAGATAAAAAAAATCCTTTCAGAACAAAATAATACCTCAAACCACACACCACTTCTGCATGCATGGTGTGCTGCTGATGCACTGCAGTGACGTATATTAATTGTCCCAGTCAAATTACTCACTTTAATGATTTTCTAAGTGAACGTATCCTCCACAGAGAAGAAGTGTAGCATATGCTAGCTTCAGGGAAGACATTTAACATATTAAAAAAAGGAAATGAAATATGAAATGTGCTTGTTGCACATTCTGTTCAAGTGCAGAGGATGTGTTCTTGTTTCACTTCAGAACAACATGTAATTTGACCATTGTCATAGAAACCTAGTAAAACCGTGTACACCACACCCGTTTTTTGAGATGGTAATTTTACATGCTGGGTTTTACGTTTGAGGATAAATGATCAGCAATGGTTCTGTTAGAAAACTTTATAATATATATCAAACTTTTTTTTTTTCTGGGTCCTCTTTGCTCATCAAGTGAAAGGCAAGAAACACCACAGACTGGCTGCCAGTCTTTCGCAGGGCAGGCACGCAGACATTAGCTTCCATTCACAGAAAGGACTTTTCCAAAATAATTCTTCTCTGTTCTAGGCTATTAATAAGAGCACACATTATTTTTTACTCCTAAACTCACAACAAGGGTGTTAAAGGTGTGGAGTTTGGCATTAATCCCTAAGAGTGTCACAAATAGACACTTTTAAGCAAAAAAGTTTGTTCCCCCAAGTTTGTCCACTAGTTAGATCTCCTTTGTTACATACTGCTACCACAGGAAGGGGAAAGCCTGTCTATATGAAGCTCCACCACCGCCATCTTTCAACCAACAGCACATGACGGTGCAACATGCTGGGCAGAGAACGCTAATTGCAAATTTTGTTGCTTCAGCTAACACCCACAATGTTAGCCATCATACTAAGTGATGGGAAGAGAGGGAGGACCTTCCTACCTGATTTTGTGATCTTCCTACAAAGAGTTCACTGAATGAAGTCTTCCAATGTAAACACAACTGTCAGTTATAGCTGCACTATGTGAGTCTAGAGTACACACACCATGTCTTCTCATGGTTTTTTCCCAGTCATGGTTACTGGGTACTTTCATAGTACAGCTGTATCATGCAGTCAAACTGTCACTGCCGACTCAGCTGGACCTCAAAGTTTAGCAACTACATCAAACTGCTGTTTTTGCTGAAGCAGAGCAACACGCTACACCTACAGTAAGCAGAACCAATTGTCACCAGTGTGTAGATGTGTGCTGATGTTTTCTTTAAAATCAGCCTGATTAGTTGGTCACTTTCAGCACTCTGTGACTCGGATCGGAGCAGTGCTTTGGAAATTCCGAGGTCAGATGCACCAAGGCCAGCAAATCGTTCCCTGGCCCACTTCACTCTCATTTGATTACTCTAATTACACTCTTATCAGGCTGCTGTAACAGCGAGGTATCCGTTAGCCTCTACCACTCCCGGCATGCTAGTGGTCAGCTCTCCCCTATCATTCTGTACTGGCTAAAAGCCCCGGCTCAGACCTCTTAGGGCTTTAAAATCTATTCCTACCGTATTAACATTACCTCGCCAACCCATTATACTGCCTCATTCTTTATTCATCATACTCCACCTCATTCACCTAGTGTCAAATGAGGGATAAAATCAGACTGTGGCTTGAGGGCTAAAACCGTTACCATACACAGGCGCTCACAGACCCTCGCTGCTTAATGATTGTCGGGTTATTTAAAAAGGTGCTGTTCTTAATTTTTCCCCTTCATTGGGTTCTTTAATTCTTTTCCTTTTTTATGCCTCCAAATCCTTTTCTCTGTAGCGCTTATTGTTAGTCCTCCTGTTATTGTTTCCATAGGTAGAATTTAAATTGATTAATTTGTAGTACAGGAAATGCTGCTGTATAAAGCAAATAGCACAAGACCAGTGAGGGTTATTTGTCATGTATCTGCTGTTACTGCTGTAGATGGTCCATGTTTTAAGGTGCATGATTGAAGTGATTGCTTTGTAACCTGATTGGTTATTTGTAATTAATTCATTAATTAATTTATTTCCTCTGCTCTTCTAGCGGACTATCACAGCAACAACTACACTGTGACCAATGGCTGGAAAATTCACAACACAGCCAAAAACAAGTGGTTTGTTTGCATGGCCAAGAATTCTGAGGACAAGCAGAAATGGCTGGACGCCATTTTAAAAGAGCGTGAACAGCGAGAGAGTAAGTGGATTTGTCCTGTTTACTGGCTTTAGTTGATCATTCATATCATATTTTTCACATATTTTCAGTTTTCAGGTAGTTACAGATGCTTTAAATGGATTTTTGTGGCTATGAAGAAAATATGATTCAATAAAAGACCTCATAATGTTGACTTCCAACAGACATGAGAGAATGAGAGAGCAGAATGATTTTTAATATACTGCTAGTGAGGGCTGAATGCAGTCGATGTTGTAGTTCCTTTACAGGTACAGGTCAGTTATTTTGAGACCAGCATATCAACCTTTCTGGTCAGCCTGTCTAATAGTTTTGCTTGTGATATCACAGCTCATGGGTGTTGGGTTCATGAACTCTCTGTGTTACTTGGTCAGATTACTTCACTTAAAACTTAACTTTGTCACTTAAAAATTGATAATTTGTCACTTAAAAATGACAAATTATCAACCCTGCTGACAATGCAGATGAATGATATGTCTCTACTATAGCTCCATCTTTTTGACTATGTCTAGCCAGGCAAAGTACTTGCTAAGAGAAAGCTTTAAATTACTAGATAGGATAACTATCTTGTCTCTAAATGACTAAACTACTAAAGCTCATTAGTAGTCATCTTTCTATAATGATGAAGTGCGATAGTAGTTGTGATGCGGTAAACTACATTTACAACGCTTTATTCTTTGTATGATCCCCTTATCAAGAGCGCTGGTGCTACCTGTTAAAATTAATGGGAGTCCAGTTAACATCATCGGCTCCGGTGGCTAGAGTCGAGAGTCAGCACTAGAAACCCTGTAGTTGTGCACCCTAAGCAGAGCTACTGGAACAAGTAACACTACAGGTCTCTCAACAATAGAAATATCACTTGCTGATATTGTCAACAATAAAAAATCAGTTGTTCACTGTAAATCACATTAACCAAAACATGTGTCAGTTAGTGGTTCATTCATAATCCCTATGTAAAACTGCTATAAAAGGCTGGTTAACAGCACAAGCTAATGCTAGTGTATTAGCCTAAAGGAGAGTATAGCGTTCCACCTTAATTACTGCTGACAAATGAAATGTACGTACTTTTTATATTGTACCAAATTGGATTGTTTTCAGACAGACACCGAGTCAATAGTAGCTGTTGTCATTTTACTCAGGACTCCATTAATACGATAAGTAGCTCTATGCTGGAGCAATACAAGTAAGCCTGAAAAAGCCAAGCAGGTAGTTTGTTTACAGGCCGAATAGCTGGTTTAGTTGATACTGCTCATTTGCTCCAGCTCTAATTTAATGTGGTATTTTTTCTTCTTATGGAGCTTTTTTCCCTCTGTTTTTACTCCTCTGTCTAACATGATTTTATGGATCATTTTGTTGTTTTCCATGGAGGATTTGAAACACCTGTCTTACATTGGCCACCTGTTCATGTTTTTGTGTGTTTGATGTTGGTTTCAGTAGCAGACTGCACTGATTCTGAATGCTACCTGATCAGAGCTATAAAAAACAGATCCAGCTTAAAACAAAACACTGAGGTTGTATTGATTTGGTGTAAGGTATTGGCTTCTAGGTTAGAGGGTTAAGCAGTCTAGACCTTCAGCGCTCTCAGTTTGAGTGTGAGTGTTTAAGCATTAGGCCTTAGGGCTGTATGTCGCGTTTTGCTTTGACGTTGTGGTTATTTTCTTTTCATGGGCTGGATCATGTTTCAGCCGTTTGAAATGGAGCCCAGTCCAACAGGTGCCCCATCAGTCACACCTCCCTCTCTCCCTTTTTTTTTCAGTCTGAGGCCTCAAACCTCTGTGGCTTTCAGACATGGCTGTTAATTACTTGTTCCGCTTGATGATTAGCTTGACATGCTAAAGTGCTACCTTATTTTGACAGTCCGTTCTAATGCCTCCCCTTCAATTAGAATCAACCCAATGACATTTTAGCCTGCGGAAACGATAAGTTAATGGAGATATGCAGATCAACATCTGTCGCTCTCAGGCATGTGTAAAGTGAAAGATTTGTGCTGACATGACATCTTAAGGAAGAGATCCAAGAAGTAGAATTCCAGACTAGCAAGCCATTGACCTTAATGATGTGGAACTCAGCCACTCGTGCTTTGGAATGTTGGCAGGCACAGATTAGAATAGCTACCTGCTAGATACAGTAGCACTTCTTGTGAATGAACGCATTCCTGTTGAACACTTGTGAATGAACATAAACATGAACAGCTAGAGGGTCCAGTAGGGTCAGCTACAGATTCTATACCATTGGCAGAAGTCTTATTTTTATTTCCTAATGTAACATTGGCATGGCAAAGATTTTCTGCTTTTCTGTGGCTTTTAAGCTATTTGATTGAGTTTGAGACAGCTGTAGAGGAGTTACCATGTCAGTACTACCTCCACAAAATGCATTTAATGTAGTTCAGCTGCTGTCGGGTGCTCTATGAGTCATACCAGCTGGTAGTTTTGTGAAAAATCAAGCACAATAGCTGTGTCTCAAAGCTAAGGCTGCAGATGAGGTAGGAAAGAGCTTCATAGCACTGAAATATGAAGGCTTCCCTTCAGAGTTTTCTCAGACATATTTTGAAATTTTGAAATTTACACTTAATTGTATTTTATCATAAACTTTGGTGCCCAGCATCCCACCACTTGCTGCCGGTCCTTGTCAAATAGTTTTCAGCTGTGTGTCAAGGATTGCAAGAGGCTGAAGGTCTAGAAGGATACACCAGATTAGTCCGTCAGCAAAGAGGGAAATCATTTCTCAGCTGCTTTCGAAGGGTCCTACAGAATGGGATAGTCTTTAGTGATGTAGCAGCCAACCAATGCAGCCTAGGTTTAGGAATGTGGTCTCTAATAACAATGGCCCTGCATTCGAGGGATTACGAGTTGAATCCCCAATGATGCTTTAGCTATCTAGTCCTGCTACTCATGCTCTCTCAGCACAAAGCTAACCAGTGTGAGTGTCTGCTAGCTGACATTTAGTGTTATCCTTCAAACGTGTTAAGCTGTCCAAAGACATTGCATTAGCGTAATCTTCGTGGCAGCTCGTCATCCTCCCTGCTTCGTAGCACTGTGAGGAGGCTACCGGGTGGAACTTATTAAGTATGCTTCTTTAGTTTTTCCCTGGAGCTATAAGGCTTATACATCTAGGACATGCACAGTTGAGTTATATTATTATGACCACCAGCTAATATGCAGAGTGTCCACCATGTGCAGCATGGAGAGCAAATAGACGGGGTGGGATTGACTCCATAACTTCCTGGTCATAATAATGTGCTTTGACTGTGTAAACTGTAGTGTCAGACTTACACTTCCAGTAGCCGCCAATAGAGCCAGTGTGCTGATAGCCTCAGAGAGTGTGTTTACATGCACTTTAATTTTCCGACAGTGGCAGGCAGGGTCTACAGTCGGGCAGTAACAACTGATCAACAAACTCACAGATTAAGACGTGACTTAAACGTAATATGAAACTTGAGCTTAATGCCACTGCTCTTCTTGCTCATCCTTCATTTCGCACACAGTTTGTATCAGCTTTGTCTGGTGTCATGTCTGTTTCTACCTATGTGGGAAATGAAAGGGAGAAAGGTATATGTGTGCTGAGAAATCTGATTACTGAAATACAATTCAGATCTCTTCATCAGGATTTCATAATCCAGTTTCTAGGCTTTAATCATAGATGAGAAATCAGAGTATGTTGTTTACACAAACTCAAATAATCAGATAATTGCAGAAATCAGATGAGTATGGAGTGCATGTAAACGGGCTAAGTGATTTGAATTTGATCTGTCTCCTCAGCTAAAGACCATTTTATGTGCAAGTAGCAGGATGCTAGTAAGGGACGTGTGTCTGCTTAGCTTGCAAATCTCGCTTCTGATGCACCTTAACACGGTTTTTGGATGATAGTTTGTTCTAGGCTATTGGTGCCTTAAGCCCTATAGTGCGCTGCTGTAGCTAGGCTTGTAGTGGCTTCAGTGCCGCCGATTGCTGCCAACCCTGTTAACCGCAAACAGGATACTGAAAACAAGATTGGCCCTACCTGAAGAAACATGAAGTAAACATCTGCTTCCTCCCTCGCGCTCGCTCCAGCTATGTGCTGCTGCTGGCTGCTTATTTCACTGTCCTCGGTCTGGGCCAAGTGTCGTTAGCGGGCAAGTTAGCAGTCAAGCTGACATGGTCTTAATTTGCTAGCACTTCAGGTTGTTTGTCTGCACAGACTGTTTCTTACCGAGGTTTTGTGTTTATTTTCCTGATGTCTATAGAGATGCTGTTTTCTAGCATGTGCTAGCTATATTTAGCTTTAAGCACTGGAGTCTGCACATTGTTAGTATATTCTGCTTGAACATTGTTCCTTCGTGATGTCACATGATGGAACATGACATATGATACCACATCCACTTGGGAGAACCCAGGTGGGTGCGCATGTGTGTAGAGAGAGAGTTTTATTCCTTGAGGATTTTGGCTCTGGAGGCCTTTGATTATCATCATTCATGAGAGAGAGAGAGAGAGAGAGGGAGGAGAGAGAGATGGAGGAGAGAGATGTGAGAAATGACAGCATGGACCACAATAAGAGATAAATCATAATCTTACCGAATTATCAGTTTAATAAAGTTCAGCTGCTTGTGGAATGCGTAGCAGACCATCACGCATCAGCTTTAAAGGAATAGCTCTGTGAAAACGGCATTTCCTTTAAATGTAATCAGCCAGCGTATGTTCAGTGTCTCAGGTTTTCTGCTTTAGCTTTGTGCTGGTCCTGCGACAGGCTAATGTAACTAAAAGGTAATGGCTTATAGACAGCTTTCCTGTTTACAAACATTACTGGGTGCATGCACAGCCAGAAGGCAAAGCCGTTTCAGCAACTCAGACAGTCACAAATTTGTAATGTTAGTCAACATGTTGCTATTTCAGAGTTGGATATGTATGTGCATATAACATTATGAAATGCACCAGCTAACAATAGTTGACTGTCATTATCAGGTCTCTATGAACGTCCCACTTAGTTTGCCATTCACTAAATGTTTAGCTAATAGAAGCTGTTTCACCGAGCTTGCCTGGCTTTGTTTGTCCTCTTCTTATTTGACTACATCAGGTGTAGTGGTGTTACATAACGGCTCTTTGGATGGAGAGATCAGAGAGGAGTTGTATTTGAGAGCCATTCTCATTTAGCATTATGCCTAAATTGTACTGCCTCGCATAAAAGCACTCCGCTCCCCACCTCTGTAGTGAGAACCAGCCAGTCACAAAAGATAGGTATTGTCACGTTGGGTTCCTATAAAGAAGAATGAGCAGGTTTTGTCTGTTACCGTTCATTCAAAGTTGGAGAGAGCAGTGTGGTGGTTGAGCGAGGTAGAGGGTGAATGAAGAGAGGGAGGACCATTAGGGAGAACAGAGCAGTGAATCAAAACATTTTCATCATCATTTTATTTTGATCCCCTCAGATATTAGCTATTCTCGAAAGGGTGGTGCAGTCTACTGAATACCACCTTCTTATCATTATTGATTTATGTGTGCTGTGTAGTTCCTGGCTCATAAACTACAGTTCATCTATTCATATGTACTATATACTGGATGTATGATGCTTGTTAACTGTTCTCCTGTGTGTTCTGTGGCAGGTCTTAAGCTGGGGATGGAGCGAGATGCTTATGTAATGATCGCAGAGAAAGGAGAGAAGCTGTACCACATGATGATGACCAAGAGCCGCCATCTTATCAAAGACAGACGGCGGAAGCTCAGCATTGTGCCCAAGTGCTTTCTGGGAAAGTGAGTGTCATATCTACACAGGTTGAGTGTGATTTCAGGTTATGACTGCTAGTTTGTGCGAGGCTTGAAAGTCCCAGGGAACACGGAGTAAAAACTTTGCGTTCCTGCATTTCAGCATTAGCTGATAGACAGGTACTGTCTGTACGAAGTCTCAGAGATGGAAAAAAGTCTCTTCACACATACCAAACCGTCCAAGCTTCTTTTGTCCAGTTGATTTCTTACTGTGGAGCCATGAACCTTACCTTGAAGTCCTGACCTCAGTAGAGGCTTGAGAGACATTAGTAGAGTTTCCTGGACTTTTCCTTTGGAATCGTTGGGAATGTACTCAATGCTTTGTCTCAGGCCTTAGTCAAATTTTGACAGGTCAACCACTCCTAAGAAGATTCCAAAAAAAAAGGCTTTTTGTTCTCAGTTTATGGATAACAGCTCTCACTGTTTGGTGATGGTCTACAGATGGTCTACGGATCATTTTAAGTCAAAAGGTTCGTAAGCTAATGACTTTAATTTACTTTGTGTTAGCTGCTAGCAGACATTAGCATGGCTAACTAAATAGTGCAGTGACCTAACTTATTTATACAATTCAATTAAACTCAGTTAAACTTCTTTGTCATTATACCAACACAGGGTTTTACAATATAACGAAACACAGTCAGGCTCCGTCTCCAGCACAGTTATTAAGTATACATATATAGTTGTATGAACAGGAGTACAGTGCAAAGACAAATAGACAATATGTGCGTAAACAGTAAGACATGTGCAAAGTGTGTAAGAGCTGTAACTGTATGTCAGAATATGAATACTAAAACTGAGGAGCAATTAGCATATACAGGAGGCAAATACAGCTGTATGTAAGTGTACGTGTAGGAGAGCACAGTGTGTTGGGGTAGCAAAGTGTGCAGTTAAGTATGTGGTTGTAAACGGTACCAGATATTTAAAGTGTACAGTGCAGGTAGGAGAATAGCAGCTCAATGTTCAGGTGAACAGCTAAACAGCTGTAGTGCAGTAACAGTCTGTAGTGTTCAGTCATGTTCCGGTAGGTGCTGCCAGTATGACCAGTTTAACGGCTCTGGAGTACTGAGGCTCGGGATTTTTTTCTGTCGACATGTTGCTTCTGTCTAAGCATTGCAGTGCCTCACTGTAAAGCATCAGAGCAGAGCTAATCAAATTGTTCTTGAGCCCAACAACAAAGGAAGAGCAGCCTGTTTTATTTTAGGACCAAGTCATAGAGATGTAAATGGCGGTGTAAAACCGCATCTGTTTTTCACTTTCAAACAAAGGCGCATACCTTCTATGGAGAGAACAAATTCAAATGTGCAGTTAATGCATCCTATTGCCCCTTTAATGAAGTAGTATTTAATGTCTTGTGTTTTGTGTTTGGTAAGGTTGCCTTTGTCTGATTTGAATGACGGTTTATTTAAAGATGTAAAAGCATTTACTGCAGCAAATATGCAGAAATGGTGAAAACCTTCAGGACACTGTGATGATTTTAGTCTGCATTTTAAGGGTCTTTAAATCTTCCTGACGGTCTTTTGCAAGTCAGCTTACATCTGAGGGGCCTCCTTAGTGAACACTTACACACAATACTTACAAATGCTTTCCCAAGCTCAGTGCCAAGCACCCCATCGGACACAGGCATTCCCAGCAAACATCCTTCATTAGAGAAAATTCACCATTCAGTCTGTCACTCTCTCGCTCTTCTCTCTCTCTCGCTCTCTCTCTCTCGCTCTTCTCTCTCTCTCTCTCTCTCTCTCTCTCTCTCTCTCTCTCTCTCTCTTTCTCTCTCCCTCTCTCTCTGGCTCTCTCTCTCACTCTCTCTCTCTCTCTCTCTCTGGCTCGCTCTCTCTCTCTCTCTCTCTCTGGCTCGCTCTCTCTCTATCTCTCTCTCTCTCTCTCTGGCTCTCTCCCCCTCTCTCTCCCTCCCTCTCTCTGCTGTACTCATTCTCCCTCACTTTCTCGCAGTCTTTCAGCAGCATTGAATGAACAATAGCCGCTGTGCATCACCCATTAGACTCTCAAACTGTGTGCGTGTGTGCGGGCGTGTGTGTGCTCCTCTCAAGTGTGTTTGTGTGTGATTGAAATTCCTCACGGCAATTAAAATTCCCCCGTTTACTCTGAGCGAGAGCAAAAAAGGAGAAGAATTTGTCTTTTTTGCTAAGTTCAGTGAAGGAATTTGGAGAAAAGAGCACAAAAAGAGCTGTTCCTTTTGATGTTTGACAGATACAAAACATCTTATTAATTCACATCTTATTGTAAAGTGGAATTTGTTTTATTCTGTCATGAAAATTCCTACCTAAAACCAGAGGCCTCAGCTGGGCTGTTGCAGGCATTGCAGTCAACCCTGACTGGGTGGATTTCACGTGTGTGTCTCACAGCATGATTCTCTCCACACTTCAACTTCACTTCATCAGGTGCAGACAGCTGCTCTCAATGCCAAGCTTCAGACACGCTCTTTCTCGCTCTCTCACTCTCTCAGTATTTCTTTCTGTTTCATAGACTCCCTTTCTTTCTTTTTCAGATTCCTGTTCTCTCTTTTTCATAGACTCCCTTTCTCTTGTTTTTCATAGACTGCTTTCTCTCTTTGTCTGTTTGACTCTCTGTCTGTTTCTCAGACACCCTGTCTCTGTTTTTTTGGCTCCCTTTCTTTCTTTTTTTTAGGCTCCTCTTCTCTGTGTTTCATAGACTCACACACTCCCTTTCTCTCCTTTTTTAGATTCCCTTTCTCTCTTTTTCATAGACTGCCTTTCTCTCTTTTTAGACTCTCTTTCTGTTTCATAGACTGCCTTTCTCTCTTTTTCATAGACTGCCTTTCTTCTTTTTTTAGTCTCTCTCTCTCTGTTTCATAGACTGCCTTTCTCCCTTTTTCATAGACTGCCTTTCTCTCTTTTTAGACTCTCTTTCTGTTTCATAGACTCCCTTTCTCTGTTTCATAGACTCCCTTTCTCTCTTTTTAGACTCTCTTTCTGTTTCATAGACTCCCTTTCTCTGTTTCATAGACTCCCTTTCTCTCTTTTTTCATAGACTGCCTTTCTCTCTTTTTAGACTCTGTCTCTGTTTCATAGACTCCCTTTCTCCCTTTTTCATAGACTGCCTTTCTCTCTTTTTAGACTCTCTTTCTGTTTCATAGACTCCCTTTCTCTGTTTCATAGACTCCCTTTCTCTCTTTTTTCATAGACTGCCTTTCTCTCTTTTTAGACTCTGTCTCTGTTTCATAGACTCCCTTTCTCTCTTTTTCATAGACTCCCTTTCTCTCTGTTTCATTGACACCCTTTCTCTTTGTTTTATAGATTCTTTTTCATCAATTCTTTGTTTTCCCGTGTCTCTGTTTAGTAGACTCTCTCTTTCATGGACTCCTTTTTTACTCTGTTTGATAGATTCTGTTTCTGCTGTTTCACACACGCTTTTTTTGTTTTATAAACTGTCTTTCTCTGTGTTCTTTCTGTTTCATAAACTCTCTCTTTGTTTTATGGGCTCTCTGTGTTTCACAGACACCCTTCTTTATTTCTTAGACTCACTGTTTCATTGACTGTCTCTGTTCCATAGGCTTTCTCTTTCATAAACTCCCCTTTTCTCTCTTTCTCTGGTTCATACCCTTTAGAAGATGGTCTTTCTTTTCTGTTTGTTTCACACTCTGTCTCTTTCTGTTTCACTCTGTTTCATGACTCTCTGTTGTATACTGTTTCTCTGTTTTGTAGACTCTTTCATAAACGCTCTCTGTCTTTGTTACATAGACTCTCTCTCTGTTTCATAGACTGTCTTTCTCTGTTTTGTAGACTGTTATAAATGTTCTCTATTTTAGGCACTTGCTTTCTGTCTTGTAGACTCTCTCTTTCCTGGACTGTTTCTGTTTTGTAGACTATTTCACACACTTTCTCTTTTTCATTCAGAGACTCTCTTGCTCTGGTTACACTTTTTGAATCTTTATGATAATTTTTAAGACTCAGTGTATTTCTCTCTCTCTGTCTCCGTCTATGTTTGTTAGACTTTTTCTGTTTTTCATAGATTCTCTTTGCGTCTGTCTCTCTGTCTTGTTTGTTACATAAGTCTCTGTTTTTCAGACTTTTCTGTTACTCTCTCTCTCTGTCTCTTTCCCTCCCTCTCCCTCTCTCTCCCTCCCTCTCTCTCTCTCTCTCGTTGATGTGATTTACGGGAATATTTTGTTGTTTTTCCTAATACTGTCCTGATAACACAGTGTGGAAAAAAGGCTTTTAGTAGCAATCATGAGAACATGTGATTGCTTTCGTTACTTAGATGCAAGTTTTTGACCCACTAATCTGTCCTCTACCTGGATACTGCACACAAACAGCTACATATAGAATTTCTTCACATACACCTTTTGCTTCATGTGAGATAAATGCGTGTGTGTGCATGTGTGCATCGGCTGTGACGAATATTAATGAGTTACATAAACACTAATTAATTCCCTCCAGGGACGCCTCTCTCTCTCTCTCCCCTGCCAATCTGAATTAAAGGCTTACGTAAGCGCAGCAGACTGTCTTTTCTCTGCTTTTGGATTCACTGGCCTCTCCCATGTGTCTTACTGTCCTTCACGTCACTTGGACTCCACAGAGACAACTCTGCAGAACAGCCCACATAGATGTTAAGACTCTATAACTGTCCCAAAAGAACTGCCGTATATTATAAGAGGCCTTTTTCTTTCGGAAGCATTTAGTACACGTTTCTTGTTGTTCTGTTTTAAAGCATTAGGTCATAAAAAGGGTCGGATATGTATCTTTGCATTGAGGGGAAAAATATTAGAAAAACAGGTGGAATTTACATTTACAATGTTTGTACTGTGGTGAATCAGAAATGTACCTGTGCAGTTATTTTTGCTCTGAAGATGAAAGAAAAAAAAGATGCTATTTATAATGCTTTTATTATAATAAGATAATATAGAATTAGATAATATTATTATTTCACCTCAGATTCCAATTTCAAAGCATTTCCAAACTGCAAATTGTACTCAGAGTTAATATTGTCAAGAGTTTGTTAAGTGCACAAGTGTGACCTATTATCACAGACCTTGCAGACTGCCTGAGGATGAGTTAGACCAGGCAAAGACCCACGTGCGTTGCACAAACACAACCGTAACAAACTGGCAGTCAGGTTCAGGATGCCCAGAGCATTAAGCCAGAAAATATGGTTAGAAATTATGGTTCATTTATTTTCAGTAACTTAATTTTAGTTGCAATATTTGGCAGTTAAGGTAAACAAAATAATGATTGCGTCATCAAATACATGTTTAAGCATGTTCTCCTGTAGTGAACAGTTAAACGTGTTGCTTATGGACCTTCTTGCAGTGCAACAGCATCAGTGATCATCTCCCACTACAATGATACAATGATTTCTTCAGTATTTCATACGCAGACCTGTGCAAATCGGTCATAAGCATCACAGACGTTCAGTGGTATAATTAAATTACCTCGCCTCCATATATAAAACTCATCTTGTCTGAATAGCATTAGTGTTTAACCTCATAGTTTCTAGTCATAATGTTCAAAGTTTGGTTATTCAGAATTTGTACTTTCCAGTTGCTATTAATTTCTAATAATTAAGAAAAAACACACGTCCAAAATGATTACTTTTGCCGTATATCATATGCCAGAATAGACAGACTGTCCAAACCTACAACACCATAGCATGAAACTAGCCTTTATCTTTACATTTAACTTCATTTATAGGCTTTTAGTCACACAAAGCAAGGACTTACACATTTACTCAGTCATTCATTCCCAAGTCTCTCTCTCTCTTTTTTTTTTCTCTCTCTCTCTCTCTCTCTTTTTTTCTCTCTCTCTCTCTCTCTCTCTTTTTCTATCTATCTCTCTCTCTCTCTCTTTTTCTATCTCTCTCTCTCTTTCTCTCTATTTCTCTCTTTCTCTCTCTCTCTCTTTCTCTCTCTCTCTCTCTCTCTCTCTCTCTCTCTCTTTCTTTTTCTCACACTCTCTCTCTCTCTCTCTCTCCCTCACCCTCTCTCACTCTCTCACTCTCTCTTTCTCACACACTCATACACTCACACACAATATTTCACATTGACCTAAAAAGTGCTATAGCAATTTTCACATTATTTATTTTGGGCAGATTCACACTGTTTCTCACACATATTGTGGTCGTATTAGCATTCGCTGCTGGACTGCTGTCACCAACCCTGAACTCTGGCGGTGCCGTTACCGAATTCTCCTTGGTGCTTTATTTTCAGTGGGAGCTGAATTTAATAAGACCAGATTAAACCCTTTAAATAACGTAACAGATCAAAGATTTTAAAACCTTGATTGATAACTGCCATGGACACTGATGTCATAATTAGCTGGATCTAATCAGTTAAAGCTTGAGTCTGTTAAAGCTTGCAAGGACACAGTGTCTTTGATCTTTTGAGTGGCTTTGATCTGTTGGGTCACTTTGATCTAAAGATGTATGATCTAAACTGTGGGTTATCTGATACTCTGTAAATATCAGGAGTCACACTTTTAAGGTTCGATACCCATACCGAGCGCATTTACATGCACTTAATAATCTGATCATAATCAGATTTCTGCCCTTCTGATTTGAAATGCTCAGGTAAACAGCTTACTCTGATTTCTTACATTAGAGTAAGATATAGAAATGGGATTAAGAAATCTGCTAAAGAGGGCTGGATTTCACCTCATTGAATAGAATGCTCAGTGCTAGTGTACTCTTACTCTTATGTTAGTCAGGTTTCTCTTTGTCTGTGTATGTGCAAAAGCAGAGCATGGTACCAGAAATAAGTAAGTCGTGTTTAACACAGCAACTGCAAATTCGCAAAAAGTTTGGGGTGCAACTCTGAAACTGGAACTACGTGTTAATGAAATTGTGTTAAGTTGTTAAGTAATCTCAAATAGACTTGCTATTGTGGTTTGACACTATTGCTCTTGACATACCGCTATTTATAATGATGGAGAAAAGTGTGCACAAAGTCAAACCCCAAACATGTCATGGCTAATTATTTTCAGCACAAAACAATTCCCAACATTAACATTATAATATTTCGAATATATTCATCAACATAATACATACGTACAGAGGAGCAAATATTAGCATGATAAAATCCTTATCTGTGGTACATTTTGATGAACCTGCACATGAAAAAACTCTTTTGGGTGGTTCAGTCATAAGACTGCATTGAAATTAACTCCCATTAGTTAGTTACTGAAAAAATGTGGATTCTGGGTCTTGTAGACACAACTCAGTTACTAAAAAAAACACATTTATTAAAGTATGTGACTTTCATTCAATTGTTCATTCATTTTCATTCAAGTGCCCACGTCAGGAGTAAAAATTAGGATTTTTCATTATTACCATTGCTTGCGTATTTGTGGTGTTTGGTGGTGGCTAATGTGGAATTTGTCTGTGTGTGTTCGTGTGTGATCAGTGAGTTTGTAGCCTGGCTGTTGGAGACTGGAGAGATCAGTAAACCAGAGGAGGGCATCAATTTGGGTCAGGCACTGCTGGAGAACGGCCTTATCCACCATGGTGAGAAATCCATGCTTTTCCTTTATCCAGCTCTGAAATAAGATCCCCGTCTTAATTTGACTTGAATCTGAAAATAAAATGATGAATGCATGACGAACGGGATAATATAGTTATGTTCAGAATTGTGATTACAATGACCAATGGCTGCATGGTCAACTCCTCCGAAATTCTAGCCCCTTACTCTCAGTCTTCTGTGTTACTTCATGGTTCGGCTGGAAACTGGAGCTTTCCAATATGCTATTGCTATTGTTAGTTTGCTACTTGTTGAGTTATCCACTATTGTCCCAAGATGGTCTCCTGAATAACTGATATTGCTACATCACCAGTGTACTTCACTTGTAAACGATACCTACCAGCTTTAGTTAAGAAACAGTTTGACAGCACTGTAGTAGCTGGAAACAACTTTTATCAGGAGAGACACTTTCTATTTAAAAGCTATATAGTTTACTATGTAAACTTTGGCACAGATATCGATTACATAATTATAGCTTTAGTTTATGTTATTTGGTATCACAATAAAATATTTCCTGCTTACGAACACAACTGTGAGGAAGTTTATAATCCACACATTTGGCTAAATTTCGTAAAGTATGTGTGAGAAATAAATAAATTCTAAGCTTTTGCTGTTACCGGTGAGAACGGCAAGGGTTAAAATATCCATTTAATTATCTTGCTAATTATCTTGAGAGTAACTAAAAGCTAAACAGAATAAACGCAGAATATTTGACAGATTTGTGGACTCTCACCCTAAGCATGTATTTCCTGTTCCCTGAGCTCATCATATGATTTCTTGTCACTGCTAACAAAGTGGACAGGTGGGGATGGGAAAACTGCATGGCCATAAATAATGGATGAAATGGAGTGTTTACCTTATCCCAAGGCTGAGCCAGGGATAATAACATACCCCTGCACTGACACCTATGCAGCAAGAAAGGAAGGCTCGTCTGTATGTGGTTGGGGAGGGCAGTGACTCCTGCCCTCTGTGAAGTACAGCATATTCTGAATGGGAGGAGAGAATTATTCTTGTCAGACAACAAAGCTGTGACATCAGTAAGTGGGTCTGGTGGCAGGGACTGAGGAGAGCTGCAAGGAGACAGACACGGACACTGCCGTCAAACGTTGACTTGGGTGTATTTGTGTACATAGTGGTATAAATATGATAGCTGTGTTTGTATTCACTTGTCATATTTGTGTGTCTAACAGCAAATCAACTAGCGCACTTTATAAATGGCTAATATATACAGATACCAGGATGTTCTCTGTGTAAGAGATTTATGTTGTCTCTTTTGTAGTGTCCGATAAGCATCAGTTCAAGAACGAGCAGGTGTTGTATCGGTTTCGCTATGACGATGGCACCTACAAAGCACGAAGTGAAATGGAGGACATTGTTTCAAAGGTATTTCCTCAGACTACACCTGTATGCCGCTCCGCACACCAAACATTTGAACAAAATGACTTGAAATTCCATTAGTGCATTAGCAGCATTAGAGTTTATTATAGCAAGGCACTGTGGAAGCCACTTTCAAAGCCCCCTAAAGCGCTAAAAACCCCTGGAACAGTCCTTTACGGAACAGCCACTCCGTGTGCATATTCTGCTGTAAAGGTTTTTGCTGATCTGCCTAGTGAAAGGCACTGTGTGAAAATGACTGTGTTTGTGTTTCTTTACAGGGTGTGAGACTCTACTGTCGCCTCCACAGTCTGTTCACACCTGTAATCAAGTAAGTACCGCCCATCAGTCCATTGTCAGTCTTCCATGACTGAATGTTTAACTGTGATGTCCAGTAGGGTTTCTGCTGATAAGACCAGAGTTCACAAAGGCCACTTCAGTGTGTGGAGTAAAAGCCATTCATGACATAGTTGCAGCATATTGCTCATGAATGATTGTAAAACCACAGGCCATATGATGCTCAAGGCTTTAATCAGCACTCTCTGCCTGTCTGCATAGAAAGAGAGAGAGATAAACAACCACATCTGCTGCTGGTAGCCTGTTTTTACCCAGGTATCTATATAGCAGTATTAAAATGCGTTTGACACATTTCTTGGATAAAATTGACGTTGCCAGATTGTGTAAAAATGTTCTTTAGTTTTGTTTCCTTGTCTGATCCAGATCCTTACTGAAATGGGTGACAAAATGGACAGACCATAGTGAAGATCATCATCACTGTTAAAGAGGCATTCGGGCCTAATACTGCAATTTTCTCTGTATTACGTGGCATTATGTAACCCTCAGTCCTACCAGTTTAACAGACCATGTATCCTATTTGCTGTTCTGTCCATAATTGTTCATTCACTACAATACCCAGCATGCTTTATGCCAATCCCCTCCACTGCAAATCTAATAAAGGCAGATGCGGTATTCGGCTTCCTATCAGTAACGTTAACCGTCTGGTTTCCTTCTGCCCTCCCAGCAGGCCCACCCTCATGCACCCGTCTCAAAGAGCTAATTGTTTTTCAAAAAGTCCGACCACCTTCGACATGCATCATCACAAGTGTTGTGTCCCAGTCTTTAAACCAGAAAATCTCACTGCTGTGGCTATTGTGGCACTGTAGGGGGCAAGTAGGCATATTTCCCACGACTGGTGTGGATAACAGTTTTCATTTAACACAGAAATGAATCAGCTGCATGTATCAAATGCTGTATCTGCATACTGTGTATGTGGTCTGCTCGGTGCAGCTGTAGCACTTTACTGCTATCCCTCTTTTCTCACCGTGGTTTGTCTGTATTGTTGTTGGTTGTAGGAAAAACATGATCCAAGTCACATGACACTAAATTAAAATATCTTGACAGGAATTTTTTTTATCTGCTTAAAATGTTTTGTTAGTCATTTTACAGCTGTACTTTTCCATTCTGTTGCTTTTGTATGCAGAAATTCATACATAAGCACTTTAAAACACTTTAAAACGTGTGTAGTGTATTCTAGGATGAACTGAACATAGAAATCCTGCCCTTCTGCTCCTGTCAAATGGCGGTGCCTTAACACTGCAGTATAGCGTTAGTAAACAAGTGTTTTGGGATGTTTACAGTGCAGGTCTGAGGTAATGCTGCTGCAGATGTTTGGTTGTGTATTGTTCTTCGTGTCATGTCTGTGCGTCATTTCGGTTCTCATGTTTTGCAGCGTTTGAAGCAGCAGCCTGTCTTCAGTCTTCCTCTCTAAACTCGCGCTGTGTTTCTCACTGACGTTTTCTTTTAGCGCTTCCTGTTTGACTGGCTCTGAGAGCTGGTGATAAAGGCCGAGCAGTAGCGGACTAATCAGCTTTGTTAGTGGCTTATCGCTGAAGGAAACGCCCCGGCCTTTGTGTCAGAGTGGTCAGATTCAGTGTGTGGTCAAATTCAAGCACGCGCTCAGAACCGTCTAAAACTTTCCAATCAAGACGCCTCAACTTCACGTGGCCTCGAGTGTTACTTAATGTGGTCATCTGCCTTAGTGTGTAGAGTGCGTGCTGCATCTTACTCTTTCTCTCTTTCTCTTTCTTTCTCTCTCGCTCTCTCTTTTTCTTTCTTTCTGTCTCTAATATTTTTTTTCTCATAGACATTCTTTCTTCCACTTTGTTGCTCCTTCTTTCACTCAATCCCTTATTTTGTCTCTCTCTCTCTCTGTCTATTTCCTCTGACCCTCTTTATCTGACTTTATAATTCTCTCCCTTGTTTTGTTCTCTTTTTAACCTCTCTTGAAATGTCTCTTTTTCTTAGTCCCTCTGTCTATCACTGTCTTGCTCTCTCATACACTCTCTTTCCATTTTTTTCCTCTCCCTCTGTTGCTTATTTGTCTCTAATTGTCTCTTTTTCTTGCTCCTATCTCTCTTTCTTTTTCTCTCCAATGTCTCACATTCTCTCTCTCTCTGTGTCTCTCTCTCTCTCTCTCTGTCTCTCTGTCTCTCTCTCTCTCTCTCTCTCTCTCATCCTTATTCCTATTCCGACATGGGGAATTTGAATAAAGTGTTTCTGAATTGTCTAAAATAGTAACTGCTTCATGTGCTGGCTGCATTTATCATCATTTGTCTGCTGCAACAGAGGCAAAACCGATACTAAGGACAAAACAGTGGCACATTTTCATGCACATGCTTGTGTCTTTTCTCATCCATGCAGAGATCGAGATCACCACCTGAAGACTTTTAAGTCAGTGCTACCGGCCAGCAAACTGGTGGATTGGCTTCTGTCACAGGTAGGATACTGCTACGCACTTAGGTGCCCACATACCTGTAAAGTAAAAACGATATGTGGTCCTGCACACCTCACTACACCCACTACGCATATACCCTCGTAGACTCTCACATGGAGCCTTTCAGGTCATGAATTTCAACCTTAGAGTTATTGAAAATAAGGTACGGCAAGACATGTTTGTTGTTTTGAAGTTTGCTACTTTAGCTATTGAGCGAATATAGCTAACAACTAAGGGCAACTTCTGTCCCATCAATTAACGCGGTGAATATTGCGTGTTTAAGTCATTGCACACTGGCAATTGAATAGTATGCTGTCCCCTGTAGAGTTGCATTGGGGGACAGCCAGACGTTTTAAAACGGGGTGGTCAGATAAGATACATCGCTAAGAAAAACAAAGCAACTCTCTGCATGTACCTCTCCTGTATTAACTAACTGGGAGCGAGCTTTATAGACATACTCTGCAGACATTCAGTTCCCATCACGGCCAATTCCTCTTTCCTCTTTAAGTGTGTGACTGTAAGTCCTATTACTTACTAGCTACATTATCTACACAGTTTCACTGCAAAACTGGAGAGGCAAAAGGAGCAAATAAATTTGCAATAAAATATTTACATTTTTTATTGAATCTCTGCACTTCCTCTCAGGGAGACTCTTCTACACGGGAAGATGCCGTCACACTAGGGGTTGGTCTTTGCAACAATGGCTTCATGCATCATGGTAAGGACTGTCAATTTTGACTTGTAGTTTCAGTGCAAGTGAACATATAATATGTTTATAAAATATTAAAGTCTAACATGGCCTTACATGCGCATATATATATATATGTGTGTGTGTGTGTGTGTGTGTGTGTGTGTGTGTGTGTGTGTGTACATATATATATCGTCGCTGTCCAAAGAAAAACAAGTATCTCCAAAACTGCAACTTTCCAGGAGAGGCCAAAAACCTCATTCAATTTTAATGTAAGTCAATGGAACCAGACGTTTTTCCAAGCACTTTTGGGCCTTATCTCTTGGTCCACTTATCATGCAATTCTCTCACAGTGTAAACAGCAGCTGCTGTTTTCAAATGATGCGTAAAAATCAAAATGGACAAAAATGGAGATACATGTTTTCATAGGACAGCGATGATATATATATATATATATATATGTATATGTGTATGTATATGTATGTATGTGCTTTGAGGTGAGGGAGCCACAAAGGGATGGGTATCTCAACGACATTGCAGACAGACCTGTAGATTTTGCCATAAACAGAATTTTAATGTTCCTTGGCTTGCAGTGTTTGCTGTTGCAACACGTCTGCTGTCTGGAGCAAGAGTATGTGTGTGTCTGTATGTGTGTGTGTGTGTGTGTGTGTCTGTGTGTGTGTGTGTATCTGTGTGTGATTGTGATTCCATGTGGCGGTGGCTAAGTGTGTTAAAGGGTCTTATGGCTGTAGAGTTATGAGAGATATTCTATATGGACCCACTTATGAGTGTTCTGTACCAAAACAGGTTTAATTCATTTTTACATGACCACTTTCCAAACACTTAGAATGAAAGTTTAGATGATTTGAAGTTCTAATACTTTTTCCTTCAGTACTGTATATACAGTATTTCTGAGAGTCTGCAAGCTAGATGAGTGTTTTCAGTGATGAGTGCTATGAGTGGGAGGTGAAACATGATATTATTGGTTAAGATTTTTCTCTACCACCAATGCTCAGCGATGTATTTACAAATTAGAGGTTGTTTTAGAGGCTGGCAAAAGTCAGTTTTGTCTTAAAGTGATGTGATATAATGCAAGATTATTTAATATGACCAGGTACAATAAAAGCCCTGTTAATATCAGGTTCACTTTAGACTTTACTCTATTTACATGATATGTGAACTCTCTTCTGATTGGCTGCCCTGCATTGTGCCTCATTCAGAAAGCAACAAATGGTGATAATTTTTTGTTGTTAAAGCTAAAAGGGAGATACTGTACTTATTGACAGTTTTTATTTATGGGAATGGAATGAATGAAGAGTGGTCTTAGACCTTTGCACAGTGCTTTGTATCAGGCTTCTTTATTTGAAATGTGAGAGATTGGGTCTGTGTTTTCTGTTAGTTGTATTTGTTTTATTTAACCAGTGTAACCTCATTAGTGTCAATACCTGTTTTCCGGGAAGTTGTGGGAGCCAGTTCTAATGTGATTTTGTAGCCTTTTCTAGTTCAGATATATTGATTACTCTAGTGCTGAAGCAGACCCTTTTTAGTTTTCCCTGGAGGTGCTTGATGAACCCCTGAGGCTGAGTGCCTGGCAGAGGGCCAAAGTGCATATGTGTGTGTGCAAATGTGTCTGTTAGCAGATGTACCCAGCTGTTAGAACAGTGTCTGGGGGTTGGACTGGAACAAAAGCACTCAAAAAAAGAGAAAAGGGCTTCACAGTGAGACACAGACACACACACAGACACCCACCCCTTCAGTAAGAAGGACATGCAGACTTCCTGCTAACAGCACTTCTTGTTCAGATCATTCGCAAAACAAACCCCAATGATGTTTTGCTTGGGAGCCCTGGAACAGATCGTCCATCCAAAACCTCTCTGCAAACATGTGTCACTTTCTCTTTTAGAGGAAAGTGTTACGTAGCAGATTTTCCACGAACAGCAAAGCTCCTGCAGTTTAATGCTAGTGGAAAAAACAAAGGATGGCAACATCAGTCATCAGCCTGTTCAAGTGGAATATATTCATTATCGAGGGATTAGAATTGAGCAGCCAGCCTGTTTCATCAGTTGGGATACAAGGTGAAATGTAAATAGAGCAGCACCTGTGTGTAAACCTGTATTCAACTGAAAACAGTACAGAAACTATATGTAATGCTTCAACTGATTAACCTGTATATGTACACATATTCTAAATTTGATGCCTGCAGCATGCTGGGTTAGGGGCATATTTACCACTGTGTTACAGATCACCTTCCCCTTAGTAATTCTTGTAGTATTTACTTTTCTTGCTTGATTATAACATTTAAGCTGCTCCTGCATTCTCCTATCATGAAGCCACACTGTTGTAGAGTTTGCAGAATGTGGTTCGGCTTCAACTTGCTGAATGTGGCTGAGAATGTAAAGACGCTCTATGGATGGTAGCACCTCCACTGTCCACAGAAAACCAAAATGGTAACATTACAGGAGAGGCCAAAAACCTCTTAATTTGAATGCAAGACAATGGAAGCAGACTTTTCACAAGTGATTTTGGGGCTTCTCTGTTGATCCGTTCAACATGGAATTTCCACAAAGTGTGAACAGCAGTTGCTGAGTACAAATAATACATAAAAGTTAAAAACAAAAAATGGCGACACGTGTTTTTGTTTGGACAGCGATGATATGTACCCTTCAGCTTCAGTGCTGACTTCATAGTTGTGCAAGCTGTGTGCCACTGACACTAGCACAACCCCCACGTCATGACAGACACTGGCTTTTTAACTTTGCATTGGTAACTCTTCATCCCAGAGAAGAAACAGCTAAAACAGCAAATCTGAAAGCTGAAGCCATCACACCACGTAACACAATTCCACTTTTGTGTTTTTTTCAGATGAGCTTTAGTCCAGTCAAGTCGGCAGCATTTACGGATGTTACAGAGTTTCATCTTGCATTTGTAGTTTCACTAATTGTTTTCTTTTCCTCTGTGCTGCAGTTTTGGAGAAGAGTGAGTTCAAGGATGAATCTCAGTTTTTCCGCTTCTACGCTGATGAAGAGACGGAGGGCACCAGCTCCAAGAGCAAGCAGCTCCGCAACGACTTCAAGCTCATTGAGAACATCCTTGTCAAATCCTTACTTGTAGGTATACCATGCACACGTATAGGGATAGTCCATCCTATAACTAGGTTCTATATGCTTTGCAGTTGGATCATGCATTGCATTTAACTGATTTGATTTAAATGCATGAGTGAAGCTTTCAGACTTTATCCACACGAGTGCAAATGGTATATATATTTGATATTTTATTATGTGAGTGTAAATGTGTCGCCACATGCTGGCCTGCAGGTAACAGGTAAGCAAGGCTAGAGTTTACAAAACCAAGTGCCGTCTTGCAGTCGGGGAATGGAAACTGTTCTCCTTCAGTGTTCTGTGCTTATGATCAGTTAAACAGACGTCAGTCAGACTATTTAATGAGCTTCTATTAAAGACTGCTGGACTGAGAGACACTAGAGTCTCTTCTCCTACAGTAAGTTGATGAAGAGTCCTGTTCCAGAAATGATAATAGGACATTAGAGCCGTAATAAATCATGCTCCTGGTACTCTCCATACATACGTACAGTTAAAGGTAAACACTTTAGTACTTTTACTCCAGTGGAGGTCTGAAGGGAGAACCTTCTACTTTTACTGGAGGACATGGTTACACTCATTATTACATATCTGCTGCATGGGCTTGCTACTGTACTAAGACCAGTGAAAATTAAATGAACGTGTTGCTTTTTCAGGGCATGTGAACATATCACTGGTGACAATTTGTAAATATGCATGTGGCATAGTGTAACTCTTCACGGCACGGACAAACACAGATTTGAGTCATCAAGTCAGAAAGAGCTAATGGAAGCAACAAACTGGATTTGAGTCTTAGGCTTGTGATGTGAACATGGCCAGTAAATCCAAGAATGCACTCAAATCCACAGTTAATTAGAGACGCAGCATGGAAACGGAGTGTCTCTATTTTATTTGTAAGGGCTTGCTTGCACACTTACCTGCTTTCACTCACCTGCGTCACACACTTCGATTTCTGCAGCAGGTGCAGGCCCCATTTAGGAACCTCTTCATCCACCAGCCTGATCGGCCTAATCATCCTGACCTTTACACATTACTCTTTCATCCCCTCAGCACAGAATGCTGTAAGAGATGATTAAACACTTTCAGCTCTCTTCAGCTCTCTTTCCCCTCTTCACTAAAGCAAACACTTTCATTATGACCCACTTTTTTACCATGGCAGTGGGCTTTCAACACGGTAAGTGCTTCATGAGTAAAGAGAGTAAACTGAGGGCATGCCTACTACTGAAGTTCACCTCTGTTTTTCAGTTTCAGGTTTCGTCTGTTAAGTAGGCTTAGTCACTATGCAGTTTGACCTTTTGCTTGTGGCTGTCACAGATCCATCCTGAGGAGGAAGACTATGGATTCGAGATTGAGGAGAAGAACAAGGCCATCGTGGTGAAGAGTGTAACCAGGGGCTCCTATGCTGAGGTGAGATCAGGAGCTGTGTTATTGACGTTTTGGGAACCCATGTGGGCAACACAGTAAGAGATGTAGGCCAGCCAGATAGCATTTAAAGCAGCCCTCTTTCTGGAGATCTACCAGAGTGAATGAGCTGCTCCTGGTTTTGTCAGTCTTGTTAGAAGAAGGTGGCTCAGGTGTGTTAGAATTGGGTGGGAACAACACTCGGCAGGTAAGTAGTTCTCCTGAAAGGGGCTTGCTTGATGACTGGGTTAAACGGTAAGGGCAGGTAACAATACAGTATGTTTGGATATGTCTGATTCTGAGGTGGATGAGGTGGTTGTTGGATTTCCCACTGGAGTGAGTCCAGTGTACGGTCAATGCTGTTTGTTAATGAAACATTTGTATATACTTCTGGACGCAGTGACTGGGCTGAGTCAAGTGGCAGTGTACTACAAACACACTGTCTCTGGATCACTATGTTAAGGGGATGGGTTGGAAACCTTAGAGCCTTCAAGATGATTTCTGGGAACTATGTAATATATCAGTGAATTTACTTAATTTAGGGGTCAGTTAAGCATTTAGTGTTTAAGCTCATCCAGTAATGTAGTAATACTCTCATTTCTGACTTGGGAAGCGTGCTCTCCCATTGCACAAGCCTGTAGGAACCGGACAGATGACAAACACTGGGATCAGCTAACCACACTTTGAATTACATTGGGTTGGCCCCATTTTTGAGGGCAAAAACATCACTAAAGGCCTCGTGGATACACACTGACATAGCTGTAGTCATCGGATTATTGATTATGAAGTGGCGTTACCCCAGGGAACAGCTTGGGAACACCCACACCTGTAGAAGTTATGAGGTGTTATCTTGTGAGTGAGGCTGAAAACTGGTCAGCGTGTTCATGGCAAAGTGACGTGACTTACCAGTTAGAACGAGGCATGACAGTGGAATGCCCCAATTGGGCTTATGTCATGAATGTGAAGAAATAACTGTTTTGACAAAGTTTTGACACAGTGTCAATTTATCGTGTAGCAGAAGTATCTACTGAAGTTAGCATGCTAGCCAGCTAGACCCCTCTTGCACACTACTCTCTTGCAATACCATTTGGTGCTGCAAAAGGCCATAAAGAGGAACTGTAGTGTCGAGCTACATCAGTCCAACATGAGAGAATGAAGAAGGAGTGCTGCTACCACTAAAATAAATTTGAACTTATTGTCAGTCAGCTGGATTATGGTTACGGTTAGGTCATTTAAAGACAGGTAGCCTATTATGGAAAGAATAAACACAACAAGGACTGAAGCTTTTGGCAAGTAACCATTCTAACCTCAGTCGTCTTCTCATGTCAAGTATGCACATCTGGCAGCAAATAAAAGATGTAAACAGAAGTAAAGCAAGGGATGACAGAATCTAGAGAAACTATTGGTGAGAAGTTTGATGCTGAACTTGTAACTGAGGAGAGAGAAGAAAGAACTGTGCGCTTCCTGGTGATATGTTGGCCCTTTTTTTGTGAATGAGATGTGAAGAACCTTGTGCAGCGTTCAACAACACGTGCATATTGTAAAGATCTCCATAGAAGAACACATCCAGGCCAGGAATTGTTTAGGAGGCTTCATTTTGGAGCATCTAAGTCCTAGCGTAAAGGACGTGAAATCATGGTAGTGATTACTAGTGTACTATTATCGCCAGCTGTATCCTTTACACTACAACGTTTGGTTGTGCTAAAACAGTACTGCTAATGATGGTAACAGGGAATCGGTGGAGCTTAACTGTAAATCTATTTGTGTCCTCGCACCTACGTCACTGGCCGCTCAGATGTGCAGCCAGTCAATCAGGCGCGGGTCACGCTTTCTTAATTCACTCCTTCTCCAGCTCCTCTCTCGCTTCTGCTTCAGCTGAGACAATTAGGCATGCCTCGTCACATTCTCTTCACAGTCTCTCTCCTCCTTTTCTGCTCTCTCCAGCCCTTCTTGTTCTCTTTGCCCCCTTTCTCTCTGATAACATGTGTTATTAGTTGAAAGTTCGAAGTTGTCATCTCAGAAGTTGTTTTTACTATTTTTTTTCTCTTTCATTTAAGTAGTTACGGTGAATACATCTGAATTATAAATCTAACATAAAACATATAGTATATATAGAATATTAAGCAAAATTCAAAGGTTCTGCCTTTTTACTATAAAATGTAGAAACTGCATCTAGAACTTAATGTGACTGAATTAGCTTTACTGAGAGTTGTAATGTTTATTTGTACAGAGTTTAATTGGGAATTATGCTGATCTTTATTGTTTTTGTGATAATAACATATGTATATTTACAGGAGAATAAAAAAAATCTTTAAAAAAAGGACATTTTTTCATTTAACTCACTAACTCATAAAAAAGGACATTTGAAAATTGTAAGAAATAAAAGGAAATATGTGAAACAGGGTCTTGTTCTGACAGCAGTTAAATATACAATGAATAAAATGCCAACATTTTAGTCTCTAGCATCACCTGAACAGTCTGCTCCTGCACAATGTAAGTATGTTAGTATTGGTCAGAAATTTGCTTTTTTTTTTTTTGTTTTTTTTTTTTAACATTGCGATGAGCGCTATAGTAAAGGTCAGTGAAGGTCATGTAATGCAACATTGCATGAAACATTTACTTAACACAATCTAAGAGTTTTCTCAGATTGCCAGATTATCTAGGACACTGTTGGCTGCCTGTGTGAAATGTTATGAATCTGTGTGGAGCTGCTAGCAAACAATTGGGGGGTGAAAAGAAGGGGTAAGATTCCCCTGCAGTAAAATCTGTTCACACCTTTCCACAGACAATCATGCAGAGAATAAATGGCCACCACAACCGCAACTTTACTAATATCACAAGTGTTCAAATATAACTGCCGCGCAATTATGCAAATAAAGGCTTGGCTTCTGCTGGCTTGCTCCCCTACAAAGATGAACATCTAGTTTGATTTGCATATTTTAAATCATACACATTTATAAAAACAATGAAGATTTACTACTAATTGCATTGTCCTGCTAATGCTCTTTTCAGTGCTTCATTTTGAAATTGGAGAAAAATGTCTTGTGCAAAAAGCGAGGGACTTTAAACCAAGCAGAAATGATGTTTTATGCTTCTGGAGGCACACAGATAATATTGCTAACAGGGAGCTGTTGCGATTGGTTGATTGAAACTATACTGCTGATATATAGGCACTCTTCTGCTCCTGATGCTTTGGCTAAAGGTGACACATAATATTTGCTGTTACTTAAGGTCCCCTGTCTATCTGTCTCCAACCCGTTTTCTCCTCTATCTCCGCTATTCTCTTGTGCTCCTCTCATCTCCCCTCAACAACAATGCAGCTGTCTGTCCTCTCCGGGCAGGCTTTACTAGTAAGATAGGAATAAAGCAGAGGCCAGTCCTAAGGGCGGAATGGGCTAATCAAAAGACTCTTGGAATGAGTCTGCCCGGGTCAAGAATACTAAACACTTCTGCGCAGAAGGAAGGGATTTGTTTCCACAAGCAACACGCAGCCACAGTGACTCAGTGTGTGTGTGAGGGCATAGAGGCCCGCTTTATCCCCCACTGCAGCCTTGCATAGCTTATTTAAAGAGCTCTGATTTTAGTGATTTTATACCGGCACCTGGCACAGAGGCTGCTTCAGCGCTGCTGGGAGCTGTGAAGATGTGAGGGCTGAATTGTGCCTGTGTGGAAAGAGATATGCTGTTTGACTGACATAATGCATTTATTGACAGATTTTAAGTGGTCATAATGTCATTTCTGCAGGTTTATGTATGACGCCCCCTTTCTGCAACTGTATTACATAACAGATGATGTGATAAAACATACATGTTATATTGATCGAGTGAAAATAAGATAGCATGTCTAAGTTTAACTAGCATGTTAGCAAGTTTAACACACAGGAAAAATATTAATAAGACTTGCACACTGTGTTTTATGTGTTTATTCTTTTTGAAATGTGTTAGATGAATAAATAAAAAGTTAATATGCATTAAAATGTTGAGGAGGTTTGTGTAGGGCTTGTTAACAGGGGCCCACACTTTGGCATATTCAAACTGAAGTAAAAAAAACAAAAAAAATTAAAGGTATAGTGTGTAGAATAGTTGTCCCAGTTGTGTTTTCCAAATAAACCGAAAAGTTTCCATGTAAATTGGGCCATAATGTGACTTTCCCGTTATGGTATCACAGGCTAGTTATTTAGAACAATCTAGTCGAATGGCTAGCTGATATAAATGAGCAGCTCCGGTTAAAATCCGAGAACTCTTCCATGATCTCTCCTTTATAAACACCTGTGTGGTATTTCACTGTTTAGATGGCAGGACTCCAGGCAGGCAAGAAGATCTACTCCATCAATGAAGACCTGGTGTTCCTGAGGCCCTTCGCTGAAGTGGAGACCATGATCAACCAGTCCTTCTGCATACGCCGCTCGCTCAGGCTGCTGGTGGCCACCAAGAACAAAGAGTGAGTCCTTCTTTATGACTGTAACCTTATACACACAGACACATGCATATGCATTGCTCACATCTGCTCTACATAAACAGTACAGCTGTAACATGATACCATGGTTACTGGTTTTGCACCTTTGTGACAGGTGAAATGAGGTGACACCTGGCATGTTCAGGGTGTACTTATATATTTCAAAAACGTTGAGGACCTAGGAAAACGTATTTAAATAGATATTTACTTGCGCAGTAAAAATGGCAAAATAGAACTTTATCTGGAATTTTAACTAGGGCTTTATGAATACTGTATCAGTGTTTTTGTTTAACCATTTCCGTGTTACTCTCCTTGTAACAGGCAGGTGTTATTTATTTATAGTTACCATACAGTACCTGGTTTGCCTTAATCAACGCTTCATTAAGTTAGTAGTACTCCTGACAGATACTGACAGATACTAACAGACTCAAATATCGTCCTGTTCCATCTACTCCAAATATAATAATAAAAATAATGAATTGTTCTTGTTACAAGAATGTTCCAAATGTGTACATTCACATAAGGTTGCAACAATGTCCAACATTTTAATGTAAATGAATCGGACAAGTAATCAGACTGTGTATGTCTGTGCCTATGTATGTATATTTCTACACACGTAGACCCATTCCTATAAAAATGCTCCAGAAATACTTGAAAGAAGTGTTGTTACATTAACTTCTATTACAAGTTCCTTCTCTTATGTTATCATTTGGGACGTCCTCATCAAAGCCCTTCTAACTTTTGGGGATTTAACCCGCATGTGTAAAACCAGGCCAGGATTTTATGAATGAAGAAACTTTTCCGAACAAGAGACTCTCCCTGTAGACTCATGTTGTTGTTCATCCCTTCTGTCTACTTCTTGAAGGCTCGTGAAGGTTCCAGACTGCAGAGACGGCATGTCCTTCAAACTGAGAGGCTCCGCCCCGCCATATGTTCACGCCGTGAAGAAAGGTGAGCGCTTACTGGTGCTGTTCCAGAACCCATCAGAAATGGAGATAGAGTTGTACTCCCATTTGGTAGCCTGAAACTAGACAACTGACACTGTGAGTTTAATTAAAGGAAGGCTCGTCTCTTTGGCTCTCCATGTTCTTTGTTAATTCTATCTGGTTTTCAGCTGCAAATGAATTTCACTGAAGACACCAGCCGTTTCATTCACTGATCACAGCAGTGAATTAATTTAATGAAATCCCCTGCTTCTCGCTTCTCTCCTGGCTCATTTTCTTCTTTTCTATATCGCCCCCTGAGTCCCCTGCCTTGTCTTCATTGAGAGGCCCCTTCCCGCAAAAGAGGCAAAGTAATTGCGTTTTCTCCCTCTAACCTGTCAGGCAGATGTTTTGTGTTCTAAAAAAAGAAAGTCTTTCAGAAGAAGAAAAAAAAAAGATTCATGACAGAGACGGCTGTGCTCATGTGATGAACATCTGGGCTTTTAAAATGTCTCACCGTCTCACAGTCAAGCTCAAAGCCCGAAATCTCTCCAAATGTAATGTTATCTAAAAGGCTGCGTCCTACAGATACTTAATTTTAACCCCAAGCTTACAGCTAGACGTTTATAGAGAAAGTGCAGATTTATTGCATTATGTTAATAGCTTTCATTATGGAAAGTGCCGCAGTACCGCATCTGGGGTCCATAAACTATTCACATATTCCAGCGAAAGGCTGAAGTTAAATGTGCAGGGTTATACTCGTACTGAAAAGGGATGCGCCTCAAGAAGATTCCACCCATGTGAATTTTTGGAGGTTTTTTTGGTAGGAAAAATTAGCACCAGTCTAAAGCCAGAGAGGCACTGCGGCCGGCCGGCTTCAGATTTCACTCAACTGTAGTAGGTTTATTATGGCTACAGGAGAAAGCTGAGAACTGTTTGAAGAACGGTTTATGTACTGTTACGTATTTGGCTTAGGAAGGGTATTCTTGGTCTGTTTGAGGGTATTTAGTGTCCTTTCGTCGTTCGGATGCGTTCTGGCTTTTTTGTTTAGGCTGCTGTGGTTCTTATTATTATTCCGTGGTATTTATTTTACTGTGGGAGTCATTCAATCACATTGCTGTTTTTTTATGTTGTTATTCTGGCATGGAAGTTTGTGTTGGCTTTTCAAAAACGTCAAAGAAGAAGGACAGTACGTTCTTGTATTTATTACCGTTGGTTGATTGTCTCACTCAGATGTCTTTTCATGTGTGTGCAGGGTCAGAGGCCGCAGCGGCGGGCCTGCAGCCTGGTCAGTGTGTGCTCAAAGTAAATGGTGCCAGCATGAGCCAGAGCAGCTATGAGGAGGTGTTGGAGCACTTTGGCAGCTATCGTCCTGAGGAGGAGCAGCAGGAGCTGGTGGGATTCCCATGATCACACTTCGTACCACATTTATCCCTCTGCTAGTGTTACATGTTTTAGTTTATTTCTTATGTTCTGTTGTTTCTGCGCAATAGTTAGACAACCCTTCCTTCAGTTGTTAGTAAAACACTATATACAGTGTTACAATAATAATCATAATAATACTGAGTATTATTATCATAAAAAAGAACATGTCAAAGTCTTCTTTCCGTTTTTTCTCGTTTTTCTGTTTGAACGCAGGCCTGTGGTCAGTGGGTGTATCGGGTGTTTGATGATGTGGAGGAACAGGCGTTCAGCTCCTGCCTTTCTGAGAATGGTTCAGATGCGGAGGAAAACGGTTGCGCCAATGGAGCAGGTAGTGTGGTTGTGGTTGTGGTTCTAGGTGTGGTGGGTGTGGTTGTGCATATGTGTGTCGTTGGCCTGTAGGATCTAAAATGTGGTCCATCAGGGCAAACTCATTACTAATGCAAGCAATACGTGTCCCTTTAGCCTTTAACCCTAATTGTCAGTTATTTCTGTGTTCATACTGGACAGCATCCCTTAAAGAAGCCAAATACCAGTTTGAAGGGTAAAAGGCTTGTTTATGTAGCATTCACTTATTCATTCATTCAGTCATTCTTTTAGCACTTTGAACTTTCACTATAGTCTTTTATTGTGTAAATCCCATTTTGGTCTGAGGATTAGGGATCAGTGTAATGTATAGCCTATTACACATCCTTGCCTTGTTGCTTCTCCTGGTGATCTAGACCCAGTGAGAAGCTTGGAACATCTCTCTCTGTCTACAGATGCTCCGCTTGTCTCTCTGATGGTGGACAACGTGCACCTTGAACACGGCGTGGTATATGAATATGTCAGCTCTGCCGGAATCAAACATCACGTGCTGGAGAAGATGGTGGAGCCCAAGGGCTGCTTCAGCCTCACAGCAAAGGTACCCAACAGGGAATCTGCAGTTTTCACTCTGGTGGTGTTGCTATGTAGCCAAATGTTAGTTTTCTGACCGTGTCCATAACATCTGGAGCCCAAGGCCTGTCTCACGGTAAAGGTAATAAGTGGAAAAGATCATAAAAATAGCAGTGAAGGAATTTGGATGGCCGCCACTGACTTTATTGCTGTAGAGCATTTTAGAGCATCTTACTACTGCATTTAGAAACTGTTTCCTCATTCAGCTGTGTTCATACCGTCTGGATTATCTGGTGTTTTACAGATATTGGAAGCTTTTGCTACAGATGACAACCATTTTGTGACGAGCTGCAGTCAGCTGATTGCTCAGAGCGACAGAGTGGTGTCTATGCCCCAGTATGAGTTCAGAAACATCTGTGACATTAAACTGGAGAGCATTCAGAAACGCATCTGCAGCTACAGACAGGTGTGTGAAGTCACATGCACACTCTTTTTCTTAGTCTCCTTAACATTCTCTCTCTCGCTTTAACCTTATTAACACTAGTGTTATTTTGATATACAATTTAATTGCAGTTACAAACTTTAAAAAAGAATTCCGTTCCATTAACTACAAGTTTACATTACATCAGGTTTAAGTTTGCATTATTGTCCACTTGTTTTGATGTCAGTAAATTTCTCTGTTATCTGTTATTAGTGACCACGTACACTGACACCACGTTCACTCACTGATTTATCATTTTTTCCCTTGTTCTTGTCTTTCTTAGTTTGCGGAAGAGCTGCAGAATAGAGCGTCCCCCATGTTTAAGCAGGCTAGCACTACGACCCATGCCCTATGCTGCATGGACTTTGTGCCCACCAACTGCCACTTAAACCTGATGCAGGTGTCCTGCCCCAAGACCAGCACGTCAGCCGGCCGCGCATTCAGCATCCGCTTTGGACGCAAAAACTCCTTCTTTGGACTCGATCCGGACCAAGGTCAGTTTTTATCTCAAGCGGAGTTTGTTAAAGCATTACATATCCGGAGTTTTTGTCCCCTTTAAAACTATATGACAGACTGCCATCTTTAAAAATGAGCAGAGAAGTGTCCAAACTTGCGCGTCTTAGCTATGTAGCTTTGTGTGCTCTAGCTATGCTATTTAAGTGGCTCAGGAAGCAGAGTGGATTCTGCACTAAACACCATATATGTCAAACAGAGGAATCTGTCACCTTTAGACCTTTAGTTATAGATGGTGAACTTCTTACCACTGCAGCCCCAGTGTTAGAAGTGGTAGCCTTAAAATTCATGAAGAGAAGCATGTACAAATATTGGCCAATTCAGGCTAATTTAGGCCGATTCAGCTGGGCTTTCAGGTGAGTAGTTCATTTAATAAAGAAAAATGAAGCCTGATGTTTCTACCTGGATCCTACCAGTACCCTCCTTTTGTTTCTGCAGCTTGTACTGTGCTAAACAAAGAGGTATAGGTTTCCATTCCATTGGGAGGTACATTGGCTGATTGACTACACTGGAGTAGTTTTCCTTGTTCTTTGAGACCATGACTTTCAGAAATCCTGTTGCATTGTATTACAGACAGTCTCCCGCCCCCATGTGGCCTCTCCTTTAAAGTCTATCCTCATTTATGTCCTTAGCACAGGTGGACTCGAACCTGAATCCAGGCGGCAGGCTAGTTTTCTTTTTAGATTATTCAGTTCACCAACAGCTATCAAAGCAATTAGCTAGACTGCATCCCTGGAACGAGGATTCCTTTAAACAAATCTCCACTTTATGATAGTTAAACGTCATAAAATAGTAATTAAACCATACAGTCGAAACCACAAGGGCCTCGTAAATTTCATGCCCCGCTGTAATGACTATTCCCACAGCAAATCAGAGCCTTTTTAAAGCTCTCAGCCTGAAATTGCCTCCATCAGCCTTCCATTACGACTCCATTAGGCTATGATGAGTGACTCTGTGATGTCAGCCCGACAAGCCCCCGAGGACCACCCTCTCCCATTTCCTGCTTCTTGAAGACAAGGATTTGTTTTCATGTTTTTGACAGCTTGATGCTTGGCCTTTGGCACAGAAGGCCAAACCAACTGTAAATAGGAGGAAGTCCATAAAGATTAAGCTTAATATGGTTGCAGATTTATTTCATGTTTCATTTTTACAGACATGGAGTAAATTAAACTGCTTGTTACTCATATGGTTAAAGTGAGAAATTTAAAATCAGTTTGAATCAGTCAGTGAAAAATCAAACTTGCGCTGTTTCCTTCTTAATGGAGTCTGGCTGACACCTCGTGTTCTCTATGACAGCTTCCTCAAACTGTATTACAGATGTAGGTTTTGGAGACCTTTGTGGTGAAAATATGTAATAGCACATAATAAACAGAGGAACATTTTGCATTGTTGGTTGAGCCTCATTGAGCAGATGAATCTCATGATCGCTAGTGCACTGTAACAATATTCAACAACATCTTAGTTAAATCTTGATGGCATGTCATTCAAGGTAGAACGATAAACTGTTGACTCCATATCTTGCTCAATGCAATGTTGATTTAGATTTTTTATGCTACTGAAAGTTATAATGCGTATGTCGTGTAACTACAAACAGCAGCAGAAACCATTAACTCAGAAACCAGTAACTCAGTCTGCAGATTTCCCCTACAGCTCTTATACAGTCATAGCATATCGAGGCTGTGCTACATCTGGCTTCTGTTTTGACTGCACCTACCTATAGCGCCTGATGCATCAGACACCGTCTAGGCGTAACCGAGCCAGCCGTGTTGCTTAGGGTCCTCTTCACCGTCTGTTGGCCTGTTTCTGAGCACCTCTTCTCACATCTGTTCGGCAGTTGTGCCACGGCCAAAGATGTTTGGAATTCTTCTGAAGCCAGAGCTCTCCGAGGCTCCTGGGCCATGACTTTATGACTGTGAAGAAGCTGCTCCGTTGCATTTGGAACTTTTCCAAACTACGATGATTTTCCTTATTTTATGAAGTCAAAAGGAGCGCTAGTGTCCCAAGTGCAGCGCAGAACGTGTGGACTGTGTCAAATTGGCATAGTGCCATAATAAAGAAGCCACTGCCACTCCTGTGTTGTCCTGTATTATCACAACTATAATAGCTCATCATGTGACTTTCTCAGTTTATTATCTCCTGCCTTTTCTTTCATCCTTCACTCTTTTTCTTTTTTCCTGTATTGGTGCTCAGTCCCGCCCTTGAGCACTTAATTTTACTTCCTTTCTGCGTTTGTGCTCCATTTCATCATCTCCCCTTTTCCTGTTTTCCTTGTCTTTAATCTTCACTGCATCTTCACAGCATCCTTCATCTGAGCCTGATTGGTGTTGATTGATCTTGCCTCCAACTTCCTTCTCTTCCCTCCACAGCCAATCTAAACCCCATGTCCCACACAGTCCACTGTGTGACCAGCATGGCTGCCCCCTCCTGGAGCTGCCACGGATTGGACGAGGAGCTGGAGGATGAGGACGGGAATGTGGATGGGAGCAGGAAGCGCACGCAGGGAGAGGGAGGCCTGAGCTTTCTCCTGAAGCAAGAGGACACAGAGAGCCAGGACAACTACATCTGCCTCTACAACAGGCTAGATGTTGCCGTCAGAGAAATGAAGCTCTACGTGGCTCAAATCGATGTGTAAGTATTGGAGCCATCATATGGGTTCACAGAATGCCTGAAGTCGCAGGTTACATGTAACATGTAATGGAAACTCGTCTGCACCAATTAGTCATTGTGCAAACTGCATTCCTAAACAATCATAAACGTACACGCATACACGCAACTTGGAAGAGGCAAATTGAATAATCCCAAATAGGTTTGCTTGTATCGCTTCTAAAACTGTAAGACATACTTTTATTAAAACTCAGCTTAAACTAACATCCTCAGGCTTCAGTTTGTCCATTTACAGGATGAAGATAACTGCATGCCATACAGTTTTTCAAACCACATAAGCAGGACTGTTCAAGATTAGTATTGGACTCAGCTTCCAAGGCAGTGTATGATAACTCTAAGCTGTTACACACTTACACTTGAAAAATCAGTTTTAGTCCCATTTTAGTTGCGTCTAAGAGGTGCTAACAGCTTCTGTGACATTCCCGTTCCCTGTGAACGTTTAAAAAACCAAACAGAGGCTGAAATAAAAGAATCCTGCATTTTTACCATCAGAAAAATGACATGTGGTGTGTAAGAGCACGAACAAATCATGCTCAGTCTGTAACAGCAATTAACCATGCAGTTTCACAATGCTAATTGGTGAATTATAAGATTCCAGTAGTGTTTAGTCCATTTGGTTTTGTAGCACGAGCGCAAAACCTTTGGACTCCAAACACATCTTGTCTGACGGGGTATAATCAGAGCAATGTTTCACCAAACTAAGCCTACAAATCATCTTCAAGTACCACATGTTCTAAAGGACTTCAGATTTGATAAAGAGGCCCCTCTGAACCGAAATCTTTGTTGTGGGCTAGGCTTAATCATGCCCAGACTGACTGGCCCGAAATTTAGGCCACTATATGCATCTGAGGCATAATGAGAGCTTGTGTACATGTATCTGTTTAGACAAACCTACACAGCGATACAGCAGCATGTAACTGCCTTCCTTTCTCTCGCTACCCATCTGCGCCGGAGAAGCTGAAGTTTGTGTCCGTTTAATGCCGGGGTGTGTCTCTGCCACACCAGAGAATAGAGAGCCCCACCGCCCACCTCTCTGTTCAGCGTCTCGTTCTCACTTCAGGAAGCCTTTTCTGAACGTCTAAAAATATTTATGGGCAGGGAAGGCCCAGCTGAGGCTCTAGCCATAACACAGCGCAGAGGAGGGGAGACTGTTTTCCCTGCCACTCCCGCCTGTCATTCTTGCTCTCCTTAGTCAAAGGAAATGATGCGAAAAGGTCGAATTATAGCCCTGTGTCTGCGTATCCGCTATCATGCGCTGGCCATTTAACATGCACGTGTGCGGTAAGGAGCAGACTCCAAACCAAGCTACTGAAAGCAAAATGTAAATCCTCAGGTTTCTCTCTCTCTTCCCCTCTCACTCTCTTTTCTCTCTCTCTCTCAATCTTCCACTTTCACTCTCTTCACTTACTGTTATTGTAATGCTATGAGGATTGTAAATCAATCCTTGATCTTTAAACTGCCCCATTATACTCAGCTTGGCACTAGTTCTGTTGAGTTGTTTGGGTCTTGTCCTGTCCTCTACAGCGACAGATAGCCAGGCCCCATAGATTCACACAATTCTTAATTGAGATTTTGAAGATAGTTTCATTTATATATTTTTTTGCAAACACAGTCAGTCAAAAGTTTGGAGTCATTTGTCATATTGTTGTTTAATATACTATAATAACTAGTGATGTGCTGAAGTGATCCACAGTCTGCTTTCAGTAACACAAGTATAGCTGATGGTTAATAATATTTAACATTAGTTTGTCCGAGCTGCTGATTCCTATTCATTTTTAGTGTGCTATCAGAGACTTCATGCTCTGATTTGTCACAAAGTTCTGCGTATTGTTGTTGTCCCAAAAAAGCATGCATTTCCATTTACCATTTTGTTTATTTTTCTGCATAATGTAAGCTCAGCAGATGTCCTTCACCTTGTGTGAGAATGTCTTGTTTTTATAGGGACCAGTAGAAGTGCCCCAAAGTTGATTAAAAAACTCTTTACATGAACTTAAACTAATTTTTTTAAGTTGTATATTTTTGGACAGATTTGTTTTTATTTGGACAGTGATAGTATGTCAAGTTGATTGGTATGGAAGGAAACCTGTATTTAGGCTGTTCTTGAACCCTATACCTCTTGATACTCGAGATGATCAGAGATTACAAGTTCGTTCTTCAAGGTGCCTCGCAGAAATAGCAAAACAGTTTCTGGAATTTTTCTTGATTCTGTTTCTTGATTTTATTACTCATCACCCAGAAGCTTTTTAAAGTGTGTGATTTTGACAGGTCATTGTAGTCTTATTTAAACATCTGTTCTTCTATCTGCTGATAACTGAAAGTGTATTTTTGAGCATTTTCATTCCTTGATATGCTTTTCTTTATTTCCTTTTCTTATGTTGACCTTTATTTTTAAAAAAAATATTGAATTCATTTCTCATTCCAGACATATCTAACTTTTCCTCATCTTTATTGGCAGCCTCTCTAGTGCCCTACAGTTTAGTTTATATTAGTTGAAGCAAACATTTCACAAAGTTTCACAAACTTTTAAACTGTAGTTTCAAACAGTAGTACAAATCAGCTTTATTGTGGCTAATAGAATGGTTGGTAGCTCACACACACACAAGCAAGTGTGCTTGTTTATATTTTCAAGCATAAGAATTTGCCAATTGGATCGTATAACATTCCATGATCTCATAACATTAGCCGTATTGTAGCTCCAGTGGGGATCTAAAGAAACAACCCTTAGATAACCAGCAGCTTTAGTGTCTTTGCCAGATTATTGATTTTGTGTGTGTGTGTGTGTGTGTGTGTGTGTGTGTGTGTGTGTGTGTGTGTGTGTGTGTGTGTGTGTGTGTTACAGGCTTTTGTCATCTATCACTGGACCCATCCAGCCTCAGGGCACCGAGCCCCCCTCATTTGATAGTGTCCCCTGTACTTCCCCTGGGCACGACCAGGAGTCAAATCAAAGCAAGAGAGTGTGCTTCAAAGTGAACGAAGATGATCAGGAGGACTCGGGACACGATACCATGAGCTACAGAGACTCTTACAGGTGAGACATGCGTCCCAACACTAGTTCATGACGTGAGTTGACTTTTCTCCAGTATAGGTTTGGTCCTTTGGAGAAGAGGAACTTGCCAGAGAGGTGAAGCAGCTTTGCTCCCCACATTGAGGGCTTCTGTTAGGTTCTAAAAATTAGCGGTGCATTTTTGGTTGTTTGTTTTCCACTTGAGTATAATTAAAGCCAGGTATGTGTGGAGATGAACAAGCACAAGATGGCTGCAAATTGCAAGCTAGAGCACGTGAATGAAGCTCCAAACCGCAGGCAAGATCAGGTTCTGCTCTAGTGCCGGCTTCATAGCTGCTTCTTCTGTGGAACAGATGTGTTTAAAGCAAACACACGCAGGACTTCTGATGCTCCACTACTCCTCTGCATATGTATGGTAGTTAATAGTTTACAAATGATGATGAACAAATCAGAGAGGTTGTTGTTGTCCTAGAGAAGCAATCTAATTTTAATTCCTCTAAAAGCTACATCACAAAAGGTTATTACTTGAAATCGTTTTTAAATACACTGCCTGATGCCCAAGACACCAGCTTATAGTAGGTTTGAAATGATTTGGTTCTAAAAAACTAACTGCTGTTGAGTTATTATCAACCTAACAGTAATAATACCCAAAAGAAACATGTAGGTCCAGTGGTCGTCTTATGTGGTGAAATAATGGATGTGTTTTATGAGACGGACATTGTGTCCCTGGTTCCTGTCAACACTACTGCGTAGCGATTGTTGAGAGCGTTTAGATGCACTTAATAATCTGATCATAATCAGATTTCTGCAGTTATCTGATTATTCAAATGAACATATGAACAGCGTGCACCAGTTTCTTTTATGGAATTAATGAATATAAATCTGATTAAGAAATCCAATAAAGAGAATTACATTTATTTCAGAGATCAAGATTCGCATGTATTACCTTACTCTGATTTCTCAGTCTGTACTTTTGCAAAAACAGACCTTGGTACCAGAAAGAAGCAAGCAGTGTTTTTATGCAGCACCCATGAGACAATGAAACACATTTGGAGTCATGCCATGCTTAACTACATGCTTGGTTATATGAAGACTTTATAATAATCCTCTTCTAGATGAAGTGTGTTCATTTTTTCTGGTAACGTTACATGACATTGTAATTAAATGGACATGAGTTATGTGTTACGTTTACATGGCATCATCTCCTGGGAGTTTATTGGTTGGTTTTAGAAATCTCATTATTTCCTGACTCATGCACATCTGGAATTCTAACACTATGTATTACCCAAATGCATTCAATGGATCTCTGACGAATCCAGATTTTCTGCAGATATGAGGTTATTAGGTGCGTGTAAACACAGTAAAGTAAACCATTTTACACCAGAACACTCTGAACGGGTCTGGCTGTACTAAAAGCAGAACTTCTTTATTAATAGTTGTCCCTTATGAAATGACATCATGCTATATAATAGCCAAGGGTGCCAACAGACACGGCTTTGTGCATTGTTTTCATTGTCATTCAGCTCCTCTTGCGTAACACTGGTGTGAACGCCTCTGATATTTCTTTCCGGTTGTTTGCAGTAATTTGAAAGAAGTACCCGTTACGTTATACGTTATGCTGTATAAATCAGCCAGTTAATACACACACGTCATGATTATTTAGGTGTAACTACATAATTATTTTAGAAGGCTACATAATAAAGTCTTTTCCCAAAATACTTATATTAATCAAGAATGTGTGCAAAACAGTAGCATTATATATGTGCCCTGGGTGACCTAAAGTCAAGCAGTCCCTACAGTTATGTCATTGTCATTCCCTGCATGTGGGGTGTTTCTTCTTTGGGACTGACTAAAGCCGCTAGTTTGCACCGTGCATTGCTCAGACTTGACCACTAACAGTAGACTGGCTGCAGGACTAAATCGCCGGCTGAGTGTGCACTCTCCTCCATTATACAGCCATCACCCATAAAAAGCCGGTACTTTCAGAGTGGGTGAGCTCATACAGTAGCGCTCCACTTACACTACCCAGAACTGACGTCAGCTGTTGGGGGAGCATGTGGAAAAAACACTGTTGCTGTTATTTAGTCATTTGCACTGGCTTAATAGATTGGTAAGGTGCAGTAACCCCCCCCACCTACCGCACTCTCATTATGTATCTTTCTCTTTCTCACTCTCTTTATTAGTTAGTTTCACGTTTTTGCTGTCTCAGTATAACGCCATAACTGTCATTTACTCCCTCTCAGATTCAAATCGGCATGAAGTCCTGATACAACATGATAAACAGCAGTCAATCAAGGCAATACATTACAATATGTTACATCGCTTACAAACGACACTTGTTTTTTTTATGTTTTTTGTTTTTTAAAAAGGTTATAAGAGCAGAGGTTTGGTCCCTGGCCTTCCTGTATGCTCGTCATGGATTAAATACATTCCATCAGTAACACAGCTCACTTAATTGAATAAGTGATTGATAAGCTGAATTAATTATGGGGTAACTGTAGAATTGGCTTCCTTGACACGGCAGACTTCAGATCACAATGCATTTCCCCTTTATTCTAATGCTTTGCTGTGTTTTCCAAATGAATAAACGCCTACTGATAATGACTTTACAGGGTTTTCTCACATGGCAAAGACTTTTGTTCAGTACTATAGGTAATTATGTTTCCACAAACACTTATGCAGTTGTATGTGTCTGTGAGTGTGTGTGTGTGTGTGTGTGTGTCTGTCTGTCTGTCTATATGTATGTATAAGTGTGTGTATGTATATATATATATATATATATATATATATATATATATATATATATATATATATATATAGATAGATAGATAGATAGATAGATAGATATACACACATGTGCATTCATGCCTCAGAATCATAGTCTTCCATAAATACATGTATACTGTTTCTCTCCTCTGGTGGGGTCAGTTTTATAACCTGGTGAGCTGCTTCCATTCTTGGCATGTGGTATGTGGTAATTATGACTTCTGTCTACACCATGATTCTATAATGTTTAACTGTATAGAAGGAATTTCTCTTAACCTCATATGACGTTTGGTCAGTTTGATTTCAGGATACTACCCTCCAAACCCCTGTGTGCATTCAGACTTGGAGTACATTTTTGTTTGCAATATTTCCAATTTGACCTATTCCACAGAAATGCATTGTGACTAATTTTTATATTAGATTATCTGTAAAAGTTAATGAACCAATTTCTGGTCAACCCAGAGAAAGGAAAAGCAAACACAAAAGAGGACAACGCGGATACTTCCTAAATACAAAATGATGGAAAGGTGACACATAAAGCCTGACAGAATATCCTGATCATTGGAGTAGTATGAAGCTGTAAAAGTTTTGGATTAAACTGTGGAAACCCTTACTCACAGCTCGGTGCTAAAACCAGTAATAGGCAGAGTTACGCTGCCTCTAAGATAACCCCACTGAAGTAACTTGACAAGAAAACCCGCCCTAACATCAAGTGACTAAACTAGGTTAAGGGGACCACAGCTTCCAGAATCCAGCTTTTGTTCATATTTTAGCAGTTCTTAAACATGGTTGTCTGCACTAATCATCTAGTGGGCCAGATTAATTTTGTATGATAAGGGCTTATGAATGTAATACAAGTGATAGCTATAAAGAATTAGTAGTAAGGTGGAACCAGTTTGTTATCTCTACTGTTTATACCCTAAACTAGAAGCTAATTGGTCAGTTATTATACTTGGGCTTTATTATTCTTTATAAATTGCTCAGCAAATTCTGCTAAACTAATATTGTTAAATGGTTATGTATGTGAACTGAAGTGTGTCCCTGATAACAGCCCTCATGGTTTCAGGGGTCACAAGATTTTTGAATGATCAGTGATGCTGCAAACTGCGCTCCCGCTGTAAACAGTTCCTTATTTGTCTTTTTCAGTGAGTGTAACAGTAACAGGGACTCTGTGCTGTCCTACACGAGCGTCCGGAGCAACAGCTCGTATCTGGGGAGTGATGAGATGGGCTCAGGTAAGACGTAATGCTTACTGGACATGAATCCTTTTGACAGTAGATACAGTGATTCATTTACCACATGAGTCATAATGAGTGTGTGTTTTGGTTTTTAGGAGATGAGCTGCCATGCGACATGCAAATTCCCCTGGACAAACAAGACAAGCTCCACGGCTGTCTGGAACATCTGTTTAATCAGGTATAACCAGAAGTTTATTCATTACATTAGTATACCCAAGCTTTATCAGTATGGCCGAACATACTGTCTTGAGTCAGTTTTTTATTTTGGCGGTTATTTTTGTTTTTCCTCTTCACTCCTGATCTGTTCCTGGGTTGCTCTCTTTCTTGGTCCCGCCACTATATTCTTTCCTTTCTCTTCTCCTCTCACATTACAGCATGCACTCTCAGATTACCCTCTCACCATAACCTTTGACTTTTGCCCTCTGCCCTCTGGATCCAGCCACTGCTGCCTAAAGATTTCCACTCATAATGAAATAAATTGGTGTATATGTAAATTCTACACTATTTTCCCCCGGGAACTCCAGAAAATCTTGTTTTGGCGAGGGCCACTATGGCAGAGTTTGTCGATATCCCCATCCCACTGTAGACAGGATGTGTTTGGTGTCTGAAGTTCTTTAGGTATATGAGGCTCATGTTAATAAGTAATGAGACATACAAGATTCAGAATTCAGATTTTACACTTTTAAGTCTGATTTAAAGATGGTGTCATTGTGAAAACAAAATGACATTTTCAGTAGAAGAAAAAACAATTTAATCACGTTTGAGAGAAATGAATATTTGGATTATTTCTATTAATTTATCACGATTCACATAAAAAAAAATGTGTGTTTTCATAATAAACATGTCTGACGACCACAATTTTGTTCTTTAATTTCACAAAAATGACTCTAATGTTCTTTTTACTTGCATGCCATCTCTATGGGTGTTTTGAGAGACCCACCTCAAAATTACAGGATAAATATTTTACTGTTGTTGTTGTTGTTGTTGTTGTTGTTGTTGCTTCTGTTATTATTATTATTGTTGTTGTTATTGTTATCTGTAGTTGTAGTGGTGGTAGTAGTAGCTGTAATTGTGGTAGTAGTGGTGGTGGTGTTAGTTTCAGACACTGTGACATACCGTTATTTACAGAAATGGACAAAAGTACCAGACGAGCAAATCTGTATGACCTTACACAAGCTTGCACAGTGCTAGGGTAGTGGCTACAGGGGAAACCTTAAGGAGTGTGGGTGTAGCAGTGAGGGTGGAGCAGCCTGGATTAGATTTTTGCCATACTCTTCTCTTAAAGGTCTGTGCCCCAGTGTTCCAGCTGCTAGTAAGAAGCTGTTGTATCTCAGGCAGTGGAGCTGTGCTCAGTGAAGAGAGGATTCAGTAGCATTTGACTGTGTCCTTTCACATTCAGGTGGATGCCATCAACAGCCTTCTGAAAGGACAGGTCATGAGCAAAGCCTGCGAGGAAACCAAGCATTTCCACCCTGACCACAGTCAGCCAGGTACCTCCCAGCACAGACCAGCCTTGGGTGTGCACATGCTATATTTGGAAACATGTTTTGGTTGTGCGTGTGTGTGATCAGTCATTACTGCTGAAGTCTAGCAAGACCGAGGTCCCTTTTCTCCTTCTTGTTTATGTTTTGTGCGTGTTTGTCTGTATGTGTGCATGCACGTGTGTGTGTTTGTGATTTTGTGATAATTAAACCCAGTTCTGCAGAGGATGCATATGAGGACAGTGAATATTTTCGTATTGACTCGAATAAGTCACACATGTGTTTGTACACGTGTGTATGTTTCACTGACTGCACACAATAGCTTCATCTTTTAGCCAGAGTGTTTCTGTCAACATACACATACAGAGCTGTGCAAAGGTTTTAGGCAGCTGAAAATTATATTTAAAAAGCTGTTTATCTAGGCTGTGATTGTTTATTATCTCAGGCGCATATACACTTATCATATTTCATTCAATAACAATAGAATAGTAGTGATTTTATGTCAGGGTGTTTGTTTAACCAGATCCAAACTTTTTCTCGAGAAAACCTTGTATCAACTGTAGGTGTCATTGAACGCCTGGTTCTACTACTCAATACTTGTTAAATCAGGGTTTTAAAAAAGGGGGTCTCAAGGTCCCCATCACAATGTTTGCTCATGTTCTTTAGTGTTTTTACAGACAGAAACATTCCGACCGCTGAGATAGATTGTTAAATAATTTGCTGAAGCGCCTAAGACTTTTGCACAGTACTATACATGCATATACACACATACTCTTTCATTCAGGCTTGAGTAGACTTCATTATGACTGTCTTTCACACCTACCTGTGAGCAGAATTCCGCCACACGGATGACTGGACAGCACGCTGCAGATATATTTTACACAAGAACATCCAGGAGGACCCTTGGAACCTGCCCAGCTCTATCAAAAACCTGGTGGACAGTCTGCATCGCTTTGTGGAGGGTGAGTTTGAAACCAGCAGTTTCATTCATTGCAGCGTACAGTGTATAGATTCTGTTGGGCTGTGTTTGTTTATCTTTTCGTCTGAATGTGTTTCAGATGGGAGGAATCAGCTGTTGTTGGCCTTACTGAAATGCACAGGTAAGTGGATAACCTGTGGTTGGGGTAATAATCGATTTTTTTATTAACGAAATGATTTGGTGTAAAATCACTCCCCCTACCCCAAATGTAGTTGATCAGCTCGATATATGTTTGGTTCTTCAGTTTTGTGCTGGAATTATGAGGCATTGACGTAAAGGAAGCTCATTATCACAGATTACAAATGGACACATGTTTGTTGCATTGCTAAACAACCGTAGCAGACGTCTTAATTCTTTCATTTTCTCCAGGATGATTTATCAGTTACGCGACTTCAAGGCAAATTCCTGCGTATGAACTCATTCAGAGTCGATAAAGACATTTCTAAAAAGAACCCAGAATAGTTCACAGTAGTGAACGTCGTAATCATTTCATGGCTCTGAAAGCTGTTATTACACAAGATGGTTGTGAAAACATTATAAACATGACTCCTGGGAAATTCATTGTTTTGAAAAGGATTTGACCTAAAATATGTTTTTAAAAATCTATTCTTGACAAAGAGGCACACGCAGGGTGTTATGAGGCGAAATAGTTCCCAAAGAAAACGTTTGATGTTTTGACTGATTTTTGGATATGGAATAAAATGATAGCTCTCTAAAGGAAAACATGTATCTCTTATTTTGTACTTGCATTATTTGAACACAGCAGGAAAATTTAATGATGACTGGACCAATAGAATTGGCCTAAAATGGCTTGGAAAAAGGTCTGGTTCCGTTAAAGTTAAACGAGGCCCTCTCCTGTAAAGTTTCCTTTTTGGAGATGCTTGTTTTTCTTTGGACAGTGATGATATATATTGTACATTTTGCATTACTGTATGATGTGGTATAGGGAAGTGTATGATGATGTGAGGCATGCAGTTTGTACTGTGTTAATTGATGTACGTAAACATCCAGTATTACAGTGCAAAGCTAAAGAAGCAAATTCACTAATGACTTCCTGGCTGATAGGTGACACTTGGGGCACAGGGTAAAGTGTCCATGGATGAGGTTTGCTTGAAACCTGCTACATAACATTGACCATGTACATGTCATGGCATATGTCATTATGCCAGTAATTTAACAGTGTCATTCTGCCATTGCCAGTAATTGTTTTTGGGTGGGTAACCATGATGGGTAAGTGGAGTACACAGCAATAACTGGCAGTACTAGTAATGAATGATCTCTTGACAGCTCATGCCACAGACTAATGTGCACTCTTACTGTGTACTCCGGTTAGCCTTCATGACATCAGTGACATCTGTTATGACCCTTTACCAGTAACATGACATTAATTAATAAAAACTGTATTTTTGCTGTTTTTACAGCTAACATGAGACAGAATGTAGTAACATACTGAAGACCTTTTCAAGAAAATGATGTTTTATGACAGGGTAGTTGAGAACTTTTCAGTTAGTTATTGCAAAATTCCCAAGGTTCTGTGCCTGTACTGTCTTATGTAACTCCTGGGCCAGTGTTATGTAGCTGGGCCCTGTGCGAGAAGCCTTTACTTTGTGATCACTGAACAATGCTGTGCTGACACTCAGGGTGTGTGTTCGCAGATAGTGGAGTGTTTTATTGGAATTCCGTGGCCATTTGTGTGTGTGGTGGGGGGAGGGGCTCATTTGGAGTGCAGTGGTGTTTGTGTGAGTGAGAGTTCAGGAGGTTGAAAGTAAGAGGAGATCCAGAGAGAGATTGAAAGAGCAGTGTATGAGTATGTGTGTGTGTGTGTGAGAGAGAGAGTTGGGTGGGAGTGGGAGGGGGGGGTCTCCTGAGGTCTGCGGTGGGAGGCATATGGAAGCTGTTGTGAGGGTGTGAGGGAATCCGATCCTGAGCTTCTGGCTGCTCGACACACATGCATACACAGTCTGTGCAAGACCTGCTCCTGCTCTCGCCCAACCCCGACCCTGCAGTGTGTGTATGTGTGCGTGTGGCTTAATAGTATGTCATTGGTCTCTAATGTGTTTGGCACACAGTCATGCTTAGAAAGCCAGCATGTGCAGTGAGGCTGGTGTATGAATACACTGTTCAGTCACAGTGTAATAAATGAGCAGTGTTCAGTAGAATGACTATGATTGAGTACTCAGAGTGCTCAGTGTTTACCTCTTGGAGGACAGGTAGCTGAGATTCTGAATCCTCTGTATATGAATGACATGAGTGTCTGAGGTGCAAGACGGTTTCTATTAGCGAGAGCCGGGCAGCTCAATATAGAGCTGTTATACTCAGATACAGATATGTGACATATACACATGCACTGGCTTTGGATACAGTTTGATTCCTTTCTCTGAGAATATAAGAAATGCTGATGATCTGCTTTTCTTACAGACACAGAGCTGCAGTTGAGGAGGGATGTTATATTCTGTCAGGCCCTGGTGGGGGCGCTGTGCGCTCTGGCTGAGCAGCTCATGTCTGCACTTAACCTGCGATTCAACAACAACGGCGAGTACGAGGATGACAGCAAGGAAGTTAGCCGCAAGTGGCTGGAGCAGATCTCTGCCATCGGAGTGCTGTTGAACTTCCAGTCCACGCTTTCGCCACATGTGGTAAGGAAAAGCTCCGGAGCATACACAGAATGCAGTGCAGTGCAGTGCTCTCCTCTCTACAGCACCTGATACAGTGTAACAGTTAATAATCAAGCTTTGTATGAACTGATTTCCAAGTGCTGGAGCAGTGGAAATGTTAAACTGGCTGTTATGGTGGTCTTCCAGGACAGGATGTTGTTGTTGTGTCTGATGAGAAGTGGAGGCTGACTCAGATAATAAGCAGCTGCAAAGCTGAGGTCGAGTCATCTTCTTACAGGTGGAAGAGAAATATGAGAGATGTGTTTCTGGACATACATCTGAACATCACCTAGCGTAACTTTAGTGCTACCTCTCCCATTTCTGCTTTCTCAATCATGTCCTTAACACCTCCTTCTTTGCAACATGCTCATGTTGAGGCTCTCTTGTTTTGGAGTAGCAGTAATATAACTCTCCACCTTTTACAATCTTGTTAAAGCAGCATTATGCAAGAATTGGTCATTAAGTTTATTAATTCATTCATCTTTCAAATTTATCCGTCTGGGTTGTGGAGGAATGCTGGCGCTTATCCCTGCATTCATTAAGCAGAAAATTCAAAATTCTGTGGTCGCATTCGCATCTGTAGTCTGTAGTGTCTGTACACCTGCATGATGGGGGTGTTTTTGCTGGGGAGTTGGAGTTTGGCATAGCACTGGGAAAGATGACGCCAAAAGAGAAGGAACCAAGTTGCACAGAGTAATATTGCAGGATTACAGAAGGTGTAGTAGTAGTAGTAGTAGTAGTAGTAGTAGTAGTAGTAGTAGTATGTTGGTGGTGGTGGTGGTGGTGGTGGTAGTAGTAGTAGTATGGTGATAGTAGTAGTAGTAGTAGTAGTAGTATGGTGGTGGTAGTAGTAGTAGTATGGTAGTAGTAGTAGAAGAAGTATGGTGGTGGTAGTAGTAGTAGTATGGTGTTAGTAGTAGTAGTATGGTGGTGGTAGTAGTAGTAGTAGTAGTAGTATGGTGGTAGTAGTAGTATGGTAGTAGAAGAATTGTGGTGGTGGTGGTGGTGGTGGTGGTAGTAGTAGTAGTAGTAGTATGGTGGTGGTGGTAGTAGTAGTAGTAGTAGTAGTATGGTGGTGGCAGTAGTATGGTAGTAGTAGTAGTAGTAGTAGAAGAAGTATGGTGGTGGTGGTAGTAGTAGTAGTGGTAGTAGTAGTAGTAGTAATAGTAGAAGAAGTATGGTGGTAGTAGTAGTACTAGTATGGTGGTGGTAGTAGTAGTAGTAGTAGTGTAAACCAGATATGCCCAGACTACATATGCGGTAAATACACTGTACCAACTTGTGTAATGTAGATTTTACACTGATTTATTCCTTTACGCTTCCACCTTCTGAGGATTCTCTTACTCTGTCTTGCAGAGAGAGGAGCGCACCATGCTGGAGGATACTAAAGCGGCTCTGGTAGACCTGGAAAAAGTCACTGTGGTCTTTCGACAGCTGGAGAACGAATGCCTCGTTGCAAGTGAGCTTCTTTGATCCTGACATCAACCACTGTTTTATGCACTTTCACTTTAGATGGTGCATATAAATGAATCCCGCACACGCTGATGTATTAACAAGGATATTTGTTTGATATCATGTGAGCTACGTGAGATTTCTCCTGGGGTTGTACGATCTCATCTCTCTCTCTGAAGTGTGTAGCTGCTCTGAAGATAGCGTGACGAAACTCCATTACTCCGGTGCACGCAATCCGTATAAAATTCCAGTCTGAAAAATTTGCTTTTGAAGTCACACTTTCAGCCGACTGTAGAAACAGTACACAAATTCCTTTGGTTTATAAATAGTTAGAATTACACCCAGCGTTTCTCTGTGGATAATGGTCTGCTATAATGTTACGGCCCCTAATCCTGGCTGTTTAAAGCCGCACCTCCCTAAATCACACAAATACACACAGACACACACACACACACACCCTCCAGATGTCGCTTTCAGGAATGTCAACATGGTTAGCAGAGATACCGTAGCTGCTTTATCCCGAAGCCTCTGTTTTGGTTGGAGGAAAAAGGGATTTTGTAATCTAGTTTGTGTCTTCAGTGAAGGTGCAAGATTTTTTTTATAACATGTGCAGTTGGAGGTTTGTGTTCTAGGTTTTTTGTTTTTACTCGGCTTATTCACCTAATTATACTCTCTGCCAAATATTATCTTCGTATGTTCTCATATTTAATGGCTGAAGAGGAATCCCAATAATGTTTCAGAATGTCTGTATTTAAAACGTTCAGATGTAAACAAAGTCGACAAAGTCAAACCACTCTGGGTTTGATGTGATGTGGTGCATTGCAGATTTCATCGTAATGGTAATAGGAGCCAGGGGGGTTTGCCAGGTTTACGGTGTAAATACAGACATCATAATTGCTATACAGTACCACTAGTAAACAGGCATGCGTGCTTGTTAGTAATGCATTGTTAATATTAAAGATGTCCATGTTAATGTTAATAAATTGGTGGTAAATCAAAATCTCAGTCATCACGAAACGCTTCAGTCGTCTGGATACCATCACCAAAACAATTGTGACTCTGTACTGTATGTTTGTTAGTTCATTAATATATTTTTAATCCTCTCTCACGTCCTCACAGACATGCCCATGCACTATCAGGTGGAAGGCAGTCGACAGGCCATCCGGGTCACTCTATACCTGGACAGCTGTCACTTCAGTGAACTGCCCACAAGGCTGCAAAATGGAGGAACCCTGAAGCTCCACTCTGTGCTTTTCACTAGAGGTGAGCATACACCAGAGATATCAAATATTTAATTAAACCGTCATTGAAATTCTTTGGGTTATGCCTATTCTGTCTGTGCAGGGCCTCTCCTCAGATTTTTTTTTTTTTAAATCTGTCTCTTCTGTTTCTGGCTCTATACGTTGATGTGAAAACAGTAAAAGCTGTCTTAAGCCTCAGGCAGCGAGGCATCAGAGTTCTAACCCTTGCAAGGTTATTGCTGTTGTTTTGCTGGACTATTTAAATGTGTAGAAATTAAAGTTGATTTGTGTTATGTGTTGACAGGCTGTAGTCACCTCTTCCAGTCTTCCCATATTTCTTTCAGGCTGATGATGAACATGAAAATAATAATAATAATAATAATAATAATGGTTTATTATTCTTATCTCTACAAAACAAGACTGTACAAACAACACTAGCTTGTCATCACTTTCAAAATAAACTGGAAATTGATAGATGTTCAGAACCCACACTTTTGGTGAGCTCTGAGTGAGAAATTATTTTACAAAATACAAGCGTCAATAAATCATACCCGCCATGCAGAACTAACTTATGAACCACATGCTCCTTGTGAATGAGTAGTTTGGGTACCTTTACAAACCTTGGTCTCCATCTAGTGGTTTAAGTGGGCACTGCAGTAGCTCACATAGCCGCTCCAGAGAGGTGACTTATGCTAATAAAGAGCTTTGTGTCTGTGTGCTGCCTCTTTTTGTTCAGCCTTGGAGAGGCCTGAGGGAGTTCCAGCTCAAGACTTTGTGGCAATGGAGGAGTTTCAGCAGCGGATTAACGCTGTATCTTTAGAGAAGGTCAAGTTCTACTACCGCAGGCTCAGGTACACCTTGATTCAGCATAGAGTGGACTGTCTTTTCTTCTGCTGATATTGATTGTTAATTGAAAAACAATGTTTGGTGCCAATATTCATTTTCCATGAATTGTAATTGTTTATATATAACAGCTGTTTAATATACAAACTTTACTGACATCATATGTCCATAAAGGTAGCGTAACACTTTACTGTAAGTGTTGACTGACATGGAGTAATGCATGAACAATGGTCACAATGCTAAACTAATGTAACAACTACATATTTTTACATTTTAGTTAGTTAACTCTTTATTTAAAGTGTTAGAAAATGTAAAGTCAGTGTTGGTTTCAGGTTGTGTTAATGTGTTTGCACCATGTTTACCAGTCTGTACGTTTTGTTACAGTGTTAAATAGGCTAAAAATTGTGATGTAAGATTTTGTTCAATATAATTAAAATGAAAAGTGAAGTGTTAAATGACATAGATGTCGTTTTAGGTTCTACTCTATGTAAAAGGGAATGCATAACCAACATATTTCCTGCAAAAGTATTTCATTTAGTTTATTCTATTATACAATGTGACACTAAGCCAGACAGAACTGATTGCATCATAACAGTGGCTCTCAAGTCTGAGCTCCAGGACCTCCATGTGTTTCTTCCCGACTCCAAACACATAGAAATACAGCAGATATGAATGAATATTCATAAGCAACCCGAATTGATAAATCTTGTAACTCATTGGATCTGATTATGATTGGAATCATTACATGTAAACTGCATGACTCATTTTCATGCTTAGTTCATTTTGAGTGTAGAGATTACACTGTGTGGTTAAAAAGCTCTTTCCATACTACTGAGTTCAGTACTGTTCTGTAGTGTTACATATGCATAGTCTACTAGCGAAATCTTTTATGTCAGGCCAAGCTGTCTGATATCACAACGTTCTGGTAACCTGTTAAACTCCCGTTCTTTCAGGGCTTTCTACCTGGAGAAATCCAATTTACCCTCAGAATCAAATTCAACCGCCATGAAAATAGATCAAGTAAGTAAGACGAATGTCCCCCCTCAGGGACGCTTCCGCCGTTTGTGGTGTGTGCATGTATTTTGTTAGAAGGACAACAGTTCTGTACAGTAAAGGTTCCAGTGTGCAGAGAGCTCATTTAGCAGCCTTGAGCTGTAGCCTTTTTGATGAAAGAGTAGAGCCACATGGCCACCCTGAGCCTGGCCAAATGGAGTGATGACCTGTTCCACTTTTCTACAGCTCCTTCGCCCTCTCAACACTCTGGATGACCTGTGCAGACTGATGCAGACATACATGAATGTGAGGCCCAGCGCTGCGGGTCACCCATCTGGGGTCAGTGTGCTGCTGGTCTCTTCAGAGCTCTGCAGCCGCCTGGGAGCCTGTAACATCACTATGTGTGCCACAGGCATACAGAGGTAAGGGCCACAGAACACTTTACAGTAATTCAAGTGAAGGTTAAGGCAAGTATCGAGCATATACAATTTCCCCTCTATCCCAGCCAGTCAGTCGAGACGTTTGGTGTGTAAAGTCTGCATCTCTAGTTTTACCCTGATGCTATGAAGCTAATGTAGCTAAGACATAGGATGGATAATTCAAATAATTTGTTGTGATTAGTCATATTTTGTATCATTTAATTGGATTTGTCATATTTGCCCGAGTTTGACCCTGTTGTCTAAGAAAAACAAGCAGTACAGTTGTGTACAAAAGCTGGTCGAATTGCAGGTTTTAACATTTTTTGTGAAAAATATATACATGTTCTACAGAGAACAAAGAGCACTGCAGATCTTAATCCAAATGTACTGTTTATTTGCTGAGAAAAACAATAAATGGCCTGTTAAACAGTTAAAAAAAACCTGAAAGAACAATTCTTTCTCTTTGTTCAGCATGTAATTGGTTTCTGCACCACTCCTGAAGTCTTCTGTTGACTCTTCTTACTTGCTGTGTTAAATGTTGCTTGCTTATTTCCACTACCGCAGTCTTTTATCGCACATGTGCCAACTGAGAAATCCAACAGAAACCAGAGTAAGTGTATACAGGGGTTGGACAATGAAACTGAAACACCTGTCATTTTAGTGTGGGAGGTCTCATGGCTAAATTGGACCAGCCTGGTGGCCAATCTTCATTAACTGCACATTGCACCAGTAAGAGCAGAGTGTGAAGGTTCAGTTAGCAGGTAAGAGCACAGTTCTGCTCAAAATACTGCAATGCACACAACATTATGGGTGACATACCAGAGTTCAAAAGAGGACACACTGTTGGTGCACGTCTTGCTGGCGCATCTGTGACCAAGACAGCAAGTCTTTGTGATGTATCAAGAGCCACGGTATCCAGGGTAATGTCAGCATACCACCAAGAAGGACGAACCTCCACCAGCCTCACGTAGTGACCTGGCCACTATCCTGCAAGAAGAATGGCTTAAAATCCCTCTGACCACTGTGCAGGACGCAGTATATGTCATTCCCAAGACGAACTGACGCTGTATTGGCCGCAAAAGGAGGCCCTACACCATACTAATAAATGATTGTGGTCTAAAACCAGGTGTTTCAGTTTCATTGTCCAACCCCTGTACATGTGCTGAGAGCAACAGTCCAGCTCTCTTTATCGGATTTCTGGGCTTTGATCCAAACTAAGGAATTGGAGCATGCTGTTTAAATAGCCATCTGAATAATCAGATAACTGCAGATAGTCCACTTACTATCTGATTATTAAGTGTGTGTAAACAGACTCATGTGTTTCCTCACAAACCCTGTCGTAGTGTAGCTTCCTTTGTATTTGGATTCTATCCATAAATGTCTTTAACCTAGACCTTGTGTTGTGCAGGTCCACTCTTGCAGTCTCTCTGGAGCAGGCCATGATCCTTGCCAGAAACCATGGCCTCATGCCTCGCTGCTTCATGCAGGCTATGGACATTATGCGGAAACAGGTACAGTACCACATGTCGCTGTACTATACCTTTCAAGTGTATTGAGATCAGACGCTGTGATAGATTTTGCCACCTCAGGTGGTTTTGGAATGCGGAAGACCAAGTTAATGTGTTCTAAATGTTCTCCCGTAGGGAACCAGAGTGGAAATATCTGCTAAAAACCTCAAAGTAATGGACCAGATGCCCGCATTTGCACCAAGGTTTCTGCAAACCCACTTTGAATGTAGCTAAGGTTCTGAGTACTTGTGAATCGGTTAACTACTTTAGCAGGAATGTTACTGAAAGTCTTTTGCTTTTGCTCGTTTTAGACTCTTCAAGCTGTGTCTACCACCGTCTGATGGTGACCTCTAAGTATGGCCGTGTTCCTCACTGTCTGACTGTTCACTTCAAGAGTAAAACTCTGGGACATGATGGCTCAACAAGGGCCATGTGATACCTTTGTCAGGCATTTCCGTTTTGCAACACCTCGTCGACAGTGTTACCAGAGGCTGCCTGAGCCCAACACAAAAGACTCTGGGATAATAGACTTATCATTGGCTAGTAGAGTCTGCTCTCATTGCAATGTCATAGACTCTTCTTTTAATGTTCTTGGATTTTGCCTCTTGCTGATGGTGTTTCCGAGCCCGTACTCACATTTTTAATCAAGTTACTAAAACTACCTGTAATAGACTGTGTTTCTCACTTTGCCTTTGACTGCAGTGCCAGTGAGCTAACTGGTTGAGTCCGTAGATGGCGAGGCTGAGGTCTTTACCCTTGCTGCCTCAGATACGTGGTGATTATGTGCAATTACTGTAGCTTAGCATGTGCGTTTCTGCACTATTCCTTAAATGAGATTGTTCTTCTAAAAGGAATGTTTTCTCTCTCTCTCTGTCAGTTCTATCAGGTGTTACATTACTGAACCCATTCCAATCTAACCACCCAACAGTATTATATGGACCAATCTGACACTGTTTAAGATGCTTTCTTAGTTTATATATTGAAATGCTTTATTTTATTTGATTTAGTTTTATTTTATTACATGAAGGAATACTATCGTCTATCCATTGTTGGATTATGTGGACAGAAAAAAAATAGAAATTATGGTAATTATTAGATAATCCATCCTAATAAAGTTTCTCAGTTAACTGATTGACACCCAGTATTGTTACTGAAGGCTGAAGACTTTTACTAATCAGAACTTAGAGAGAAGCCTAATACGTGTCTCTGTGTGTGTCTGGTTTTGGCACTTTCGTAATGCTAATCTATGCCCTGTTACAGTACACATCTGTTCTAGAGAGTAGCAGGTGTTTTTGAGAAGCACAATAAAAAAGCTCAAGTGTTTGCTAAAAGTACTGTGCATTTCTAGATATTAGACAAAAACAAAGGGATCACTGAAGGATGGTTAGTGGTAGTAACTTTATTTTATTGAATTTCTGTTCTTTGTGTGTGTATATACATATGTATAACATTGTCTATCAGAGGGACAAGCATAATCCTATGCTTATTGGGGAACAGTAATGCTATAATTTAAGTGTAATTAATGTTAAAGCAAAACAATATGGAATTGTAAATCTTTCATTTTGTATACATACTGTATATGTGAATAGGAGTCCTTATTGTGTATTTACACGTACAGTGTTTTCAGTATTTAAATTTCTAACCATGTCCACGTCTTCAGTAGAGATTTCTGGAGAATCGGCAAAGTAAGAGTTGGGAATTACAAAGTTGCTGGTGCCCTAACTTTTGGTGCCTCGAAGCAAGCTCAAGTTTTTAGTGCCCATTGGTTTTTTATTTTTAAATATTTTTATTTTTATTATTATTACAACATCACTTGGCTCTAACCCACAGGCTAACAAAACCAAAACTTATATTTTATATAGAGATTTAAGCAGCCACACAAATGTTGCATATGTTGAGTTTATTGTCTATAGTATAAGTCCAAAATGATGAAGCACTGGTGCCACCAACATGAGGAAACCCTGTAACACTGTGATAAAGATTTGATCTCATTTCTATGATGCTGTGCTTTGTAATTCACAGTGCCTTTTAGACATGAACGCAAATTGGCTGTCCTCATTCATGCACACAGCTTCCCTTGGTGCTGGAACTAGTACAAGGACCAGTCCATTAATGAGACGGTTTCAACTTGAGCTTGCATTAGAGACACCAGGTTAGTGTGCGGAATCTGAAGTGTTTGGTTATAAGAGCTTTGCCTGGATGCTTTTCCTGCCGTATCACATCTGAATCAGCTCACAAGGCTTACCTGATGAACTGAATCCAGTGTGTTACAGCAGAGAAAACCAGGGACTGACAGATGGCGTCCCAGAACTCGGGTTGAAGGGTACACGGCCCTACATTAGATGGAATCAGTATGTAACGGTTATGCGCTTTTTTAACTTGTAATATTTGTGGATGTTTGAATGTAATGATGCGTTTTTTTAATGATATGATTAATCTGTAATGTCACTCGACTAACAAGCTATTAAGTCAGGCAGGTTTGAGTAAATATGTGGTCATAATGCTGGCTGAAGTACGTTGTCACCTACCCAACACAGCAATACTGTATATTGTACAAGCATTTCAGACTTTATTTCAGATTTGATTTCCCCTCCGTTTTCGACTGCCTTGCACTGTCACATCAATTCGGAAATGAGATCCTATCATGGTCGTAACTGGTGTTGTAGCATCGCATCATCATATATTGACTGCATGCTTTCAGTGTCTTTTCGCCTGTAGTGAAAACTTGACTATAGTGAAATCCAAAGACTTAGCAGTAGCAGTAGCACACTGTAGAAGAAAATGTATTCTCAGGTTTCTAAACCTCTTTTTGGTCAGTAAGTGTGAGACGAACTGCCCGTTTTGAGAAATGATTTAGAAGTATTTGTGTTAGCTTGTCTGTTTGTTTTTGTTTTTGTTTGTTTTTTCATTTTTGTGTTGTTTTTTTTAACAGTGTCGAGCGTAAAAAGGTTATATTTTTCATGTACAATTTTTCCAGCAATTCATACTTTACAGTGTTAACCCCCTGTTTATTTTACAGTTTGTACAGTGCTCGGTTGCATTGCCTAAGTGTACTTTTACTCAGCTGTTTCTTTTTGGTGCTCAGTCATAAAACATCTTGGGGCCTTAACGGTTGTATATGTTGGACAATGAACCTCTTACAGTTTTAGATTTATTGATTTAAAGTCTTACATAATGTAGAATTTGATTCAGTTCTTGGTTCTTGATCCCAACCTTGTCCTCAGCCCAACACCTCGTTGATGTTCATGCAATGTAACTGTTTGGATAGTACCTCACAGATTCCCTTTATACAAGTCATCTCATGCTGAATCGAGCTCTCCTTATCTGTGAGCTTATGGGGTCGTTTGTCCCCGTAAGCTTGGCAGTGTGCACTTTTTAATTAGCTTGGTGGAGGTGAAGTTCTGCGGTCCTGCCAGGAGTCATCACTGTTACCTGAAACCCAATTACTTACCATTAAAATACTGTAACGCACCAGTAGAACTCCTGCCAAGGTGCTCTGTCTTAACGAAAAGTGTTGTAGTGCGATTTCCTGTGTTGGGCCCCAAAACAGGACTGATCTGATCTGTAAGCTGCATGCAATAACGGTCTGAACACGCATTGGAAATGAGTTGCGTTGCAATTTTGGTTTTGGCCTGTTCCCAGTGCAAGCTCCTTATGTCTTTATGCTTCCCCAAAGCACATTAAACCTGGCACTGTATCTCTCTAATTACTAGCTCTGTGATGCTGTTGATTTCTGGTTGGGTGGTAGGTCGGAGGAGCAGCTCTTCTCTCTAAGAGTGTATGACTGATTGCATTCTTAAGGGCCCTCGTACAGAGAGACTTGGCACCATTAAGGTTTCAGCCTGAATCCTGCAGCACTGCTGAGCACTGCTCTTGCTCCTGCTCGGGTGCAACTCTTCAGTCTTTTCTTACCCAGTGACCGTTAAACATACCCCACGCCTGCTTTCCTCTAGGCATTGTTAGCTTGCATCTATGTTGTACTGAATGCATCGCTAATATCAGCTGTATAACTGTAATAAAAGTGTCTGTTTATAAACCGCTTTTGGTTTGTCAGTGTTTTAGCACACAACAGAGTTTCTGATTGGAGAACCTGAAGACATGACAGTTCTGATGGTGTGTCAGAGATGAATTGGTCTCATGTTGCAAACATACCTACTGAAATTAGCCAGCTAACCAGCTAGCCCAACCAATCTGTACCTCAAGAGGCGAAAGTGAGGGGGGATTCTAACCCCTTGACTGCCACTGCCTGCTCCTGATGAGAACCTGCATTCATCAGCAGCCAACAGAAGAATTTATATAAACAGAAGCAGAACAAGAGTTAACACTATTGCTGCTGTCCACCGCTGTAAACGCTCTTGGCAAGTAACGGGATGCGGTTTGATGCAGGGAGGAGGACAGCCTCCTTTTCCCTGTTTTTTTATGATTGCTCCTTTAAAATATAGTGTGTTATATATATTATATATATATTAAAATATATAAGTGTTCATTGCACGACAGCATACAGAGCAGTGGTTTAGTTGCCACTGTTTAAGTCAGAGCTGCTGGGTGTAATATTAAAGTCAGGGAGGAAAGTGACTGTATATTTCTATTAGTGTAGTGATAACATCACATTACAAACCCTATAGGGGAACCAGCAGACATTCATCTTATTACAGTGTTGGTGATCAGATAAACTGTATTGTAAAGGCTGCTCTGTTAACAACTACTGTTTAAAGGAGCAATATGCAAGATGGAGAGTCACTGTAGCGTTGACTCGGCCATGAGAGGGTGAGAAAATAGCACTGCTGCCCTGACTGCGTAATCTAACCTCTTGTCAGTCATGTTGAAGGTCCGGCTCACGGTTAGATCCTTTAAGGACAAACAGGCAATTAAAGGAAGAGTAAACCCTGAAGTGACTACCAGTGCCTGCCTCGGGTAAGTCACCACATTTGGCAGCAGGCGAAAGAAGTGACGTTAGCGTTATCTTATTCTAATAGGGGTTTTTATTTATACATTCATCATCAAAACAATAGTTGCACACAGAAGGAAGTGTGGGATTGAAGGCTATTGGGACGGAAGAGCACACCTACAGAACACATGCAGAAGTAGCGTCTCTCAGTATGGTGGACAGTGATATGGCTCGTCCTTGCTTACGTCACATGGCCGGTCCCTGTCAGTTGATTCTGTCTGGGTGGAACTATGTTCTTGATGATGAGGGTTGTTTATGGTTGTATAGTTGGCTCATACTTTGATGGCTTAGTTAATCTACAAAGTCCTTAGGTTGTTTGGTTACTAACATGATGGTGACCCGCCTACAACCAAACCCATAGGTCGATTTTATCTAAAGAGCCTTTAATTATGAACAGCCTGTTCTCTCAATGCTCAGCATATCTTTACCTCAGTATTACAATGCCCATCATTCTCTCTCTCTCTCTCTCTCTCTCTCTCTCTCTCTCTCTCTCTCTCTCTCTCTCTCTCTCTCTCTCTCTCTCTCTCTCTCTGTCTCTGTCTCTCGCTCTCTCTCTCTCTCTCTCTCTCTCTCTCTCTCTCTCTCTCTCTCTCTCTCTCTCTCTGTCTCTCTCTCTCTCTCTCGCTCTCTGTCTGTCTCTCTCTCTCTCTCTCTCTCTCTCTCTCTCTCTCTCTCTCTCTCTCTCTCTCTGTCTCTCTCTCTCTCTCTCTGTCTCTGTCTCTCTGTCTGTCTCTGTCTCTCTGTCTGTGTCTGTCTCTCTGTCTGTGTCTGTCTCTCTGTCTGTGTCTGTCTCTCTGTCTGTGTCTGTCTCTGTCGCTGTCTCTGTCGCTCTCTCTCTGTCTCTCTCTCTCTCTGTCTCTCTCTCTCTCTGTCGCTCTCTCTCTCTCTGTCTCTCTCTCTCTCTCTCTCTGTCTCTCTCTCTCTCTCTGTCTCTGTCTGTCTCTCTGTCTCTGTCTCTCTGTCTGTCTCTCTGTCTCTCTGTCTGTCTCTGTCTCTGTCTCTCTCTCTCTCTCTCTCTCTCTCTCTCTCTCTCTCTCTCTCTCTCTCTCTCTCTCTCTCTCTCTCTCTCTCTCTCTCTCTCTCCTCTCTCTCTCTCTCAATAATGCTAATGAGTAATAATCACTGCACTGAAACTTTTCATAGGCCACCTTTTAGGTGAGGGATGTAGACCACTGGAGTAAAGACCCTCTTCTTTTACGCTGCTACGTCACATCCCTCATGCAGACAGATCAGACGGCGTTCAGGTGATCAGACTCAGCCAAGGAACATGAAGTTTCCCCTCTCCTCCCTCCTCCTTTCTAAGACCCCCCCCCCTTACTTTCCCTCTGCTGCAGCCTCCTCCTCCTCCTCGTTCTGATCAGTCCAGTTCAGGAGGCGGAGAGGTGAAAGCAGCTTTCCCTCTACTGCAGCTTCACCCCCCTCCACCTACCAGGTTTCATTTCTGCTGGCTTTCATTTCAAAGCAGCGCATGAGCTCCAAACCCCGAGCCATGCCAGCCCCTCACCGCGCCCAGCCGCAGTCATGGTGAAGAAATCAGCCAACGGTGAGGTGTACCCGCCTCCAACCGGGGAGCGGAGGGTGAAGGTGGGCTTCGTGGGGCTGGAGCCGGGCGCCGCGGACACTGGCCGAGACGGGACACTGCTGATCGTTGCGTCGGACGGCTCTAGGCGCGGGGGGATCCTATGTAAAACGCGCTCGGGGAGCAACAGAGCGCACAAGAGGAACGCCGGTTACCGGAGACTGCAGACGTTCCTCTACAACGCGCTCGAGAGGCCGCGCGGCTGGGCGTTCGTTTACCACGCTTACGTGTGAGTATAAGTGGAGGAAGGTTGGGGTTTGGTGGTGGTGGTGGTGGTGGTGTGGCGGGGTGGTGTCACTGACTGAGCGAGACAGACTAACTTTTAGCCAGGACGTGCTGTTGCAGTGGGAGTCAGGGGTGGGGGGGCTGCATGTCTAGCTGTCTCCAGTCGTGTCTTGTACACAGCTATAGCTCCAGCACCTGTAGTCCATCAACGCTCCTGTGTGGAATGGGAAGTTGGTCGTTTGGGAGGAGTCCAGACCCCCGGCTCCTGTCCAGGCTCTCGCTAACGCATGCATAGAGGAGATCGATGTGGAGACCGCAGGACAGAGCGCACTGATCGCACAGCAGAGCTGTAAATGCGTTTTTCTCTCCTCCGTGTCTGTATGAAGAAGGTGTGCTTCAGAACGCTGGACAGCTCTCTCGCTGCGGCACGCAGCCCGCTCCCATTCAGCCCAAACGCACCCAGAGCAGACCATTCTCTCCCAGTCTGCTCTCTGACAGGCTCTCAGGCAGTGCACTGCAGATGCTGCACACGATACCTGCTACACTGCATGCTTTGGTGCGTGTGCTCGCTGGCTGGTGTGGGTGTTTAGTAGTGCTGGCTTAGGAATCCTGACCTGAGACTAACAAGCAGGCATGGGGGGGATGTTACCTGTGCTGCCGGCATACAAAGCTGTATATCTGTTTACGTCCTGATGATGAACGTACCCGGATAACGCGTCTGCATCGTTTCATATTCAATAAAATACACTGCATTAGTGCAGCTTCAGCTTTCAGGTACCTCAAGTTCTGGCAGTGCTTGAGTCTCGATGATAAAGATGTGTTGTATAAACATTCATCACCCAGACGGAGGTGTGGGATTGCAGTGCTATTAGGAAGGAAGATAAAAAATAAGCAGGGACAGTAAATGATGATACCAGTAGACTGATATAGGGAATGTGTATTGAGCTACACATACAGAAGTAGTGTCTCTCCGTATGGCGTCGGGCTAACCCAGCATGCCAGAGGTCTGGGTATTGAGTTGTAGAGGTTCCTAATGGTGTCCTGCCGATTGTTTGGTGGGGTAGAGGTGGAGTGACACCAGGCCTTCCGGACGTGTGACGTGTGACAACGAACCGTTCATCTTGGTGCTGAGCCCGGAGCCTCCACACGGGGATTCGTTGATCGTCTCCATCAAGACAATTGCAGGTTTTGTCACTGAAGATGACCCGCTGCCTTTCCGAGTCACTCCATGACAGTCTGGCACGAGACCATTACAATCTTTGGAGACGTCGATGTGGTCGTAACAGTCCGCGTGCATGTAGTCCTTTATTTTTTATTCTTTCAACATTAGGAAAAACGCAGAAAACCGATTCCCCAGAAGCCCCAACAACTGCACATATGTGTTCAGTACTTAGTATGTCCACTTTGAACTGTCATTACAAACTTCAGCTAGCTTTTCTTTTTCAAAACCCCTACAGGGATATTATTCCACACCCCAAAAGTCTAGTCCTGAAAGCTGGTAGTATGTTGTAGTTTCTCAAGATCCCTCAAGATCTCAAGTTCACTCAAGATCTCAAGATCCCTCAAGATCTCAAAATCAAGCATGTCGAGGCCTGAATTCCAGGGTGGCCAGCTGTTTCGCAGCTCCTCCTTTGATACGCAAATGTTCCCTTTCTAGGTAAGGGCTACACATCCTTTCAGACCCACAGTTTTAAGTTGCTACTCACAGTAGAAGGGTGGACAGAGGCACCCTATGTTTTGAGATCTGAAGCAAGATTGGAGATTTTTACTGTTTTGATGGTTTACCAGTTTATTCTCCTTTCACTTTATTCCTTATCCAAGTGGCTTATCTTGCATCTAACCTTCTCATGAACTCTCTCCATCACTAACTTGTGCTTGAAGGGTATAATTATTATGCCTTTCCAGTTTCCCCTTTCCTGTAGTGTGTTATAGAGTTTTGTGTACATGCAAACAGTCTGTAAAGCTATGAAGCCCATAGTACGTGCCGGAGGGAGAAACTCTCTCGCACAGGAACTGCTTTTCTCAGCTGCCTGAAACACCTTCCTGCCTCTTTCTCTATGACAAGGTGACATCATCTCGTAACAGTCTTTATTGCCCGCCTACTGCCAATCTCGGCACACCCTCACACAGAGAGCTAAAGCTGTAAAAATGTACCACTCTGAAACGTCCTGCTCCAGTCTAGCTTGCGAGGTTGGGTCGGGTCTACCAGCATGTTCTACCTGACTTTCAGAGTCGGTGTCAGGACCGGGCTCAAACTGATACAGCTGAATCAAAGCCATTGTAAGAACAGCCACAGCTGCATGGGGGTAGGTTGCCGCTCTGGTAGCTGACCAATCAGAACAGAATGGGTGCGCTGATCAATCAGAGGCAGGGCTTAAAGACACAGGAGCTCTGAAAGAGGGCGAGAGCAGCTGTACAGTATGAAAAGAAAAGTGTTTTTGGAACATGTGGCTTATAAATCCATTCTATTTCAAAATAAAAGTATGAATGCTCAAAATGATCATAATAGGACCCATTTAATGACTGCAAATGTAAAGTACTGGCTTCAGGAAGCACAATTAATCAACAGTTTACAGTGCCTATTAGATGAGCTTGAAGAAAGACTCCAGCATTAAAGAATCCTCTCGTTTTTTCAGAGATGACTAAATAACGATCATGCTATGTGGTAATCGAGCGTAGACATGCTTACTCTAAAGAGCTAGCATCAGAACAGAGTTATTTCACCGTGTATTTCTTTAGACTAATAATGCTAGAAGTTTGAGAGGCTGATCACCCCATATGGACGCTGTCGCTTAGCAGAGGTCCGTAAATAGAGCCCGCTCTCCTTCGAGCATGCGAAGCACTTATAGAAGCGCTGAAAGTGAAAGGTGCCATCTAGAGCTTTCCATTAGCTCCAGCCTCCATTAACTTGGTGCTCAACCAGCCTGAAATGATAGAACAGCATGGCCCTCATCAAAACGGAAATGCAAGGCCTTTTAATAGGACTGCAGCAGTTCCAGTATTTCTCCACCCCTGTCTTCATGTTCCGAACATGCTCCGTCATCTGCCAGTGTGTGTCCTGGATGTATTATTTATACGTTCACCAGGCTGTACTAGATCTCTTCAGGACACTGCTTTCCATCTATTCTGTGAAGTACGCTGACTTTGGCCTCTCGGTCTTCTGATGGTTCCTTTTTTTTTTCGAACTTGCTCTTAGACTCCAACTGCTGCGATAGCACTCTGTGTGCACCACTGGCATATTGTTGTGTAAGTCTATAGTAAAAGAAAATGCTGGCTAAATAGAGTGGCTTTATGCTATAAGCTCTGGCTCCTTTGATGGTGTACTTCACGCTGACTGCCTGGCGTGTAAGCTAATAGCTCTGAATACAAATGCAGTGGCTGAGGAAAATGTAGATGATCCGCAACCTACGGAACTATCCTAAATTCTAAAAAACAGGAAAGGCTGCTAAATGGCTCATAGCTGGGACAGGCACATGAGAGGAGGTTCCTTCTATGATGAACCTCAACAATGTATAGAGATGTCGTGGAAAACAGCATGACACGTGGTGCTGTAGGATAACTGGCAGCATGACAATGTTCAGCGACAAAAAATCCTTTTCTTCAGGTCATCTGTCTACGTTCAGGCCTGAATCAGAGGGGTCTTGCTGACTGGGACGAACAAGGCAAATCACTTAGTCGTTATTTGCTGCTGAGTCAAAACCTTTCTCCTTTGGGCTCCAGTACGAATCTTTGCTGTCTCTCTGCTTGACAGACTGCTTTTTCTCTGCTTTACAAATTTTAGATTGGTTCTGCATCCACTGCCAACGCCAAATGCAATCCAATAAGCCACCCCCCCTCCCAAAAAAACAAAAACAAATATCTGCTAAATGAAGGCAAGGCCAGCAGATCTGTTTGCATTTGAGGTAGCCTAATGTACAACTCGAGCTTTGAGAGCAGAAGTAACATAACACACTGAAACCTGACCCAGACGTAATGTACTAGACTGGAGTTTTTTAGAACCATGTAGCTCAAACTTACACTCATTGGCCATCTGATCGGAAACAACTGTCATTCATCGCAATCCTTCAGCCAAATCTTTTGTCAATTAAAATTTAGATCACCATAGGGCCCCCACATACTGGACATTAAGCAGCATGGCAGCAAGATAGAGCAGCCAAAAAAAAAAAAAAAAATCATCTGACTGCTCCGTAGCCTGCGACTGGTACATCAGTCTGAGGTTGACATATTTGACATGTAGACATAAAAGCTTTAATAAATAAAAAAATACAGTTTCCATTATTCTGGAGATCAGGTGAGTAACGATAAGCCATTACATCAGTCCATTATTACACACTGACTTTGGTTACTGTGGCTGTGGTGCTCTACAACCATTGATGCTTACCAGTTACACCTACAGGGGTTGTACAATGAAACTGAAACACCTGGTTTTAGATCACAATCATTTATTAGTATGGTGTAGGGCCTCCTTTTGCGGCCAATACAGCATCAGTTGGTCTTGGGAATGACATATACTGCGTCCTGCACAGTGGTCAGAGGGAGTTTAAGCCATTCTTCTTGCAGGATAGTGGCCAGGTCACTACGTGATGCTGGTGGAGGTTCGTCCTTCTTGGTGGTATGCTGACATTACAATCTGTCCTCTTTTGAACTCTGGTATGTCACCCATAATGTTGTGTGCATTGCAGTATTTTGAGCAGAACTGTGCTCTTACCTGCTAACTGAACCTTCACACTCTGCTCTTACTGGTGCAATGTGCAATTAATGAAGATTGGCCACCAGGCTGGTCCAATTTAGCCATGAGACCTCCCACACTAAAATGACAGGTGTTTCAGTTTCATTGTCCAACCCCTGTACATTCACTGAGCATTTTACTAACTCCACTTACCATACAGTTGCGCTTTGTTCTACAGCCACAGACTGTAGTCCATCTGATTTGCTGTATATTGGTAGCCCCTTTCACCCTGTTGTCCAAGAGTCGGGACCCTCACAGGACCAACACATAGCTGGTATTACATGGGTGGTGGATCATTCTCCGCACTCTAGTGACTGGTGGTGGTGTGTTAGTGTGTGTTGTGCTGGTGTGAGTGGATCAGACACAGCAGTGCTGCTGGACACCATATGTCACTACTGAACTGAGAACAGTCCACCAACTAAAACTATCCAGCCAACAGTGTCCTGAGAGAAGCGTCCTGTAACCACTAATGAAGAACCAGAGGATGACCAACACAACTCTGCAGCAGCGGATCAGCTCTTGTCTCTGACTTTACATTTGCAAGGTTGACCAAAGTAGGAGTGGATAGTGAGTGGACCGGCATGTAAAACTCCAGCACCGCAGTGCTGAGAATGATTCACCACCCAAAAAATACCTGCTCTGTGGTGGTTCTGGTGGGGGACCACTAAAGATCAGGAGGCTAACAAAGCATAGAGAGGAACAACGATAATCTACAGTCTATCACCGTAGCGCTATTGTACAAATCTGGAGCTGATAGAATGGGTGAAAATGGAGGTACATGGTAGGTTTGTTAGGTCGTGTAGGTGTATAACTGAAAAAAATGACCAAGGCCTATAGGAACACGGTAGGTGCCTTTAAAAGCATAACCATTTAGCATTTTATACTAAGTGGTTACAAACTATACCGACTGTCAAATTGTCATTTGTGCTTTAACCATAGACCCCCATGGAATGGTTGAACATCCAGACTTTCATTCCTCACCTTCCATTGCTCCATTTCCATACTATCCAGGCTCTTTAGACGTTGTGCATTTGAAAGGCCATCACTCAGTCCTTTGAGGATAATGTTCTTTGGTCTAGGTGCCCACTTTCACCTCCGGAGAAACTTAAGAAATAAGTCTCATTATGCTTGGCCTCCGTGCTTTTCATGGCTGAGTGCTCACAGGTCACTCTGTGCCAGCTTGCTCTGTCGTCCCCTTGGACCAGTGCCTGAGTGCTCAACCCTGGGCAGTTCTGGACCTTCCTTAGTGGGCAGCTCATATAGCCTTTCTTGCCTATAGTCATGTATTAAAACCAGAGTTTAGTTATAAATCGAATTTATAGAATGTTCCTCTAATGTAGTCACCCTGCCATGTGTACTATACAAAGGTCAAAGGTGAAAAGGAGAACTGTTCTGCTCATTTTTAGTGTCCAGAATTATTTTTGGGGTCTGCTAAAATAACTCCACGTTTCATGCTTCAAACTGGAATGTCTCTCATACTGTACATCCGTATTCAGTCTCTGTCTGAAACACTCTGTTAGAGCTCCTGTGTCTTTAAGCCCCTCCTCCCGATGACCCGGTGTGCTCTGATTGGTCAGCATGCCCACACTGTTCTGGCTGATCAATCATCAGAGCCGCAAGTCCCGCCCCCTCACTGCTATGGTTATTCTTCCAGTGGTGTCGGTTCTGCTGTATCAGTTTGAGCCAGAGTCATGCTAAGCCTGAAAGTCAGGCAGGCCAGTGCAGAGTTGGGCATGAGCATTGTTACGCTGTTTTCTAAGCAAGCTCTAGTGTTTTGGGCTGCAGTGTAGTCTGTCCTGGTTTAAAGATGTTCTAAAGCCTGGCCCCCTCTCTCTATACCCTAGACAGGAGGAATGAAGTATCAGCTCTCATGAAGTGCTGCCAAGTTCCTGTAAGCTATGAGTACTTCATTACCTCAGGAGTAAAACATTAGCTTCCCTTTCTCAAGCTTCTAAAATCCACCCAATATGAATACGTATATGCTTCCCATATGTGTTATATATATTATACATGTCTGCTTTTAAGACTTTACCCTTACATTACTTTGAAACAAGATAATATTTAATAATAATTGAACCTATAGAAATTTTCTATTTGAAAAAATCCCTACATTAATGTAACCTTTATGGAAAACGATTTTGCTCTAACGGTGATGACATGTATGTAATCTCCATCTGTAATACATCCCAAATGTATTACATTGTCACGCCTCCGCGTCTCCCCGGCTTCTCCGCTCTTCAGGACTCCACTTCCCAGAGGGCCACGCTCGATGACGTCATGTCTATGCGCCCCCGGTCGGACTCTGTCATTCGCTCTAGATTGCTCGAGTTTTAACCTCAGCTGTATCCAATTACTTCCTGTATTTAAGCCACTCACAAACACTCACGCTTTGCCAAACCTAGGTTAGCCATCCTGAGCGGTTTTTCTTCGTATGGTCTTACTCTGGTTTCCGACTCCCTTCGTTCCTTTACTACTCTTTCGCCTTATCCCTTTTGCTTGTGTTCTGACTCTACGGTTTGTACCTCTGCTTTCTCTCTTTGTTTTTCCCCTTCGGTCTTCCCTTTTAAACTTGTTTGCCCTCGCTGCTTGTTCTACCTGGTTCTAACCTCCGCCTGTCCCTGACTCTGATTTAGCTCCTCCCATTGTTTCGCTGTTTACTGGTGCTCGCTGAGATTGCCTGTTTGTAAATAACACGCACGCACACGTCGGTCTCGAAGTCTTTTGTCTAACATACACTCATTGTCTGTATAAATAGTTGCGCGAATAGTTGCACCCAGAATAAATCAACCGTCCGGAATAAAACGTTGTGGGTAGGTTTGGCGTTGTGAGACCGACGAATGATTTATGTTTCACGCTAGGCCGCACATCTGACACAAGCAGGGACAGGCCTTATTGCCGTATCTGTCTGACACCAGTCATCTTACACGACACAGGACTACATGCAGGCAGACCGTTATGACGACTGGCTTTAACACCACGCCAACATCACCAAAGACTGCAACGGTGTCGTGGCAGATTGTGACTGAGTGACCCAGAATGCCAGTGAGTTAGTCCTACTTTTTGTGGAGACAGTGGTCAGCGCCAAGATGAGCGGTTTGTTGTCACACATCCAGAAGGCCTGGTGTCACTCCACCTCCACCCCTACTTATCTCTAGGAACAGTGTGAGAAAATTCAAGCTGCATGGGATGGATTATCACAGGACTTCATCAGGAACCTCTACAGCTCCACGCTGAGATGTCTGGCATGTTGCATTAGCAAGCATGGCGGCCTGACACCATACTGAGAGACACTACTTCTGTATGTGTAGCTCAATCAATATTACCCATATCAGTCCAAATGTACAGGGGTTGGACAATGAAACTGAAAACCTTTATCTTCCTTCCCCATAGCACAACAGATATATGTCCCATATGTACAGTATTACATGTAGATTAGGCTATACCCATAACCTTTGACCTCAGTGACCAGTTTACAATGTCTGCACATGATTTTGTCCTCAAAATCTACAAAAACAAACACACACATATTCGGCTTCATAGGCTAGCGAGAGATCACTGTCAGTGTGCATTGCATTGCTGGCCTCCCCCCCGCCTCTAATAAACTAGATTCAGCAGTGTTTCTTTGCCGCTCTGAATGTTCCGTTTCTCTAAGGTTAATTTCATTTGTGACAGCAGATAGGAACACGCGGGACAGCTGAAGGCTGAGAGATGCTAAGTGTACCTCGAGGGGTTTTGTGCTATCATCCTGACAACTCCTTAATAATTTAAGAGCAATCTTCACAAAGGATTAGCTTTTATGAGAAGGGAGATTTCCGAGGTATATAACAGCATGATAACCATTCCAGCCTTTCTGCTCCTTACACTGGTCCCCAGCCTGTCTGAGTGAAACATTATGAGTGGAGTATGATGCAGCAGATATGCATGTTCAGGTTTGCTTGAACGTTCTCAAGCTTGTGTGGATGAATACTGCAGTGAACAGATGGAGGAGAGACTTAGATTTATGAGACCGGCTCTGCACAATGCTTTGGCCAGAAACTGCAGATTTGCACAAACTCAGGCCTGTAGACTGTCTAATCAATGCAGCATCATTGGCTTCCTGAAAGCACATGGTAATGAGGGATATAAAGTGTATAAAGGCCCTCGGTTAACACGAACATTCAATAAGGTGAAATACAGAGAAGAACATGAACAGCAAATGGATCAGGTCCTACATTATTCTGTTCTGTATAGGTTAGAAGATATGTGGACTGACAAGGTTTCCTGGTGGGTAGACCCAGACCTACATGTTTTCTCCATAACAATTTCATAATGTTCAGAGTTGTGATATGAATTCTAAGCCTTAAAATTAAAAGCTGAATAAGATGGAGAACACAGAGTTAAATGAGAAATAGGCATGAACTCCATAGATCAGTTGGTGAAGCTGCTATAATATTTCATAATGTAATCTTGTAATATGGATATGTATGTGGATACAGTAGTACAATAACAGAACCACATTGAACACATTCTTTTTATTCTTAGATAATCTTTCATTAGAATAAGAATGAATTTTAATTAATTCATCTTTTTATTATATATAAAGATTTTATATATAATATTATAAAATTTCATTTTTATATAATTATATTTTTAATATTATATATATTTTTAATATTATAAAATTATATATTTATTATTTATATATCACTGCTAAATAATATCCTTACACCACAATGTAAAAATGTTTCCTTTTGATTTAATGTAGGTTCATCTAAATAGATGGTTATTGGTTTATTCATTAGGGGATGCACCGATACCACTTTACCCCTGCCTGATACCTGATCTGCACCCAATCCAGAAATAGAGGCCAATACAGAGTACCCATGCGTCAGCTAACATATCGTCACTGTCCAAAGAAAAACAAGTATCTCCAAAATGGCAACTTTACAGGAGAGGCCAAAAACCTCATTGAACTTTAATGTAAGTCAATGGAACCAGACGTCTTTCCAAACAGCTTTGGGCCATTTAAGTTGGTCCATTCATCATGAGATTCTCGCTCAGTGTAAACAGCAGCTGATGGTTTCAAATGATGCATAAAAGTAAAAATATGGAGATACATGTTTTTCATTGGACAGTGACGATATAAGTCATACTATTTATGCAATTAGATTTTAAATTATTTAATTTAGGTAAAATCTATGTCACAAAAAGACAAACTCAGCTCGACTGAATGGCATTTACTCTGTGGGTTCTATATACCAGATCCTTAGGGAAACCTATTATTGCATATTTACCATGTACTGTATGTTTAGTATCTATAATTCTCATAAATATAATTAGTTTATATGTGGTAATAGCTTCTCATCATATTTTAACTTCTGTCTACTAGCATACATGCATGCCTTTAAACTTTGAAGCTTCATGGTGTTGCTCATATCAGTATCCCCATTGCCGATACCTAGACTAGGATCGGCAGCACTATGGATACAGTACTGGAACTGAAGTGACATTTTTCATCAGGTCATTTTCACACAGCGTAACAGGCGGCTGCTGTACTCACATGATGTGGAGAAATAAAAATAAAAAAACCTTTTTTGCACGACAATATACTTACAGGAATAAGCATAAAACGGTTGTGCCTGGATGCCACAGTCAGGTGACAGGAATACATTATACGTGATACGGCCGCGTGGTATTCAGCATTAATGTATGTGTCAGCAGAATCGCTGCACGAGCAGTTTGAGACCAGTACAGCAGTAGTGCAGCAGCAGGCTTCTGCATTATAACTCTCTTTGTCTCCTGTGAAAAGCTGGTTCTGAGGCTTCGCTAGGTCACAGTGCTCTTAATGCAAATCAGCTATTCAACCACCTCTCAACTGTTCTTTCAGGGCACTGTACACTACAGTCTGTCTCTCTCTCTCCCTCTCTCTCTCTCCCTCCTTCCTCCATTCTCCCCAGGACTTGGCACTGTATGTGACTGAAGATTCTGTCTGCATCTGTCTGAAGTCTCATTCCTCTTACCCTAACCCTTACACTCTCTCACCTCTCTGTAGGTCACCCGCCAGCCCGAACACACTGCCAAGTATGTCTTTATGGAACAGTAGAGGATTCGGTGATGGATATAATAGAAAACAGAACTCGTTTTATTTATGAGAGCAGGTCGATTACATTGCACACTGCAGTAGTAATAACTGTGTTTGATGGAAGATGATTATTGTTAATAGACAGTATTGTGCAAACATCATGCCTACCTTGGGAGTTCATTTCGAAATGCACATGAATGCAGTTGGGAGTTTTAATGAGAAGGCAGTGCAGGGTTTGGCTAATAGGCTTCAATACAGCAATGTAGATGATTCTGGAATAGGGACACTTGATATTTGAACTCAACAGGAAAACAAACACACTCAGTGCTCCTTCAGAGGCTCCAGCCCCCAAAATTCATCAATGCCAATTCCCAATCAGTTAACGTCACCCGCTTGTCTAGCAGAAACAGAGCAGACTTCTCTTTCCTTTTTAATGTTTGTGTTTAGATTTTCCTGCTTCACCCTTAAATCAGTAGTGCAGCACTCCCAGACTAGCGCCTCGGCCTATTTGACCAGCTCCTTGTTCCACCTTTAATGGTACAGCAGGTGCATGTTTGAATTTTCCGGGTCTGCCTTAACTAAATGCAGTATTTCCACTTCTGTCCAGTTTTGTGTTCAGATTTTCCTGTCCCACCTTACACGGTGCATCAGTGAGACTACAGTGCCTCTGGCTAGCGTAACTCCTGGTCAGGTTAGTCTTTTGGGGATAGCTAATGCTACCCATATATATCTGTCTTAGCCTTAAAGAGAGTGTTTTGGAATTAGACAGTTGGCTAGCTAACTTTTGAAACAGTTGACACTAGAGTGCTTTAGCTAGGTGTTTAGAGCACATGGTTTTTGATCTGTAACAGCGAATGTAGCTAGCTCACAGCAGTTTCACACCTGAAAGTGCGGGCCAGGGTCTGAACCGCTGTTCCTTTTTTGGCATCACCTACGTGGGGTGGGCCTCAATGTCAGTGTGTCACGAATATGGCGGCGCACAACGGTGTAACACAAAACTCAGAGCACCCGGGGTGCTTCTGTTGTTGCAGTGTCCTGAGTTCAATATAATACAGCTAAAAAACCTAACCCTCCCAAAACAATTGTTTTCTCATTGCAATCCAACTGAATTGTGGACCCCCTTATTTGGTCAGATCAAACTAGGAACGTTCAGCATGTGCTTTTGTAAGATTCTGCCAATCTTCCGTTTTTCTAAATGGCTGAGATGTAAACAAAGTCATTCAGAGTGGTTTAAAGCTCAGCTCTTGAGGAATCTACACATTTGTTCACAGCAGTGATGATAGAAACTCTGAACAGTTTAATGAGTTTAATGCCTCTCTAAGCCACATCACAGGTATTATACAAAATGGTTATGGATCCCTTGCCTGATATCTGAGACATGGTTTTATGCTAGTTTTACGATAAGATTTTTGCCTTTAGTGTAATTTTTTAAAAACCCATATCATGGTGGGATATGTGACACAATTTGGAATTTGGATTCCACATTTAACACATCCGTGAAGTAAACCCACATACACACCCGGAGCGGTCGGCAGCCCAATCCACGGTGCCCAGGGAGCAGTTGGGGTTTAGGTGCTTTGCTCAAGGGCACCTCAGTCGTTACTGTCAGTTCAGGGAATCGAACCACCAACTCTCTGGTCAGAAGGCTGGTTCCCTAACCTCCAGTCCACGACTGCCCCAAATAGTGCCTAAAGAAAAAATCTTTCCCAAAGCTTCTTCACAATGAACTGTTTCACCTCAGTCCACTTAGCATGATACATATCAGTGACTACATTATGTTTAACTGTGTCATCAGTGTTTCTGTAGTTATAAACTTGAGCAGTGAGTGAAGTAGAGACTAAAGTAGTGTTTAAAACTACTGGATAATGTAGAGTAAGGTAACCTGAGGGGAACAGGGTCAAACAGGACATTAAACATCTGAACAAAAATATACATGACAGTTTGTTAATTTAGGCTTGTCTAATCGAGGGGAATATCACATTGTTACTGAATAATATATATATATATATAATTTTTTTATTTTTTATCTGTGAAGTGAAAGAGTAGAGGTCAAATACAAACTTGGTTGTACCTCACATGCTTGAAGCAGCATCGTTTCAGTTTATCAGTCCATCATCAGTCATACATAGCAAGCATGATCATTCATGAAAGACCAGAGCCGAATAACCTGTACTGTACTTTAGATGACCCGTAACTGCAACATTATAAATTAACAGTTGGGTCTCCTGACTGCAGTGCAGTGAAATTAAGTTTGGTATTATTTACATTTTTATTTAAATGGAGGTGGTACAGGTGTATGACTTTGCACTGTACGTATCACTCTCAGCCCTGCATGTGACATAAGCAAGGACAGGCCTTACCGCTGTGCCTGCCCTCCATAAGTCATCCTGTTAGTGCCAGCACCACTTTTAGATGGCTGGACGACGCAGGACTACATGCACGTCATTGCCGCCAAAGACTGCAATGGTGTCGTGCCTGACTGTCACTCATTACTCGGAATAGCAGCGGGTCATCTTCAGTGACTGGGCTTCGTGGTCAGCGCCAAGATGACCGGTTTATCAGGCATCACGTGCCTGGTCCAGAGGGTCTGATGTCACTCTACCTCCATCCCTGCAGCAAAATCTATATTTAAGATGCATGGGATGGATTATCACAGGACCCCATTAGGAACCTCTACAACTCCATGCTGAGCAACATGGCGGCCCGATAAGAGACATTACTTCTGTATGTGCAGCTCAAAAATATTACCCATATCATTCCTGGTAAATCTTCCTTCCCAACAGCACTGCAGTCCCACACTTCCTTCTGGGTGCAGCTGTTTTTTGATGATGATTGTGTGCTCCGTGGTTTTACAGGAAAAGGACCCTGAAACTGGGCTGAGCCTAGTGCACGTCTTGATAAGCACCTTGCAGATTATTCAAACCTAGACTTGGATAAGGCATAACGCTAGGTTTAGTCTCAGGTAATCCAACGTTTAATCCCCATGTTATTGTTGTTTCTGTTTCAGCTTTCTGCTGGTGTTCTCCTGCCTCGTTCTCTCCGTGTTTGCTACTATAAAAGAATTCAAAAAAAGTTCAGAGAGTGCCTTGTACATTCTGGTGAGTACCTGAAGATGGGATTTCCAAAGAAGCTGGTGCATTTTTACTGAAGGTGCTTTGAAGTTCTAGTAGAGCTGGCACATTCACATTTTAAGAGCCCTCCCTTCATTTCACACCCATCGATTGTAAATAGATACAGTATCACATTGTAACAAGTGGTGACAGCTAGGATATTGCATCCGATCTGGTGTTAAATCCCATCTGGTGTTAAATGATCCATTGGGTCTCTGCTGGCATTGCTGTCCATCATAGACTTGAACCCTATATCACTGCACACAGCTTTGTCAGTATACTACTGTATAGAATAACAGACGTTTTAAAAAAAGCTGCTGTGTGAGCTACTAGTGGCCTGTACGGCAAAATGTATACTGATGTATACAAATTCACCACTGACCTTAACAGAAACACCAGCCTACGGCTCACTGGGCCGTGTTACAGTTCCACAGTATGGGTGTACAATAGCACTGTAGCCCTCTGTTGCTTTGCATGGTTTGTCAGCCCAGCTGTTCAATTTCTGATCACTGACAACCAGGTTTTGGGTGGTAGGCCATCCTTGGCACAGCAGTGGCCCTGACATGATGTATGTGTGGCACAGTTACAAGTATTTTAGACGCCGCGTCTCTGCTGGGGCTTTAACACATTTATGTGGTCTGCTACCCAAAATGTCTGACCTAAAGCGCCTCTGTGGTCGGAGACTGAACTCTCATGAAGGCCTAGAGTATGACTCCCACATGTTGTGCATGCAAAAGACTCTAGTCTCTTACCTGAACGCCTACTAGGTGTATCATCACAGTAGGTGTTTCTAATTTTTGAATTATATGATATTTGTATTTACAAGCTAAAATCTTTGGAAGTGCCAATTCAATATGCCTTTATTCTCTTCAGGAAATAGTCACTATCGTAGTGTTTGGTGTGGAGTACATAGTGCGAACCTGGGCTGCCGGTTGCTGCTGCCGTTATAGAGGATGGAGGGGGAGACTGAAGTTTGCCCGCAAGCCTTTCTGTGTTATAGGTAAGACCAGCTGCTGCCATGTGCCTTTGTGAAATTCTTCTCTCCTAACAATGTCTCACTTCTGTTCTCTCACGCCCTTCTGTGCTGTTTCTGTCTCCTGCTCATGCTCTTCTCTTTTCTATTGTGCTCCTCTCTCCTGAGACAGGAGAAATATGCTCTGGCTGCATTTTTTGGGGTAATAAACGAGCAAAGCCGTTTGGCACACACCAAACAAAGACACTTGAGCTGTCAGATTTGTATGAAGCACAGCAGAATTAGGCTGATATGTTGTCATCTATTTCTGAGATGCTGCAGCTCCACATTTAAAAACTGCAGTGGCTATCAGACAGGTCTACCTACCTACCTACCTACCTACCTACCCATCTATCTATCTATCTATCTATCTATCTATCTATCTATCTATCTATCTATCTATCCACCCCTCCCTCCCTCCCTCCCTCCATCCATCCATCCATCCATCCATCCATCCATCCATCCATCCCTCCCTCCATCCCTCCCTCCATCCATCCATCCATCCATCCATCCATCCATCCATCCATCCATCCATCCATCCCTCCCTCCCTCCCTCCCTCCCTCCATCCATCCATCCATCCATCCATCCATCCATCCATCCATCCATCCATTCATCCCTCCATCCATCCATCCATCCATCCATCCATCCATCCATCCCTCCCTCCCTCCCTCCATCCATCCATCCATCCATCCCTCCCTCCCTCCCTCCCTCCATCCCTCCGTCCGTCCATCCATCCATCCATCCATCCATCCATCCATCCCTCCCTCCCTCCCTCCCTCCCTCCCTCCATCCATCCATCCATCCATCCATCCATCCATCCATCTATCTATCTATCTATCTATCTATCTATCTATCTATCTTCACTTTTTCGCCCAAAGTATTTGTATGTCTGCCCTCACACACATATGAAGTTAAGTGCCACTTATGAGCTTAAGTGACTTCCCACTCTTAATTCTTACTTAGGGTTTAATATGATGTCGGCCCACCCATTGCAGCTATAGCAGTTTGAATTCTTTTGGGAATGTGGGAATGTTTAGGAATGTGTTTATGGACATTTCTGGCCATTCTTCCGGAAGCACATTTGTGTGGTCAGACACTGATGTTGCACAAGAAGGCCTCCACTCATCCCAAAGGTGGCCTATCAGGTTGAGGTCAAGAGTTCCAGTTCCAGTCAAGTTCCTCTACACCAAACCCGCTCGTCCATGTCTTTATCAACCTTGCTTCGTGCACTGGTGTGCAGTCATGTTGGAACAGAAAGGGCTAGCTCCAAACTTCTCCCACAAAGTTGGGAGCATCAAATGGTCCAGAATCTCCTGGTAAACTCTAGCATTGAGTTCCTTTCAGTGGAACTAAGGGGCTGAGCCCAACTCCTGAACAACAACCCCACACCATAATCCCCCCTCCACCAAACTTTACACTCGGCACAATTCAGTCAGACAAGCACCGTTCTCCTGGCTACCACCAAACCCAGACTCGTCTATCAGATTGCCAGATGGAGAAGTGTGATTTCTCACACCAGAGAACACCTCCCTACTGCTCTAGAGTCCAGTGGCGGCGCTGTACACCACTACGTACATCGCTTGGCATTGCACTTGGTGATGCAAGGCTTGGATGCAGCTGCTTGGCCATGGAAACCCATTCCATGAAGCTCTCTACACACTGTCCTTGACCTAATCTGAAGGCCACTTGAAGTTTGTAGGTCTGTAGTGATTGACTCTGCAGAAAGTTGGTGACCCCTGTGCATTATGGGCCTCAGCATCCGCTGACCCTGCTCTGTCATGTTTACATTTACATTTAAGGCATTTAGCCGACGCTCTTATCCAGAGCAATTTACAACCGTGCTTAGTGTTCTGCTGGATAATATTCCAGCTAGTATAGAGCCTAAAAGTCACCACGAGCTCAGACACTGCCCGAACAAGGGCCAGTGCTGGTACCTAGAGATTAATACACAGACATAGAGCAACTAACCCTTTACCTGGCAACCCCAGCCCAGTGCTCATTCCTATAGAGGAGAAAAGGTCGTTATAAGTGCAATACAATACACACAACTTACACCTCTACTAGTGCTCACTCACTTAAGTGCATTACGAAGAGATGGGTCTTCAGTCTGCGTTTGAAGATCGCGAGAGAGCCCGCTGTTCTGACGCCCAGTGGAAGTTCATTACACCATCTGGGAGCCAGGACAGAGAAGAGTCTGGACGCTTGTCTTCCGTATGTCCTCAGGGATGGTGGTTCGAGTCGAGCTGTACGTGAACATATGTTTGGGGTTCACAGTTTACTGCTCTACTGGTTTACTTCTTCATTCCCTGTCAATAGGCATCATGCAAACAGCATGACTACACCATGACACGTTTGCTTCGGGAAAAGCTCTAATAGACTCAAAGAGACTTGACTGTATACTTACTGTTTGACATACTGTTCAATCCAAACACAGACAAATCCACACTGCTTCGCTAAAAACAGTAGTGGCAGCCATTTTAAGGAGAACGAGCCTTTTGTCTTATGTGTTTAAATTCAGCTGTAAATTCAGTTTATTTAAAAATAAATGTTAAGAACTATATAATGCGTGACATATTGAGCGGTATCTTTGATATGGGTCTGTTCTCCTCAACGCAATTACAAATATAGCGTTCATATGACCACAGAGAAAGGGAAGGGAGGTTTTCTTCAGTGCATCTGTGAGATGTGGTTCATGTGTTAGCTACGGTCTTGTCGGTCATGGTTGCCTTCTCCGGTTGCAGTAATTGGCCCTTTCTGTTTTTTGCAGACATCATGGTGCTGTTTGCCTCTGTGTCTGTGCTGGCAGCAGGCTCGCAGGGCAATGTCTTTGCCACCTCTGCCATACGCAGCTTGAGGTTTCTGCAGATCCTTCGTATGTTGCGCATGGACCGCCGTGCTGGAACATGGAAACTGCTGGGATCTGTAGTCTACGCACATAGCAAGGTGTGTGTGTGTGTGTGTGTGAGAGAGTGTGTGAGTGTGCAAGAGAGAAACCCAGCCCTCATTAAGTAGTAAAAGTGAGTTTCATACCCACGGCGAGAGCAAATTAGGTGTAGCTTACTGAATCTGCAATTTTATTTGCAAATTATTCAGCATATGCAATATTTTTATTTCATTATTTCTCTGACTTGCTTTATGCAGTCTACCTGAAAACAGCTCCTAAATCATGACTCGAAATGCTGTAGTCTGAGAAACCCAGGTCAGCACCACTGATTTAGATGCTTTTAGATATACTTTATATACGATATAGTTTTTTAAATTATTCTTCATGTGTTACATTTTTACCTTTGATGATTACAAACAATTATTTGTTTTAATTATATATTTTAATATAAAATAAAGTAAAATAATAATAATAATAATAAATATAATATAAAAATAATATAATATAATATAATATAATATAATATAATATAATATAACATAATATAATATAATATAATACAATATTGTATAATATAATATAATATAATATAGTATAATATAATATAATATAATATAATATAATATAATATAATATATAGTAATATTGTTGTATTCACCACAAGCTCTGCGTTTGAGAAGTGGCTTCAGTGGTGTGGTATGCAAGCCTGTGCCACATGCGCCGCCTCTCCTCCAGTAAAGTTGTTGTTGTTTGTTGCGGTTCTCTCGTTACAGATGTGTAACTACATGTGTTTACTGTGTTTGCTTGTGTCTGGCTGTGGGTTGGTTAGTGTGGGCTAACTGTCTACCAACAAATGATGTTGTATGGCTAATGGTGACCCTCTGCCCTCAGCCTGTTGTTCTGGCTGTTACTGGGTAGAGTCTTAGCGGTTTCCTGGCTGTTTGCTTAATAAAAGAGCAATGGCCTGTATGTGAAAAGAGAAATCCATAAAACTCTTCCACGGTTAGTTCAGTCTAAATAAGTTCTTTTACAGTTAAACTAGCTAAAGAAGAATTCATGGTAGGTTTTCACAGTACCCAATATGGCATGATGTTTATTTTTCTGCACCAATAGTAATTAGAATAGATAAAGTAGAACCAGGGTTTAAACATACTCTCAAAACTAAGAATACAACAGAGGGCCTTTAACATTAGACACTGTGTACTACTAAACGCTGACCCTGGAATTAAGCAGCTGGCCCATGGTACAAATCAAATGAAGCTGAAAATGCTAAAGTTTTCCTTTACTCATGTAGACATGATCTTCCTCTCCAGCACCAAAGCAACCCTGCTGGAGGTCTCTATGTTACCGATGGTTTTAATAAAAGTTTCTAAATGTGCTCTTTATTTCCACCTTTCTATTCCTAAACGTAGGAGCTCATCACCGCATGGTACATCGGTTTCCTCTGTCTCATCCTGGCCTCTTTTCTGGTGTACTCGGTGGAGAAGGATGACAATGCAGAGATGTTTGAGACCTATGCTGATGCTCTCTGGTGGGGGCTGGTAAGTGATGATCAGACACATGAGATCTTTCCTAGTGCATCTTCTCTAGCGCTGAACAAGTGCTGCAGACTAATAGGATTACAAACATCCGAATGCGTAATCTTGGAAGATCTGTCATGGTGCTGTCTGAATTAGTGCTGTCATCATGAAAATGTCTAAAAGCCCTCACGATCTAAGATGTACCTCTGTTCCCCAGATCACTTTGACCACCATCGGCTACGGGGATAAGTTTCCTATAACGTGGAACGGCCGTCTAATTGCTGCAACCTTCAGTTTGATTGGTGTGGCCTTCTTTGCACTCCCAGCAGTAAGTGTACAGTGTACTGCTGGGAAAATGTGACTCTCAGAGAGGAGGCCCGTGTGGTCGTCCACTGTCTTTTGAACGTCGGGACCTGCCTTTGGTTTGTGAAAGTTCAAGGGCTTAGAAAACATTAGGATCCTTGTAGGGTTGCGGTCATTCATTTATTAATCAGTCAATTGATCTCTCCCTCTGTCGCTCTCAGGGTATCCTGGGGTCTGGCTTTGCTCTGAAGGTCCAGGAGCAGCACAGGCAGAAGCACTTTGAGAAACGACGGAACCCTGCTGCAGGACTCATTCAGGTCAGTAACACTACACTGCAATCAGGAAGCATCTGCAGACCCAGAATGAGCAAATGGGGGCTTTCAGTGCTTTCTAGGTTGTCTGATAACTACCTGTGCAGTGAACCCATGCAAGTGAAATGTGAATTTAGAATACGGATGAATGTTTCAGTAGTCAGACATACTGTTATGGTTTGCTTTCCTGCAAAAACTCGAATGTTATTCATAATAAATGGGATTATTAAATTAACCTTGATATGTGACGTGTGTAGTATGACTGGGAAACACTGCTGTGTACCTTTGGAAGTTTAGTGATGTTCCTCAAGCTCTGTTCAACGTGTGCTTCGTTACCAGTCTGCCTGGAGATTTTACGCAACCAACCTTTCACGAACAGATCTGCTGTCAACCTGGGACTTTTATGAACAAACTGTGTCAGTTCCCATGTACAGGTACCGTAGTACAGCTGTGAGCATTCATTCATACATATCGCTGCCTCTCACATGTCACTGCGGTGTCTTTATCCCTACCAGATTTAGTGGTTAGTTGAACAGTTACTGGTAGCATTGCTCTGACATACCAGTACAAATATAAACCAATATCTTTGGAGTGCCACTGTAGTTTTTTTTTCCTCAGGAGGAATTAAAAAGTGCAGTCAGCATTCCTGTCTAGCTCCAGGAAGCTTTCATTGAGTTATGATGCAAAGTTATCACTGGTCCAGCTTTTGCTCGGCCAGCAGCACCCAGCTTATATTTTTGTTTCTTCGTATTGAGCTGTATATCAATAATTAATTTAACTGTTTACCAGTGTCATGCTACTGTACCATCATGTAAACTTTTTGGGAACAAAACCATAATGAATGATTTAAAGGAATATCAAATTGTTATTTATTTATTTATTTATTTATTTATTTTGTTTGTTTGTTTGTTTGTTAGTTTTTTATTTATTTGCTTGTTTATTTATTTATTTATTTATTTATTAACATTGCTCATTCCTCTGTGTTAAGACTATATTCCTTTAACCCATTTCCTCAGGCTGATTCCTCCACTGAATCAACTGGACCTATTGCGCAGTCTGAAAGGAAAATCTGGATTCAGGTTGGACTAGCAATTCTTTATTATTATTATTTTTATTATTATTATTAGGTCTTGATAAATTTTAGTGAATCTTTTTCAATCGCCCTAGCAGCAGTGATCAGTGACCTTAAACCATATCTGTCCAGAACACCCTGTCTTGTAGATAGTAGATTATTTGGGATTTGGATGAGTTCTTGACAGCCTTTTATCATGAATGCCAGTCGCCTCACATCAAAGATATCTGTGTCCTTCTCTGTTCTCTATTTCTGGAACTAAAGGAAGGACTCTCTGCCCGAAGCTTCTCCCAGGTTGGTTAAGTCATTGATGTTTTCATGAAGTCTTGGAGTACTACTCTCAGCAGCCCCTCATTAAAGTCATTCATGTGGTCACAGATTTTATGGTAGTTGCAGTTTCACTCCAGGTGAACACAAGGTCTATATATTCCTCTATGAATACCTCAAGCTATTCCAAAATGGTTGACTGGTATTTGGTTTGCACTTTATACGGCAGTACTGTTTTCAGTAATTACAAGGTAAAACCTAAAAGCCTTTTCTGACGTACGAGAATTAACACTCCACATAAATAACTGGTGACAAAGTGAAACAAATCAGTTACGTTGTTAGTATCTTACACTGAAGTCGCCTCCTTTTGACAAGTGAGTACCTGTAAAATCCCGAATGGTTTCTGTGCTGTAAAAACAAGAGCACTATTATTAGAATCCTAAATGGAATTGTTTTCTGGATTTCACCGTTATTAAAAATTCTTTATATCAGATATAAACATACTTCCTCCTCATTACGGCCTACACCATTTTGACTATTCCTTTTATAATCTTTTGTCTCTCTCACCACCCACCCAACCACACTTGCAGTAGTGAGATTTCACACAAAGACACCCTCTGTGGGTGTTGCCCAAGATGCCATAGGTACCGTTGCACACAGATACTAACATCTGCACGTCCACATTTCTCTCCAGCATTTGGATCTATGCCTTCTTCCCTGTCTATGATTTCTCATTTCTGACCCTGTTTCTGTATATGTTTTTCAGATTTCATCTTTACAGTTTAAAATGTCAGGTGCTCCTGTTTTATTTGAGTTAAGCAGACTAGGCTTAATGGAGACGTTATAGTTTCACACAGAGCTAAACGAATGAATCAGCGTTATGTCAAAATCGCGTTTGTCAAATCTCCAGTGCTGTTTAATTTCATTTATATTACGTAACGACACAGAGCTTGTGGAATGTGTGCCACTATATTCAGCCTAAGATGGGCGTGCTGTTCTTCCTGAGATGAAGAACACCCTGTTTTCTTGTCAGCAGTTGTGCTTGTAGTCTCAGCACAAAGCCTTTCTCACATCTTGACTCACGGGTGATAGGCATGGCTGTAATTCACTTCCTGTCCGTGAGGGTTATCGGCCATTAGCATTACTGAATTGTCTAGTGGTGTGAAGTCAGCATCTCAAGTCTGCACCAAGGGAATTCCCCTACTCCTCATCTGAACTGACAGATCAGCTCAGATATGTGTTTGAACATCAGGAGTATTCCCATCCAGTCACCTGGAACTGTTACTGGGCTATTCCAGGGACATTCACTTAGAGACTAATAGACCACATTATAGATTTCCTGGAACAACGGTAGAAAAACTCTCATACAACAGTTTTACTCAGGTGTTCCAAATAGCTTTGTAATTAGGCTTTTTTGAACTTTGATTATTTGATTATTCTACTAAAGCAAACTAAATATTACACTAAATTTCATTTTAGATTAACGAGTGGCAGGAAAGGTCGTTTCCAAATGTTTCAAATTTTGTATTATAATATTTCTGCTTTTTTTTTGGCAAAAATGAATTTTTGCAATATTTGAAGCTAAATCGTGAGTTCATAACAGTTTAAAGTAGCTAAAAATCCTGTGTAAATGCCCTGCTCTGATTTTCTCCATTGGAAGTGTGAAAAGTAGAGAATGGACTAAATAGAAAATAAAATTAGACTAGAAACTGGACTTGACAGAAAAACTGGACTTGACATAAGTGCTTTGAACATAAGGTAGTTGACTAACAAGCACAACGTATAACGATAGTAAAGCAGTAAATAAATATGCGAATTATTTGGGAATTTAGATATATCATTTAATTTTTCATTGAAGGGTGTGTTATATACAGAATCTCTATCAGAGACAACTAACAACAATCCGTCTTGCTGGCCTGAAGGAAATGTAGCAATAAATGAACCATATACACATATATAGAAGGTATTTTTGTTGATTTCTTATCTGGAAATTAGGCCAGAGATTTAAAGAAGGCGGCACATCACTGCTTTACATATGAGAAAGCCTGTAATGCTAATCATGGTGCTTATTCATGGTATGGGAAAAAAAACAAATACAGTCCTGCACCTGATCGTTGATTTAGACCCAAACTTTTTTTCTTTGGTTTTTATTAATTTTATTAATTTTATTAATTTTATTTTGGGGGACTGGGGGAGAGGGAAGTGAAAACTCAACTGTCTGTGTAATTTACATGTTTGTATTTGTTATCCTTTTTTTCTATGAAAAAAGTCAAGCGAAGACTTTGTACAGAGCATGCCCTACAACATGCATGACCTGTGTTGTCTGTCTGTTGTTGAAGTGCATCGTTCATGCCTTACTGTTGCATCAGGACGTGGTGTATTGCATGGCATGGTTACTGAGAAGCATTAGGTTCGTGTAATCTGTATTTTTATTCAAACTAGAAAATAGGATTTAGGTCCGCACCCGTCACAGCGAGCTTACAAAGAATAAGATGAGCTTAAATTGTTACATGTGAGGTGCAATTGAATTTAACCCCACTTGCTAAATTACTTCTTACTTTAAATGATCCTTGAATACATTTAATAATTATTTAACAAAAATATATAAACAAAAAAACTGCCTTCAAGTTGAGAGTAGAGTTTATTCCATGACCATCTTAAATTGACACAGTGGGTTTAGGAGTTTCTTCATCTTCAGAAAGTCCTCTTCAGATTTTGATACAGAGGTAGTCAGACGTGCCCTAGCATCTGTCTAGAGTGCAGGCCCTGGCTAAATCCCTGAAACTATCTCTAGCGTGTATTATTGATCGACCGCTTGTCCGTCAGCACACGTTAGTCCTTCAGGAAGCTTGATTTAAAGTGTATTTCTCTGTATGTTTACTGTAATATAATGCTTTTTTGTCTTTCTGCTGTTGTTTGCTTTGTTTGAATACCCCCAACATGCTTTCCACACAGTCGTAAAGCAAGCCTTAAAGAGAAAGCCTTCCCCAGCCCCTCTAAGAGTGCAGGAGGAAAGGAGACTAAATCGCCTGGGGCCGAGGAAGGAGCAGGGGAAAGTCCTAGCAAAGTGCCCAAAAGCTGGAGCTTCACAGAGCGAAACCGATCCAAAACCGCCCTCAAAGTCAAAGAGGGAACTCGGCACAACCCGGAAGGTCAGAACATGGCATTGTTCTGTATCACACCCACACCCACACACATGCACTGCTGTTTTTACACGACCTGGTCATAGAGTGCTGTACAGAAGGAGGAAGAGACCACTCTTAATCCAGTTTAATTTCCGTTCCAGGTATTTACGTTTGGGGTATGTAGAATTTGGGCTCAGTCACAAGTAATATAATATCTTTCAGTATTTAGAGTCTCAGCAATTTGCCTTTATTACGGCTCCCATTATTTCAGGAGACCTGTTTTCAGTTTTCCAAAGAACGCTGCTGGGAAATCTCCAGTTTCTGCTTCTCAAAAACCGAATAATCAAGTAAGCGCACATACAGTAACGCGGGGTCTGGATTCTGAGGTGGGTTTCCGTTGCTCAAAGAACACCAGCAGCTTCTTTGTTTGAGTTGCTAAGTTTTTCTTGTTGACGGCTCCACATCCAGTCTGACCCCCAGCGCTGAGTTACCTTCTCACAGTGGAAGGGTGGACTCTCACACTTTAGTTTTGATGTCAGATCCAAAGAAAGAGTGGAGTTTGATTTTATTAAGCTCTGTTTATTTGATGGGGGACAGGTTTGGTGATTTTGAAGGGTTGCTAGGAGTTAGATTTTAAGAATTTATATTTGACTTGATTTTATTTGGCTTTTCCCTTCAGTTATACAAGTGGGGTTCTTTTTATTTTTTCAGATCTCTTCAGATGCATTTCTAGAGCGATAAGTAACCTGTACCCAATCGCCATTTTGACTCGAAATTAAATAAATAAAGAGTGGTCTCTGATTTTTACACAGTATCTGCCAGACATCTATGTTCCATATCGTCAATGTCAGAAACAAACCTCATATCTCTACCCTACAGGTGAAGGAAAGTCATTCTTAACTTTTAAAGGAGCAATATGTAAGATGATGCAATATGATTCTCCATACAGCACCTTCAGCTACCTCTTCATTCCTCCTCCCTGTACCTACCAGTACCATCCAGATATGGAAAGCAAGGCCAATGTTAATTCTGGTTTTGCTGCTATTTAATTACTTGCTTTCTCAACAACTACCGTTACTCACTCTGGCCTCTTCAGGTATGAAGACAGGATGGGCCAGGGTTAGCTGAGAAGCATGCTAGTTCAGTAATTAGCTCTGGAACACAGTACAGACTTATTTGATGCACCAGCAAAACTATTATTTCTTCATATTCTACTACACTACTATATATAACTATATATCTTACATACTGGTTGTCATTTTGCACATTGCTCCTTTAATTAATGAATGAACTTCCTGATTTTGGACCATTTTTGTTTGTCCATTCATCATGAAATCTTGACATAATATGAATGGCAGCTTAAATGTAATCATGCAAAATATACAGTTTATCATACAATAGTAAATTATACAATAGTATAATACCCATATGTAATACAACTTTTTTAAAGATATAATATATATACAATTAAGTCACATTATTTTGACCACTTCTTACTTGGACACTAGGTGGCGGTGGCAGCGTTATGGTCGGTCTGGGGAATGTTATTGTGGCGTTCCCCGAGTCCACTCATCCATGTAGAAAGCACTCTGAAACGATTTGGGCATAAATTCATCCTTGCAGATCCCGTACACCCATTCATGTCTTCCCTGGAGCAGATGTGATCTTCCAGTAATGCCACCCGGCTAGAAATCCAAGTACTACCCTGGGCCGCTGATTTCCCAGCCTTGAACCGTCTTGAGCCTTGAGCGTCTGTGGGACCACCTCGATCGCGATGTTCCCTCTATGGATCCTTCCCCCAGAACCCTCCAACAGCTGTGGAATGCATGGCAATCAGCATGGCTCCAGATACCTGTAACAACCTACCAGGACCTTATTGAGTCACTCCCAGCCCGTCTAGCTGCTGTCTGTGCTGTGAATGTGAATTAACGGTGTTAATAATCTTAGCCTCAGTATCCTAGTATGTAGTTTTTTGTTGTTTAAAGTTTACATAGCAAGGTCCATTTTGGGGGTCCTCTCACTGTGGGTTATGCAATCATCTCAGATTTTCTAGAACTTTCACTGCCCTGTCCATTTTCCTTCTGTCCCTGTTTGAGTTCTGCTCTCTAATCTGGGTTTTGCATTTAGCAAGGACAGGTAGTATTCACTGGCACAGGACCATCTCTCACAGGGGTCAGCCAAATGTGTCATGTTCAGAAGAGGGAACCAATTATGCACTCTTCCCATTGGCGTTCAGGGGAGGGTGTAACCTTTCTCTGTGAACTGAACAGATTTTTTTTAAATCGTGTGAGTTTTCATTTACTGAATGCTATTCAGATGATTCCATATACTGGGGAATGCACATGGGTTACAATATATCTTTCTAGCTCTGTCCATTAGATACGTCTTTGCATTTTCATGCCATGCTGTGATCAGCTTAAAAGATATATTTCATTTCTCCCTGCTCACTGTCTGCACTCTCATCCTTTCACATTCCTCTTGACGGGAATAAAAAGTGCTGATTGAGATGCAGGATGAAGACTTCGGAAAGAAGAATTCTCCAGGTTAGGCTGTGCTCCAGAAATATGATCCCAAAAGCATGGAGATGATACAGCAGTTTCCCAAATCTAAATATACAGGGGTTGGACAGTGAAACTGAAACACCTGTCATTTTAGTGTGGGAGGTCTCATGGCTAAATTGGACCAGCCTGGTGGCCAATCTTCATTAACTGCACATTGCACCAGTAAGAGCAGAGTGTGCAGGTTCAGTTAGCAGGTAAGAGCACAGTTCTGCTCAAAATACTGCAATGCACACAACATTATGGGTGACATACCAGAGTTCAAAAGAGGACAAACTGTTGGTGCACGTCTTGCTGGCGCATCTGTGACCAAGACAGCTTTGTCAGTCTTTGTGATGTATCAAGAGCCACGGTATCCAGGGTAATGTCAGCATACCACCAAGAAGGACGAACCTCCATCAGCATCACGTAGTGACCTGGCCACTATCCTGCAAGAAGAATGGCTTAAACTCCCTCTGACCACTGTGCAGGACGCAGTATATGTCATTCCCAAGACGAACTGATGCTGTACTGGCCGCAGAAGGAGGCCCTACACCATACTAATAAATGATTGTGGTCTAAAACCAGGTGTTTCAGTTTCATTGTCCAACCCCTGTATATAATTAGTGACTGTAATTTATTCCTAGAGTTGCTTTTCCCTGTATTGGTATTTTAGATAGATTTGAGCACCAGGCTCACGTTTTATAGGTGTATATCATTTGTAAATGTGACCCAACATGTCCTTTCAGCCCCGGAGCCATGGCACCATTTAACCATGATATGTCAGCATATTTCATTCATAACGTACAAGTATAATAATATCAGCGGGTAGTGAGTGACACGGTCTTCGTTCTTTTAACCATTTTCATCTGAAATCTTTAATCATTTCTTCTCCATGTCTTTCTCTCCACATATTGGCAGCAATTGAGGGGTTGATCAGTAAGGAAAATTAATTTTTCAGGGTTTGATGCTTTTATTTAAAGCCACTACAACACCGAGTCTGAGCTAGGCAGCCAATGAAGGAAAACAGTGCATGTCTAAAAATGGCTTTTCTAATTACTGAGTTGCAGCTTGCCAAGATTGCACTTCACGCAACACGCTCTGTCATAAAGTCTGCTGTGTCTTACCAGAAAAGGACGACTGCAGTTCTCGAGTTCTTAATAAAATCCATGCTTCAACCGTGAAATCATCGTGATGATGACACGCACCACAGGAGTAATACACTTTATGATTAACCACTGTGTTTATGACAGAATGTGTTACAAATATAGTTTGTCTTTTTGCTCTTTTCTCCCCAAATACTTTGCATTAACCTGCATGAGGATATCCTTCTGCTTTCGGAGGAAACAAAACTGTTTCCTGTGTCCAGTGTTTTCAGCAACGACTCACTGGCTATTATGTCATTTGAATTGAATCTCTTTAGATTTTGACTCAAATGACATAACCTGGTCCTTATATTCCTATCACATGTACTACCATCTCAAGATGCTAGCCAGTGGAGTCAAAGTATGCTTGAGTGTGAGGCTTTGTATGTTCACAGTGTGGTTTACTGTGCAGTATGAGTTTAGGTTAGAGCTTTGTGCATGGTTAGCATTATTGAATTGGCCTAGACGGTAGAACAAAGCATGTCCAAGTATTCGGCCAGGACAGATGCTAACGTGTTTCAGGAGAGAGGATGTACAGTAGCCATTTCTCAAGCTTATATTTGAGTGTTTAATAATGTGGAATATTTTGCCTCATGTAACCTATCAGCATCTGTGTAGTTTATTAAGGACCATGCAAGATCATTCTCTTATGTTTAATTACCTTGGCTAATGTAGAATGTGACACTAGCATTTTGCTGGGTGGATCTTAAGCCTTAAAGAAATAGATATGATATATCTTAAACAGAGTTTCTGGGTCCTATTCCTTATAAATACCCGGTTATTAAGAGTGTGTGTGGTTTTGTGTGTTGTAGAGGCGAGTCTCCCTGAAGACTTTGGAGATGACAAGACTTGCAATTGTGAATTTCTGCAAGATCTGTCTCCTGCACTGAAGGCCACCATAAGAGCAATCTGGTAGGAGATTGACACATTGAATGTATTAGGACAGAATTCCACATTTACCAGGCACACACAGTAATGAGAACGATATGATATCCATGGCTCAATTTTCAGTTTAAGATTTCAGTGCGATTGTACCACTTACAGTACTGGGCAAAAGTCAGAAACACTCCTCTCATTCATTTAGATACACACTTTAGTGTGAAGTTATTTCATTTTAGAGATCCTTTGGAGGATAATCCACTTGCATAAATGGCAGAAAAGTCAGAGAAAAAATAAAAAATGAGATGAAACACAATGAGTAACCAAGCAAGGCCTGGTAGACCACCAGAACTGTCACCATCACATAAAAGGGACCCAGGGAACCTAAATCTGTGTTTTCTTTCTAATTAGGTTAATCTAGATAGAAAGATGGATGGATGGATGGATGGATGGATGGATGGATGGATGGATGGATAGATAGATAGATAGATAGATAGATAGATAGATAGATAGATAGATAGATAGATAGATAGATAGATAGATAGATAGATAGATAGGTAGGTAGGTAGGTAGGTAGGTGGATGGATGGATGGATGGATGGATGGATGGATGGATGGATGGATGGATAGACAGACAGATAGATAGACAGATAGATAGATAGATAGATAGATAGATAGATAGATAGATAGATAGATAGATAGATAGATAGATAGATGGATGGATGGATGGATGGATGGATGGATGGATGGATGGATGGATGGATAGATAGATAGATAGATAGATAGATTCCCCTTACAAATCATACGGCTGGTGTCTCTTGGCCTGTCCACATAAGACCACCGTTAGAATCAAGGAAACTTATAGAGCCAAAGCAAACCCAGCATAACCAACAGCTACGCTGTATTACAAAAGCTTTCATCTTTGAAAAGACTGCTCCAGATAATGGATCTGAAAGGACGTGTAGCTGCCAAGTAGATGTTACTGAAGAAAGGAAGCAGAAACAGAACAAAAAATGCAACACATTAAATGTATGGGCAAAACAAGTCTAAAACTAAAAGTGTGAAAAAATGAAAGAAAAAAAAATAGAAGTAGAGTTAAAGACACAAATACTGAACAATTTAATATTGTTTTCATTTGAGATGCTTCTGTAATTTCTCTAAAATGGATATTTCAGGATTGTATTTTCTGTATTTCGTTTGCAAATGAACTAGATTAGGTGTGGTATCTGACTTTTGCACACCTCCTATAGATTTAAAGCAGAAGTGTTCTGACTGGTACTGCACTACTACACTTCTCCTGGCTGTTTTTACTTGCATGTTACAGTATAATGCGTTTCCTGGTGGCTAAGAGGAGGTTCAAAGAGAGCCTGAGGCCCTATGATGTGATGGACGTGATTGAGCAGTATTCAGCCGGGCACCTGGACATGCTCGCCCGCATCAAGAACCTGCAGTCCAGGCAAGATCTCCATCCGAGTACTGCCGCACTTGACTGTGATACTGTCAGCCGTGTTTATGACTTCCTGTTGTGCTTTCCCTCACACACGCGCTGTTCGAACACGACACTTCCTCTTCCTAGCTTTCTGTTGCTAGATCTGTAATTGGATGCTATGACCTCTGCGGTTGCCTCCCGTTAGCATCGTGTCATAGCTATAAATTCCACACTTTAATAGCAAACAGTGGCTCGAAACTCGATCATTCCCATGACACATTCAGTCATCTCTGAAGAGATGGACGTTTCACTTCCCCCCAGTCTTTGATTTTTCTCTCACATTCCAAAAAACTGATGTGAGTCCCAATCCATGTTTTTTCTCAAATAAGATCCATATATGTTGTGAAATAAAATCACTGTTCCACACATATAAAATATATTCCAACAGCAAGTAGCCATGCGCCACAGGCTGTGTGTCACAACAGATGTATGTATGGAATATATTCTCACTTATTTGTCCTGGGTTCTCAGGGGAGGACTGGGACTGGTATCCATGTGTTGCTTCATGACGCTTTGCCCCATGTCTTCTCTATGTACTTTGCCAGGGTAGATATGATTGTGGGCCCCCCACCCCCTTCGACCCCTCGCCATAGGAAGTACGTAATTAAAACAGTTGACCAAATCTAAATGGGTCTGTTATTGAACAGCATTGCAGTGCACAGCATAATCTATTTTACTGAGTTTTTAACTGGAATGAAAGCATGAAGGGAGTGCCGATCAAGGTATCCTTCAAGGCTCACTTCTAGCCAGGCTTTCTGCAAATTCTGGTAGCAGATGTTTCTCAGTATGAGGTTGTCTGATGATGTGTGCTGCTGCCAGTGAATAAGGGTCGATCGCTGACTGTTGCTGCAAAACTAGTTTAAATGCTGTCCAATAATTCTGTACACCCAGCTGTTGAGCTGTACCCTGATTAGTGGGGGACTAATACATTTGTGCATGCCATTGTTGCATTTGAAAAATGTCATCTGAGAAAAACACAGTCATTTATGAATAAGCAGTGAAGCATGAAGCATCATAAAGCATGGTACCAGGTAATTTTCTGGAACATTCTTCATTTCTTCACTCACAACACACCCAGAGGCCATCGCTGCTTATGTGTTGCCAGTAAACATGCCTGGAATTGCCCAATGAGTGGCAATGAGCACGGTGTTCTGCCCTTACCTCGTTTAGTACAAGACCACAGCCTTCTCCTTGTGATGTTGCATGGAGCAGTATCCTTATGGGGCTGTGGGTGACCTAAAGGCCGCCTAGTGCATGATGATAACGAACACCATGGCACCATATTGCATGTCTCATTCTTGATGCCGGAAAAAGCTGGCATACTAAAACTGCTCAGCTATTACTGTCACAGTCCGTGTACGCCGTGTTTACATTACTGAGTTTTGTATAGTCGGAATCCGTTCATACTGTTCATTTAACGGTAGTGTAGTTTCTACAGGCCTTAAATCTGTGCCTATGCTTAGTGTGGATGATGCACTGCATTGGCTCTGCATGGAAGAGATTGTTTCCTGAATTGTCAGGGTAGACCAGATAGTGGGGAAGGGAGCATCAGCAGGCGATAAGGACAAACCCAAGAGTGAAGCCGAACCGGCAGATGACGGTACAATGATGGGACGGTTAGCCAAGATGGAGAAACAGGTAGGGGACAATTTTGGAAATTAAATCACGCAAATATTCTGTCAGTAATTTGCCATTTTGAATCATTTGAACTGGGTGTGCTGATCTTTTACCCTGTACCAATCACTCCTCAGTCAGCTAGGCTACAAAAGCTAAGCTCTGTTTTGAATGAATCAGGGTTCTCTTATTATGTGTGACTGCCCTTTCAGCCTGCTGCAGTTTACCGTTCCGCCTACAGTACGTTCCTAATCTCTTCACAGTGACTGAGCAATGGAGTGATGAGCGTTTTCACTGCAGACAGACAAGGCCATGAGTTATTGAAGCAGAAGATGTTGGGGGGAAGAGATTAAACGTTATACTGTACCTGGTGGAAGCAACCATATGAGCCTTTCAGAGTATCCAGACAGCCAAAAACAGAAGCAGGGTCCCTGAGGATTTCAGTATGAACATAAGTTTGTTCCACATTTTAGCTAGGGCTGCTTTCTGAGGCTTAATAAAAAGCAGTGAATCAGAACAGAGCTTTTACATGTTTTCAAAGACAGTTTTTTTTCTATTTTAAGAGACTTGAGAGATTAGAAAATGATCATGTAAGAATTAATGAAATATCATTATTATAAACCCATACTGTGATCATTTAAGCCCTTATACCTTACTCTAAATCATACCAAGACAACCCATTAACTGATTTACATATAAGTTGTGTAATCTTTTTTTCATTTTGCACAGCATCTCAACTTTTTTGGAAACAGGGTTGTATGTAACATGCATATTTATTTTGATTACATTTTGTAAAAGGACCTTAGGGGACATGTGAGCCATGGTTGATTCTACTAAGTGGCCATTTCCTGAGTTTAAGTAAGTGCTCAGAGTTTGTTTTTTTTTGACCCACAGGTGGGTGCAATGGACCGCAAGCTGGACTTCCTTGTGAACGTGTACACCACACGCTTAGGCATCCCCCGGTCTGAAACAGAGGCTTTACTGGGGTTCAAAATCCCTGAACCGGCACCCCCATACCACAGCCCGGAGGACAAAAGTGAGAAAGTTCAGGATGAGAAGGAGGAGAAGAATAGCCATTCAGCTGCAAAGCCAGGTTCCACTGGTGCTCCTGCTGATGGCCATGCCTCTTGGCGGCAGCAGCAAAGTGAGCTTCCTCTAAACGTACCGCTATGGAACAGCAGTCGTGGGGTGTCCCCTGTTGGCACAGATGACCCCTCGTTGTACCGCATCCCACCCCCGCCTGCTCACGAGAGTGGGGAAAGTGGGCGACAGCGGAGGTCCCGGCGGTCCAGGGCTCAGGCTGGTGCGGAGAGTGACACGTCTCTGTCCATCCCCTCAGTGGACCACGACGAGCTAGAGCGCTCCTTCAGCGGATTCAGCATTTCTCAGACCAAGGAGGACTACCTTCCTCCAGCCAGCCTGGGCCCGTTTGGGGCAGGGGGGAGGGGAGCCGTGTACACTCGCGGCAGGCCGTATCTGGCCGAAGGGGAATCAGACACAGACTCAGACATCTGCACGCCTGGTGGCCCTTCTCCTCTGTCTTTTACTGGGGAGAATGAGACCTTTGTAGACCGGGGCTGGCCAGGATTTAAGTAGCTTTCAGAACGTCAGTGGATAATTAAAAAAAAACATAAATATGGATCTACTGGCCAGAGCTTTGGAATAATTTTTCAAAAATTTTGGAAATACTGTTCAAAAGTTTTAAATCACTCAACAGGAATTTTATTGTACATACATGAATACAACTAGACTACAACTACACGTTTTGTTGCAAGCTTTAAATATTAAAACAATCATCCAATATGATAAACTGAAAAATTTAAAATTAAATCAACATCCAGAATGCTTTATATTTGAGAAGTGGTGATCAAATCCTGGAGTGGAGAACTTGAGCCAAGTTTGAAATCAGTAGATAATTAAAGTTTGTTATTTAAGGATTTAACTCCATGGAGCCTGGGCTTATTATTTTAACAAACTTTCAATTTTTAATCTTAATTTTTGAAGTTTTAATCAGCAATAATACATATTTAGCAGAATATTAATTATTCCCCTACTAACTACTACGAAATTCATTATTAAACAGACATTATTATTTAACAGGCCTTTGTTATGTAGTTATGTGTAGGGCTGGGTAATTGGCAGAGCCTCATCATACAAAGTTTACTTTTCCAGCTAAGTTTGCTAATGTTAAAGGTTATGGTGCGCCCATGTATACTTAACGTTGAGTATGGAGACTGATAGAGCCTTCTGTCAGTGGGCTGTGTTCATTGCTCCTGTATTTGTACTCATTCTCTGATAGCTTAAGGAAAAGAAATGAAAAGGGACAGGAGCATGGGGGGTGCAGCCAGTAGTTAAAACAAGACAGGAGCACAGCCTAATGTCTACAGACACCATGTGAAGAAATAGATTGGAAACTGGTGGAGGTTTTTGAGATGAATTTGTGTGACTTGTATGTATATTAGAATCTGTCGCTTTGTCTGGGCACTGCGTAAAGGACACATGGAGGTATGTGTACAGTGACAGTTACATTGTTTGAAACAGACATAATTATTTTCATACATAAAAATCTTGTGTATATGAGCCTTTATGCTATTTGCGGAAGAATCTAAAAGCTAAAGATAGATTTAAACACAGGATAAAATAAAGCACAGTCTGCCTCCAGTCTTTGCATTTAAACCACGCATTAAAATTCAATGCTGTTTCTGAGAATCGATGCAGTCTTACAAAACATAATATTGAAATATGCAAGTGTATCAGTATTATACACCCCCAGTTACCTTTTTTTTTTTTTTTAATACGTAATATTGAATAAAACATCCCAGGATGCCTTCTGGTGTCTAGTTTTTAATACTGGAACCTACACTAGCATCAAGCATTAGCATGGTGATTATTATGCTAAGTGATTTCGAACTTTTGAACAGTAGGGCTACTCATTAGTCATCACTAAACTTGATGTGCTGAATGGACACTTATTGGACACGGTTGGTAGGGTCGTATTTCGGTAGTAGTGAATAATACTCGGGCAGGAATTCTATACATCAGAAACCTCCCAGTTCAAGGTGGGCATCTTTGCAAGCTTAAAAATCCGTGTCTGTGTGTATTGCAGATATTGGCATGAATCCCCTACACTTGGGTCACCTGTTCGAATGATCTAGAATAGTTACGGTACCAGCGTTTATGCAATATTAAAGGCACCTTACTTTACGGTTGTACATATTGATTGTGCGCTTGCTACATGAGCCTTCTTTAGGTTGCCCGTTCTGCTGTATTGATTGTGTATGTTAAGGGACTGTTATAAAGGTTACAAATGAGAGTAACGACTTTTGTGAGATACGTAGTGGAAGCTCAGTCGCCTTTAAAGAAGTTATCCCAACCAAAGATGCAGAGAGAGCACTTGAAAACTGAGCAAGCCTTACACATACGCTTTTTTTTTTTCTTTCATCTCATACGAGCGTGGCTTTTTGTTTATTTTTATAGGTACAAATAGAAATTACAGGTAAGATTTTTACAGTTTACACCCATTTTATAATCTTTATAAACACTCGGGTCTTTGGGCCTTACCAGTCACTTCCTGAAAGTCGAACTCTTGTACATGCCTAGACCTAGCTATGCTTAAGGTTGTAAATACCATGAGCTCCTTTTGCCTACTTGCTGCATAGCTTATGTTACAGATAGCACTGTTTGATTCTGCAAGCGAAATCATTCTGACTTTTTTAGACCTGTGTGTAGCTCCTTTAAGAAGACGAAGCACTGACCCGTAAGGAAATATCAAAGGATTAAGCTGAATATGCTGAACGATGTGACGGCAAAGGGTCATAATGTTAAAATATGCTTTCACGTGCAATGCATTTTGGTTTAGCAAAAATGGGATCTTGCAGCAAGACACCGCGTTATTAACAAAAATGGTGCCTCACAGTATTCAGTGCCCCTGATTACACTAACTGCATGGCATGTTTAGAGGAACTTGATGTAACTGAGGATGGAAACACAAGACTATGTGCCTCTAGAAAAAAAAACAACAACAGTGATTTAAAAAGCATCATCGCGTTCGACTGTGTTTGTTTCCTTGATGCCAATAATGATGATGAACTCGAACGATATGGGGTATTTACATGACGGTGGGCCTGAAATCTTTTTCATTATTAAAGAAATCTGTTTTAGAGCATGCTCGAAAGGTTTGAATCTGTAAGGAAATAAAATTGGCTTCATCGCAACTGACTCATCAGGTGTGTGTTTTACTGAGGAGTGCTCTTTGCTCTAAAATTTCGGAGACCAGCGGCCCTTTCTCTATATTTACACCTACACCTAAAAGCCGAGAATATCTTCTGCTGAGGATAACACTGACTCTTCCATCCTGTTGCTTTCCTTTTATCAGTGCACAGGCAGAAACATCAAGGTGTGAATTCAGTGTATCCAGTCCAGCGTGTCCGTAGCCCACCAGAATGACACCACGCCTATCGCTGTCACCAGGCCCAATGCTAAAACTGACTTCAGCACAGCAAGGCACTGCAACATACACAGAAGAAGAAAAAGATTTCCGTGAGACACTTATTAATCAGTATATTAGAAGTGAAAGTGCTAATGCAGCAATTTGGCCACTAGGCTCTGTGTAAGTACAGATGTACAGGGGTTGGACAATGAAACTGAAACAGCTGGTTTTAGACCACAATCATTTATTAGTATGGTGTAGGGCCTCCTTTTGCGGCCAATACAGCGTCAGTTGGTCTTGGGAATGACATATACAAGTCCTGCACAGTGGTCAGAGGGAGTTTAAGCCATTCTTCTTGCAGGATAGTGACCAGGTCACTACGTGATGCTGGTGGAGGTTGGTCCTTCTTGGTGGTATGCTGACATTACCCTAGATACCGTGGCTCTTAATACATCACAAAGACTTGCTGTCTTGGTCACAGATGCGCCAGCAAGACGTGCACCAACAGTTTGTCCTCTTTTGAACTCTGGTATGTCGCCCATAATGTTGTGTGCATTGCAGTATTTTGAGCAGAACTGTGCTCTTACCTGCTAACTGAACCTTCACACTCTGCTCTTACTGGTGCAATGTGCAGTTAATGAAGATTGGCCACCAGGCTGGTCCAATTTAGCCATGAGACCTCCCACACTAAAATGACAGGTGTTTCAGTTTCATTGTCCAACCCTTGTAGCAGCCATGTTGAAGCCTGGACTTTGTCCAGACTTTTGTTCATTTTTATAGAGGTATGTCAGTATGATGTAGGTATGCAGTTTGCATGGTGCTAATTTGATAAGCTTCCTTTCCAGGTTTGAAGCTTCGGTGCTAAAGGACAATAAACCATCCCTGTTAAAAAACAAAACCAGCTCGGCCCAGTCTGCATTTCGAGCTGGTCAAAGCTGGTTTAGGCTGGTCTGGTGCTGGTTTAGCTCGTCATCCGTGCAAGGTCAAACTCGTTAAACAGCATCAGAACATGCGTATGATGGTTTTGGTGGTAATCCGCTTATCAACTTCCTTTGCTGCTTACCAGCTAACCTGTCTAAAACACAGCATACGCTCAATGTGCTGGTAACCAGCCATGCTGGTTGTTCTGGTAGGGATGTTTTGACTTCATTTAGGCAGGGAAGACTCTGTCAGTCAGATTACTGGCTGAACCATAACTTATCAAACGTTTAACTGAAGTCAAAATTGGTGATGAGAGAGCATATTTTGTAAAGCAACCTGGATAATTATTGCTGCTAATGTGCTTATACTGTAGTATCTCCCTGAACAGTATGAACACACTCACTAAACCCAGATAACTGAATCTGCCATACAGTTTCATGCATTTCGTTCCATACCGTGCAAGTTTGCTTACCTTGTTCCTCGGGGGGCCTGCATTCTGTGCAGGGCTCACAGGTCGCAGCTCCTTTGGTCGAGGTTTTGCCTTCTCAGAGTTATAAGACTTCTCTTGCAGTTCATCCTCTGACTCACTGTGGTACTACGAAATGCACAACACTGTCAGCTTTAGCTTCCAAGCGGTAGTTACTGTCTGACAGTCTTGTACTGGTTATGTTGATTTTCTTACCTCAGGCTTTACTGTAGTAAGAGGTGTGCCAGGGTCATTGTCCAGGTCCTCTTCACTGCTATGGAATGAATGTAAGCAGAATGCATAAACAGAGTTAGGTGTGCAGTAAGCAATTTGTGAAATACAGGGGTTCTGGGCAGGGGGGTCTGGGACCTCCAGTTAACCTCTTGGAACTCCTGAATGTCGGGGGAGGGGTCCTATATGTACTAAAATGGAGAGTTACCTCTGAAAATCTCATAATGTACCACAGCATATTTTATACATTTGAAAAAAAAAAAAAAAAAAAAAAAAACTGGGTGGAAAAGATATATACATATATATATATATATATATATATATAAGCATATATATATATAGTATATATATATAATGGGTATTTACTGATGCTATTAATGCTATTATGTATGTATATGGTATCAATATATGGTATATATATATATATATTATATACTATATATTATATAATATATATATTATATACCATGATGTATATATATGGTCTAACTATATTATATAGTATATAATATATATTATTATATACTATTATATATATATATATATATATATATATATATATATATATATATATTATATATTATATATATACGTGGTAAAATACAAAATATGTGATATATATAGGTATTATATATATATTATTATATTATGTATATTATATTATTATTGTTATTATTATTGTAAAATCAATGGATGCATTACCAACTACAATAGAGCATTTTCACATGAGATAAAATTCTGTTGCTATCAAAGCTAGCATCAGTGAAATACCAGCGAGTATTTCACACAGTGGTGGTGGGTGTAGAGTATAGGCCTTGTCCACTGGAGCTTACCTCTCAGACTCCTCCTCCTCCTCCTCCTCCTCCTCCTCTTCCTCCTCCTCCTCACATTCAGATGATTCTTGATCCAGGCGAAAGGTAACCTTATGATTTCTGTCTATAAGAGAGAACATAACGTTTACTTGTTAATCCGTTTAGAAGTTGTTAGAAAGCAATCAGTGTGCTATGGGACTATGGGACTATTTGCTCACCTGCTTTGTCCTCTGTCTCAACCTGGTCATAGAATCTATTAAACGCCTCAATCCTTGTTTTCTCCTGCTCCCAATCTCGCTCTTTCTCTTCCTCGTTTTCATCACTGTCTAACTCCTCCAGGGCTTCTTCTGGGTCCTGTTCATTTCCTTCTTCACCTAATTTACTCTGGTGTTCTCCAATCAAGCCCCAGTCATAGTCATCTATTAGAAGCTGATCTTCACCCATCAGGACTTCTGAGGACCAAAACACCTCAGAGATTAGGGGGTTGGTACCTCTCACATCGTCCAAATCCTCTGCTAGGGGTATGTCCTGCTCTTTGATGCCTGGATCCAGTTGGACTGATTCTAATGTCGGGTATAACTCAGCGGACAGTTCATTGGGTTCCTCGTAATGGTAATTTATGGATGAGAAAGAGCTTGCATTTGCGAAGTCTCTATCCATCTCCGGATTGCTTCCGTCTCTGTCTTCCGTATCTATCCCTATGTAATCTATCTCAACATCAGCTCTCCCCAAGTCTTCTATGAAGTCATTATGCTGTCTGCCGCTTTTCCACTCTTCCTCAGGGCTTACAGATCCCTCATTAATTTCCTCTTGGTTAATGCTGTGGTCACTACTGATGTCACTATCATAGTCTGCCTGATCTTGATCACTGCCATCTCTGTCATCTCCCATTCCCTGATTCCTGGTGTCTTCCTCTGCACTGCTATCAGTTGTTACAGATTCGTCAGTGTCATCCTCGCTGACCTTCTCCCTCTGCAAGGATGCATCCATATCTACTGCTTCTGGTGTTGTCTGCACCTCTGGTTCTTTAATTTCGGTATCACTGTCTGTGGAGGTAGAATCCGTTCTCTTCTCTTCCTCTTCCTCTTGCAAGTTGTTGTCCTCCTGCAAGTTGTCTTCGTCTTCATCAGATACGTCTTTGGCCATGTTTAAGTGGTCATCGCTCAGACTGCTGTCTACGTTTGTGGACAGCTGGTCCCCAGCACCTCCTGTGCACTCTTCAGTTTCACTCTGGGATAAATCTGAAGGGTAATCTGCAAGGCTTTCCTCAATCTGTTCTTGGTCCTCCTCTGTAAACTCTTTCAGGTCATCTCCAACACGGTCCCCTGCAGACATATTTGGCTTCATGGCACTATAAGGTTGATCCATATTCCCATTGGAGTCACACGTTTGTTCTACTGCGCTGCAGTTCTCTGGCTCTTCTCCATCTGACCCTGATGACGTTTCTTCTGGTGTCTCTCTGGATGCTGGACATGCAGATGTTTGTTCCACTGATTGCTGATATTCTGCCCCGGATGTTCCCTGATCCTCAACAGATCCCAAAGGAAGTTCTTCGTCCTGACTGAGATCCTCTGCTTCTTCCATGATGCTGTAATCAGTCACTAGTTCATGCATAGAAACATCTGTTTCTTCATCACTTTGTGAGCTTTCGTCCTCTACAGCTCGCTCCTCACTCTCCTGGTTCACTTCAGTCGTTGTTTGTTCTGCAGGCTGATCATAGTCCATTCCTTGAGACGGGTTAGGGGCACATCCTGTGTTGATATGGGGCGTACTACTTGATGCACTCTCCTCACTGCTATCTGTGCTATCTTCATTCTCTTCTATCTCGTAAACGTTAGCAGGTGTCTCGACTAAACCTTGGTCAAAGGTTGACCAGTGTTTGCTGGCATCCTTCAGATCAATCTCCTCATCCATGACTATCTGTGTTTGAGATGTGTTAGCGCCCTCCTCAAGGTGTAGATGGTCAAAGTCTATATCCACTTCTAAAGGAGATAACAAAGAGAGTATCAGCATTACCAATACAGTCAGCTACCATAGGATGGTAAACTAAATCTGAAGTGGAGAAATAGCCTCCTAAAGCTCCTACTACTAGATAAGACCGACTGACGGCTCAGTCGAGAATCACCATCTTACCTGAAAACGCATCTTTCAGCAAGTCGGCGATGTTTTGTTCCATCCTCTTTGTTAGAAACCACGGGTGCTGTCAAAAAAGGCCTTTTGATGCCATTGGTGAATGAAAGAGAGAAACGTTGAGTGCACGTTTGATGAGTGCAAATAAATAAATAAATAAAAAGAGCGGGTGCGATGCTTACCTCTTTGTCTCCGAGTCACTTCCTGTCAAAATCAGGCCATGAAACCTACCCCCCTGCACTCTCTGAAACTTAACAGAAGGTTAAAACGTCTGTGCAAACAAAAAGTGTCTGGGTCTGTCGGAAATATTGTAAGTATGAAAGTTTTGGGAAATCCACTCAGAATAAACAACAGCCGTAAGGTTTATCCGTTTTGTTTTGTTGCCTCGGTAACTGCGCGGTGACAGCTGCGGTTTGAAACACGCATAGCTGAGTCCCCTTCAAACGGTACATCCTCTTCCATCAACAGAAACTGCTTTATTTACATGCTGCTGCAAACATGGCTGCATATGTTAGACTGCTCTAGTGCTTAGGTCTGCAGTGTGTTCCCATTTTGTACTCTATTAGTTTAGCTTAATGACATAATGACATACCAAACAACCTGTCATACCAATCAAGCACTTTGGCCATAACCAGCTCTAAAAAAACAACATTATATTAATTGTAAGGAGATGAATCATCAGTAGTGGTGGTAAAAAAAACACCAGGAACATACCAGAAAACCCAGAGTATACTTTACTTAATCACTATCAGAGGCAAATTCAAAACAGCAGCTGCTGAATGTAGAATACAGTATAAATACAGATTTTATAAATTAGCAGGTTCTGGACACTGATGCTCCTATGGAGATCATTGTGCTGTCACAGCTCATTTCGAAGAAGGTAGTGGTGGCTTGGCTTTAGGTCAACTTCTACCGGATAGTGGTCACTGACCTCCAAAGCCTGTGCAAACAAAAGAACGCTCTTCAGTTTGATGTACAGGAATAAACTACCCAGTTTGATTCAAATGAAAAGCCATACTGAACCTCTTGCTCAGTTAAACGGAACTCGGTTTTGAAGTTGAAGGGTTGAGCAGACTCCGGCACAGTCCCAGCAATCAGTTCCCTTCCATGTACAATTATCCTGGGGTGAGACAGGGGGTGATATTAAAACATACAGACTCACATCTCTCAGAGACATTGGATATTAATTGGGTTAAAGGCTACTGAAATAAGTTTTATAATTTCAGATTGTTTCTAGGTTTAAAACTGAAATAAAGAAAGCATGTTTGAAGGTACAGTTTGGAAGTTTTTAGGTTTAAATCTTTCAAAATCAACTAAAATGTCTATGTTTTGTGTTGAAGGGATATCTACTGAAGTTAGCATGATAGCCAGCTAGCACCGGCTTGTAATACCACTTTGTATCTAAAGAGGTGAAAGTGAGTCACTGTAGTATGGAGTGGAATCAGTCCAACATGAAAGACTGACGAAGTAGCGCAACTGCCCTGACAGCGTATTCTAATCTCTGGTCAGTTGTGTTAAAGGCGCTGCTCCCAGTTCGATCATTAAAGGACAGATAGTCAATTAAAGGAACACTAAATGCAACTATGCCTGAAGCTCTTCGTGAGCAACCCCCTCTAGCCACCCCGAAAAAGAAATCATGTTAAGCAGCAAACAAGAGAAGTGATATAAATAGAATCAGATATTTAAAATGAATTTAGAATTGATGCTGCTTTCCACCGCTGGAGACGCTATTGACGGGTAAAGGGATGTAGTTTGATGCTGAGCTCATAACACTGGGGAGAAGAGACTGTGCATTTCTTATGGTGGGCTTGATACCACAACTGATATGTTGCCCCCTATTGTATGGAATATGAATTTGACAGGCTGCCTCATCTTACAGATTGCTCCTTTAACATGAACCTGTATACACTTTAACTCAATCTGTATACTTGAACATCCAGTTTTGTTTTTATTTTGTTCTTATTTATCTATATTTATTTATCTATACTCTTAGCCAGAACATTAAGCTGCTTTTTTCCCACCTGCACTGTACACTTTATATATCGATACTGTTTAAACCACATACTGATACTGCGCTGCTCTTTGCACATGTCCTGTACACATACTGTACTGTTTGCACACATTGTTTTGTCTATTGTCTTTGCACTACACTAAAATTCTTGATAGCCGAAAGTGAACTTGTGGAAATTGATGTTGACCTGTCATAAGCACAGTGAGTTTTCTCGCGGACTGTTGTGTCCTGCTCATCCGTAATCAGCCAGCGGAACTTTGGGTCATTTCTCAGTCTGAGGTTCTTTAGGCCTTTAATGGTCACATAGCCACAATCTGCATTCAGATCTCCCAGGAGCATCACGTTCTAAACAGAGAACGTACATGAAGAACATTCAAACAAAAATAAACGTAAAAAATCAAAGTGGAAAGCATTTCTGAATGACAACATGACCTCTGACCTCTGTTTTCCATTTCTTTTTGATCGCCTGGAAGACTGTGAAAAGTTCCTCCATCTCCTTCATGGCTTTTGTAGGACAGGTATGATGACCGATGATGACAAAGTTTTTCACAACTGTTAAAGGAAGGAAGCAGTAGTATTAAATAACGTAGTAAAGGTTTGATGGAAATCAAATCAGGTGCCATTTTTTTATACACTTATACTATATATACACACATCTACATACATCTGTACGGCCAATCATACACCTAATATTCCTTAGTCATTTTAATACACAAATAATACAGTATGTATATAGACTGTAAAATAAAGTATACATACACAAAGGAATAGTTTTTCTGTAACTTCCGCACACTGTGCCTGGATGGTAACGGAAAGAAACTTGATGTTCATGTGTTATTTTGCACCGAGTCCGAGTCGAGTCAGGAGTCATTATAGACCATCATACACCTAATATCTCTTAGTCATTTTAATACACAAATAATACAGTATGTATATAGACTGTAAGACCTGGCGAGTGAATGGTACAGTCTGAAGCCTGAAGCTGATGTATACCAGAGGTGCGCACCCGAGTTAGCGACTCGAGTTCGAGTCGCACTTGAGTTGCATATAAACAGACTTCAGACTTGACTTGTAACTCGTCTATAATGACTCCCGACTCGACTCGGACTCGGTCCAAAATAACACATGAACATCAAGTTCCTTCCATTCCAGTTACAGGATAATAATTCCTTTGTTTATGTATACGTTATTTGGTTGATTTGGGACACGCCCCACGGACACGGACCAATCACAACATCCGACTTCAGCGCGTGCCTGATGTCTGTGAGCGGCACCAAGTGTAAACACAACGCTGTAGCATGGCTTCGGCGCGAGCGCCGTACGCGGTAGCCTTTAGTTACAGGGAATTAAAAATCCTAGTATATAACAGAAGAGTGGCAACGTGCAGAGAGTGTGGGGAACAAATTACAGACACTAGATCGACCACATCAAACTTCATAAGGCATCTGACCCGGATAGGTTTGTGCTAGCCGTTTAGCCGCTTAGCCATCATTCCAGCTATATAACATAGAGTATTAACCCCTTAAGCGGGCCTGAAACAGGAAGTGTTTGAGGCAGAGTATGGTGCCGAAACAGGAAGTGATATTGCTTCTAGTTTGTTCTGTTTGAGAGGTGTAGAGCATGTCATTTTTGTGAGTGAATATTGTAAGGAAATATGTAGCATTTAAAAAAAAAAAAAGAAGTGTTGGACTGAAAAAAAAAAAAACAGTTGTGTTTTGCACACCAAGTTAATCTGTTGTGTTTTTATAATCTACAGTTTATGTTATAGTTACTATATATGCTTTGTGTAAATTGACTTAAGACTTGACTTGGCCTCTAACTTAGACTTGTGACTTGACTTGGACTCTAATCTATAGACTCGTGACTTGACTTGGACTCTAGCCTAAAGACTCGTGATTTGATTTGGACTCTAGCCTATAGACTCGTGATTTGACTTGGACTCTAACCTACAGACTTGTGACTTGGACTTGTATTTTGTGACTTGTGGCCATCTCTGATGTATACAGAAACTAATCGAATTATTTTGTGTTACTAAGAAAGCCAGCTCATTTACATATATCCCCTCATTCAGCCTAAAGCAGCTTAGCCCCGCCCATTCAACTTATTTATGTTTCAGCCTGGGACTGCTCTTTGTGTGAGGCAACATACATAGCAGCAAGTATGAGCAGAGCTCATTTACATATATCAGTATTAAAGGCACGGTAAGAAATATTCATTCTAAGGTGCAAAGAGAGGTTTGTAGTTATGACTGACATACAGTCGAGTCACATTATTATGACCACTTCCTGCTTTTGATGGCAGCAGCACATAGCCCGTGAAGGAAGTCATGTTTTTGTGGCATTCTCTGGGCCCACTTATCAATGTGGAAGCCAGTGTCAACCGATTTGGGTTTGAATCCATACTTGCAGAACATATACGTCTGTTCGTACTGATTGTCTTCCCTGGGGGGAATGGGAATCTCCAGCAGAACAATATGACACGTCACATGGCTAGAACTGTCCAATACTGGCAGGAAGAGCATGACCAAGACTTCCAAGTAGTCCTAGTACTTTTTGTCCCCCGATTTCCCAGACATTCCCAGGATTGTCATGTTCGCTCTCCGGATCCCGCCCACGCACCACCAGCAGCGGTGGGTTGCACTACAGTCAGCATGGCTCCAGATAGCTATGACAACCTACCAGGACCTAATTGAGTCTCTCCCAGCCCATCTAGCTGCTGTCCATGCTGCACTCGGCGGTTACACTGGATATTAGACTGGTCATAATAAAATGACTCGATAGATGATTGTCATTTCAGGAGGTTTTTTTTTATTTATTGATTTATGCATTTTTTAATTACTCAGTCATTCAGAGTGGTTTGCTGTAAAATGGTACATGGTTGGGAAACATACTGACGTTCCTGACAGTGGTACTGATAAGAACCAGGGGTCTCCAGTGGAAATACTGAGTAGTCACTTTATCCCTAATCCAAAACCACCAGTTAACATACGTGTCATCTGAGCTTTATATTTAATGCTACATGTTTGCACTGTTTTGCCTTTTGACACCCTGAGTGTAGTGCTCTGCTGCCAGTGTATTTAAAAATACATTAAAGGTGAAACAGCTCAGGCATCTCAGGCATCATGCAGCATACTCATAAGCACTTCATATAATAACTTCCTGTGAGGTACCTTACAGATGACAGAGATTAACTTATATTAACCTCTTTAGAGGTCTGGTCCCTTCCACCACCACCACTGTGAGCAAAGTGGCTAGCTCTTCATGTGAAGCCACCCTGAATTACTTCAGTTACCTTTAACAATTCAATAATGCAGAAGCAAATGCATCAGTTTATGAAAACTGCTTTGGGGTCACTGTCAGTTAGTAGCCTCAGAGACGGCACAGGTTTAACTTTATTACTCCCTGACTAGCAAGCAATGCCTCCCAGCCTGTTTGTCCTGACATATGATTTTCAATTTATATAATTTTCAGTTTATATAATGTTCAGTTTAATTGGAACGAAAAAAAATATGCCCATCACATCTCTTTCCTTCCTATGGTTTGCGAAACTGCAGTCATAAGCTGTTTCCTCTAGTTCATTAGAGACGAGGCCCAGAAGTGTATGTGTGAGTACATCCTCCCTGTACAAAAGGATTGCTTGCTCTGTGCCTGTACAGTGATATGATATATGAAGAAGAAAGCACGTTGCTAAAAGGGCTGTGAGAAAATCTCTTGCACTTACGGGTGGTGGGTGATTGGATGCGTATTATGAAAGGCTCCCTGGAGAAAACGTCAGTGTCGTTAGAGTCCTGCTGGTTCGGTTCAGGATAATAGAATTGCTCTTGCACCTGCAGCATATGTTTCCTGGGAGTACAGTACAGCAAGTGAACAAGACTTACACATTAAACCTCCTAAAGGGATTGGCGAACCCTGAAACATCATCATAGCTGTGACACTTTACTTGAAACCTGCATGTGACATTGACATAACTATGCTATTAACATGTCAGAGCAGATGTCATATACTGTTATGAGCTGTCCCAGTAACAGTGTGATGTTAAGGTTAGTGGTAAGTGACATATGTCTTCATAATCAGTCTTCTCTCATTGATATCAGTAAATAAGTCATTGAGTTAGTTGTGTTGGTTCACTGAAATTAAAGGCACAGTCAGCCGTTCTGATGTTGCTTTACTGAAATTAAAGGCACAGTCAGCCGTTCTGATGTTGCTTTACTGAAATTAAAGGCACAGTCAGCCGTTCTGATGTTGCTTTACTGAAATTAAAGGCACAGTCAGCCGTTCTGATGTTGTTTCACTGAAATTAAAGGCACAGTCAGCCGTTCTGATGTTGCTTCACTGAAATTAAAGGCACAGTCAGCCGTTCTGATGTTGCTTTACTGAAATTAAAGGCACAGTCAGCCGTTCTGATGTTGCTTTACTGAAATTAAAGGCACAGTCAGCCGTTCTGATGTTGTTTCACTGAAATTAAAGGCACAGTCAGCCGTTCTGATGTTGCTTCACTGAAATTAAAGGCACAGTCAGCCGTTCTGATGTTGCTTTACTGAAATTAAAGGCACAGTCAGCCGTTCTGATGTTGTTTCACTGAAATTAAAGGCACAGTCAGCCGTTCTGATGTTGCTTCACTGAAATTAAAGGCACAGTCAGCCGTTCTGATGTTGCTTCACTGAAATTAAAGGCACAGTCAGCCGTTCTGATGTTGTTTCACTGAAATTAAAGGCACAGTCAGCCGTTTTGATGTTGTTTCACTGAAATTAAAGGCACAGTCAGCCGTTCTGATATCCTTAAGAAGGATTCTTAATATTTGAGCTCAACGGCAAAACAATTACACCCCTCCCTTCAGTGCTCCTCCAGAAGGTCCACCCCTGGTTTATGGGTGCGCATTGCCAATATGCATCAGCACACTTTTCGATCTTCATGCCCATAAAACCCTTCCTATGTTGTACAGACAAATACTATGAATAACGAGCTAATAATGACACTACAGCAACTACTGTAACTAATGAATTAAACTTTTTCCCCAGGTTTATGGGTTTCGCATTGCCTTAAATAATGCAGCAGCACAGGTTATTCGATACTTCTGCTTGCCCAAGTTTTTTCTGTTCCACCTTAAATGGTGTAGCAGTTAGTTCAGATTCAGATGCCTCCTCTTCTAGTTCATGTTTTCCTGTTCCACCTTAAATGTTGTAGTAATTAAGTTACATTCAGATCACTCTGCATCTACCAGGTTTTCCCGTTCCACCTTAAATGGCGCAGCAGTTAGGTTACATTCAGACCCCTTTACTTCTAGTTCAGGTTTTCCTGTTCCACCTTAAATGGCGCAGCAGTTAGGTTACATTCAGACCCCTCTACTTCTAGTTCAGGTTTTCCTGTTCCACCTTAAATGGCGCAGCAGTTAGGTTACATTCAGACCCCTTTACTTCTAGTTCAGGTTTTCCTGTTCCACCTTAAATGGCGCAGCAGTTAGGTTACATTCAGACCCCTTCACTTCTAGTTCAGGTTTTCCTGTTCCACCTTAAATGGGGCAACCCCTCTGCTTCTAGTTCAGGTTTTCCTGTTCCACCTTAAATGGCGCAGCAGTTAAGTTACATTTAGACCCCTTTACTTCTAGTTCAGGTTTTCCTGTTCCACCTTAAATGGTGCAACCCCTCTGCTTCTAGTTCAGGTTCTTCTGTTCCACCTTAAATGGGGCAGCAGTTAGGTTACATTCAGACCCCTCTGCTTCTAGTTCAGGTTCTCCTGTTCCACCTTAAATGGGGCAGCAGTTAGGTTACATTCAGACCCCTCTGCTTCTAGTTCAGGTTCTCTTGTTCCACCTTAAATGGGGCAACAGTTAGTCGTTGCTGGCTGTTAGCATGTCACCCACTGCTGGCTGTAATACTATGACAGGTTGACCGCTCAGTAATAATGTAGCTGACATTTCTGCTCTAATTGGAAAAATACTGAGTAGTCCAGTTAGTTAGAACTCAGTACATCCCAGCCAGAAATGATTTGTTCTTAAAACGTTCTGAGAATATGCAGTGTAGCGTTCCATGTTCCTCTGAAGGTTGCTGTTGAAGCGTTATGTCTTAGTCAGCATGTAACCTTACAGGAAGATTACCTGAGATTAAACGTTCCCTGAACAGTAGATTAAATCCTTTTCTTTAAAACTTCATTGGAAGTCATAAGAACTCTTGGGTCACGTTAGCCAAAGTTCTGGGAATGTTCCGGGGAACAGTATAACCCAAATGACCATCTTAGGAGCTCCTTAACACAGCTGCGCAGAATCACATGACATTTTTCACACAAGTGAATTCCACATTTCATTTCTGTGTAACGTTAATTAATTACAAATTGCTCAAATTACTAAAATGATTTACTTAACTCTATAATGAGCATTGTACTTAATTCAGCATCTGAGAACCAGAAACTCTGTCAATTAAAAAGACATTATATATTTAATTAGCTGAGATGTAAACAAGGTCACTGAGAGTGGCTTGATGCTCCATTCTCGAGTCACAGCTGGTTACTGTGGCGAGGATAGGAAACAGATGTCCACTGCTAAAAGCTCACAGAAGGTTATTATATGATATAGTTATTATATTTACACTGCCTGATGTCTGACACTTCGTTTTAGGATTGTCTGCTAACACGATGTTTTCAGATCTCTGTAATTTTGCCATCAACATTAGATACAAAATGGCGCAGCTGCTTTTGAATAGGGAGTAAAATGGATAGATTTGTACTGTAGACATCAGGACCCCTGGTTCCCATCACAATCACGGTACAGAAACCTGGGTCTGTACGTTTCTCTGACCACTCCCAACGCCTCTCGTTACATCTCAAGAACTCCATTAATATGCAACTTTAAATGATGGGTGGAATTCAGCTTGATCGAAAGTTGAACCATGGAACCACTCAGTCCAGTTAATTACATTTCAAGATTTCCTTGAATTCATTAGGTGCATTTTAACCAACCTGGCATCTTACAAGCTTTCTATTGTAGTAGTCTGGGACCACTTGACGTAGCATGTTTAAATAAACCCAGTGTCACATTCTTTTAATTAGAAGTAGCAGGGTGCAAGGAAAGTGCCACTGTAACGTGGTTGGCGTAGCTCAGCGGATAGCACCTACCACATGTGGGAGACTGGGGTTTAAATTCCAGTATGGGTGACTATGCTGTGCTACACCATAAGAATCTGTGGTCAAGACTCCTAACACCACATTGGCCTACCTGTAATATGATTAACCTTCTAAGTTGCTCTGGATAAGAGCATCAGCTAAATGCCGTATCTGTAGATATAATATCTGCATGTAATAATGACTAATAATAAGTAATTATAGTAATAATTGTGTTGATATGAGGTTTGGTTACCTGTAAATATACACATACTGCTCTTTGTATGTCTTCCTTCCCAGCCGTTTGCTCTCTAAATGAGAGTATACATGAGATTTGTCAAACCTGGGTAGAATGATGAAAATATTACAAAAGCCATATACAATATATGTACATATGACATTCCTCACTGGGATAAGATTGGACTAACTGTATGGATACCTGCTCAGGGCCTTCAGCAATGCAGGGATAGCTTCACCTTTGGAGTCTCGCACCTCCTGAATCAAACTCAAGTCACAGCGGGAAATGATCTGTAAACAGTTATCATATTGGCGTCATGCATCACGTTTAGTCTTATTTTTTTAAGATCCTCTTACCATATAGGTGCACTTCATATTTCAGCTATCACAGACTGTAGTCCATCTGATTCTCTGTATACTTAGTTATGCCCTTTTCTCTGCCCACTCAATGTCCACTCTATTCCACACTCCTACCTTGCTGGTCCTCCTTGTAGGTGTGCAGACAGAGATGATAGCTTATCTGTAGCAGCAGAGTTTGTGTTGGTCCTTATCTAGTCCTTCATCAGTGGTCACAGGGTGCTGCCCAAAGGACGCAGTTGGCTAGACTGTACTAGTTGGCTGGACTGTTTTAGTTGGTGGACGGTTCTTAGTCCAGCAGTGACACTGAGGTGTCCAGCAGCGCTACTGTGTCCGATCCACTCACACCAGTACCATGTCGGTGTTACTGCAGTGCTGAGAATGATCCACCACCCAAATAATACTTGATCTGTGGTGGTCCTGTGGGGGTCCTGACCATTTAAGAACAGGGTAACAAAGTATACAAAGAATCAGATGGACTACTGTCTGTAATTGTCTGTAAGGGTAGAACTACAGAGTGCTTCTGGATGGTAAGTGGAGCTGATATAATACACAGTGGCTGTAGATACAAGGAGGTGGCTGGTCAGTGTAGATATCTCTTGGTGATGATGTTATGGTCTTCAAACACACTATAGGCTACACTGTCAATCATTACTATGGTCGGCAATGATGTGCTCGTTTACCTTGACCAAAATCCCCATAACCTTCTTGTTGTTGGCTTTTGTTTCTCCAAAGCTCTGAACATTAAAGGCACAAATCTTCAGGGAAAGTGTGGTTGAGAACAAGCACATTCCCACAAAGCACATTACCAAAACAGCTGATCTCATTTTCGCAGCCCCTGGAAGTAAACAGAAAATCACACTGTAGGTACAGCAAAGTAATAAGGCTTAGTCTCCGGCTTTACGCCATACAGGCGTTGTTACCACTCTGTTACCGCACTGTGCAGCTGTAGTGTGGCAATTTCAGGGTTACACAATGCGGTTATTACATGATTATTGCAAGCAAATGCCACAAATGCCAAAACGGTGGTTATAGGTTCTGATAGTTATGTTAGAGGAATGGAGCACTTACCCAAATTCTCAGGTCTCCGGGTATTCTAATGGATGTCCAGTGAGCTCCATGTCTTTAATGGGCTCTGGTTGTCTTTAGATCACACAGGAAAGATTGTGAAAGGCCAGTGGGAGGGGCCATGTGTGTGTATATGTGTGTGCATGTGGGTTGCCTTTTAAAATCAGCTGTGTCAGTGGTCCACCACAGTGCAGGTCAATCTGGAAAGCTGAAGAGAGTGACCAGCAGTGACACAATAGCCCATTCAGCACCATCAGGTGCAGGTTGTCATGAGTAAATGAGTAATTTCAATTCAGCTCATGCCTTTGATGTCACATGTAGATGACATTTTGACACATTCGTTTGAATTACAGACATCCGGATGATGATGTTTCTGTTATGGGAGGACATTTACATTCACAAAGTGTGTTACAAGAAGAGCTCACTGGACAAAAAATGAGTACCCTGAATGAGTGACTGAAACGTACCTAATGGCGTGTAATACCTCCATGAGCACCAATATTCGGCATGTACTGGACAGGTTCCTGGGTGTAGGCCACATCATTGTTCAGAGACTCTTTCATCAAAGAGTTGCACAGTTGGGCCCGATTTGGTGGATGCCTTCCCTGACACAATTCAGAGGAGAGTTTCCTGTAGACTGGGGTTTTGGCCACTGCTGGTAGACCCGTATGACCATACGCTTCCATACACCTGGAGATTCAGCTACTTCCTTCACACTATGGTCTTTGGAACGCCCAAGTTCGGCCACACCTTTTAGCGAATCATTAACATCTGCTTTGGAGCAGATCTATCTATCTATCTACCCACACCTTACAAGTATTTATAGTCCCATCATCCTTGCGCAACACCATCTGTGGGAACCTGAAGACTCATTTTTTGTCCAGAGAGCTTAAAATCCAATTGTTCTGTATTGTTCAGGACTTCCAGACGACAGGAATTTTATTTTTTCACACTTCCAAAGTTCCCAGTCTTAAAGTTGGTTGTACGTTATGACATTCTCCCTTTTTATTAAAGTGGATTATTTGATATCTGATCTGCTCAGACATATTTCCTGGAAAATGAATAACTTACATATCACCATCTTTCAGAACAAAATGCCTCATATCTCCAAAATAAGCAAATTTACAGGAGAAAAAAATCATTCTGGACTTTCAGGGTTAGTTAATTTAGTATTATTCTACATCACTTTGGACTGTTTCTGTTGGCCCATATGTCCTGACTTGGATACAGTGTGAACAGCAACTAGCGATTTCAAATAAAGTCATTAGAGATCCAACCATTACATCATACTTAAAGGCAGTTAACTAAATGATGTGAGGTCTCTGACTTTTGCACAGTACTGTATTTCACAGAATGTACATGCAACATAGGAAGCATTACAGACAATATAATTTTGAGAATGGGTTTATTTTCATGTCGTAAGAATTTATTTTCACATATAATATGAAAACCTTGATGTACAGATAAGCATACAAAAACAAGTACTCAAAAGTAAACCTTATTATGTAGGAGGGTAACTGTAGAAACTCGCTATAAAACCATAAGAGATAAAACATCTGAACATCTTTAAACAGACGGAACTGATTCCAGCTGATAAGACTGCAGAATGTGGACGCTGAAAGACTTGGCAATCTATTGTACGTACATGGACCTATATCATAATAAATAAATGACATAGTATTTATGAAAATAAATATAATCCCATATAACTATAAAGACACTTGTGGATGCAAGAATGTCTCTTTCTCTCGTTCTCTCTTGTTTGAGGTGACTGTCAGATAGGTCTAACGCAGAGTGCATGTTGTGCAGAGGCTGCTTGAATCAGGTAGTCCTCCACTTTCTCCTGCACGACCGAGTAAAAGTCCCACAGCTGGTCTCTGACTGGGGGATGGTAGATCCAGACAGCAGCCATTACCGCAACCAGCATCAGCAAGAAGAACAGAGTCAGACAGATAAAGGAGCCACAGCAGCGTCTCTGTGAGAGGAGGCAGAAATGCATCGACTGAGCAGTGTTCACATATACTGAATTTGTGAGGTATTTTACTGTTAATAATATCTTAATGTATATTATCATATTAATATTCAGGTAGCTAATGTGCAGGTAGCTGTGGATTCTGTTTAAAGGACCCATTTAGGTGAGGCCAGTCATTCTCAGAGGTGAGAGTTTGGGGCCATTTGTGTTTCTTAACACACATTTAATCCACCTGTGAAGTGAAACACACACATGCACACAGACTAGTGAACACACACACCAGGGGGCAGTGTGCACACTTGCCCAGAACGGTGGGCAGCCCAATCCACGCAGCCCAGTTAGCAAATAGGAGTTGGGTGCCTTGTCGTTAATGTTGGTTTCGGGAATTGAACTGGCGCCCCTCCGGTCGCAAGGCTGGTTCCCTGACCTCCATTCCATGAGCATATCCCTCCATTCACTACGTTTGATTTCTGGGAATGCTTTCTACAGGACTCCGGAGTGTGTCTGTAAAAAAATCTGCCCATTCATCCAGAAGAGCCTTTGTGAGGTCGGACACTGATGTTGGACGAGAGGGCCTAGCTTGCAATCTCCTTTCTAGTTTACCCCAAACGTGTTCAATGGGTTAAAGGCCAGGCCAGACAAGCTCTTCCACACGGTTATGGACCGTGCTGTGTGCACTGGAGAATAGTCATGCTGTTCCCAAAGTTAGAGGCATACGTTTGACCAAAATGTCTTGGTCTGCTGAAGCATTAAGGTTTCCCTTCACTGGAACTGAGGGGTTCTAGGCCATCCCCATAGCATCATCCCTCCTCCACCAAACTTTACAGTTGGCACAATGACATCAGGTAGGTCTGCCCTGCTGGCATTCAGCGGACCCAGACTCGTCCATCAGACTTCCAGATAGAGAAGTGTGATTCATCACTTCATAGAACGAGTTTCCACTGCTCCAGTGGTGGCACTTTACACCACTCCGTCCGACACTGTGCTTGTGCTCGGCATTGTGCTTGATGATTTTAGGCTTGCATGCAGCTGCTCGGACATGGAAACCCATGCCATGAAGCTCCTAGTGCACAGGTTTAGTGCTGGTGTTAAAGCCAGAGGAGGTTTGGGACTCCAAACTTATTGAGTCTGCAGAGCATTGGAGACTTTTACACACTATGTGCCTCAGTTCACTATCTGTGCCAGTTTACTGTGGCTCCCGAACTCTTCCACTGTTCAGTATCACTCACAGTTTTCTAGAATATCTAAAAGGCAAGAAACTTCACAAAGTGACAATGGTGGCAGGGTATTGCAGGCTCTGTAGCTCTGTAGAACGACCCATTCTTTCACTAATGTTAGTGAAGGCAGACCGCATGGCTAGGTGCCTGATTTTATACCCCTGTGACAATGAGACTGAATGAAAGACCTATATTTACTGATCAAGACTTGTGTCCCTATACTACCTAGAACTGATTAGATACACCAGGTCCTGGATTTTAACTGAGTTGCCACAAGAACAGGGATGAAAATGGTGAACACATTTATGGAAATAAACTTATTATATTAATTTAATATATATTCATTTGTATATATTGGTGTGTTGTTCAGATTAAATGAACCCTCATGCCACAGATAAATATACTCAGATAGCTGAAGCTTTTACACAGTACTGAATATCTCTGGTCCAGCTCGAAAATTCCTACCTTGGTTCTGCTACTGCTCTTGCGAGCGCTTAGTGTGTTCAGCTCTTCTCGACACTGTGTCAGTCGACTCTGGTAACTATAGCACTCCTGCTCCAGCGCCTCCAGCTCTGCCTTCAGCTCCATACACTGTCACAACAACAAGGTTACCAACAGAACAGGCCTGTCACAGAGTGTCATTTAAAGTGGTACACTGTACCACACCACCGTAATGATCACCAGAATAGATTCCTCTGTCACACAGTGCCAGCTTGGTCATCCCAACTTGCACATACCCAGCGATATTATTATTACTAAGCCACCAGATCATCAGTTCCTGCCCAAAGAAAACAAGTATCTCCAAAATTACAACTTTACAGGAGAGACCAAAAACCTAATTACAGTGTAAGTCAATGGAACCAGACGTCTAAACACAGTATAAACAGCAGCTGCTGTGTTCAAATGATGCATAAGAGTCAAAATCAACAAAAAAGGAGATACATGTTTTTGTTTGGACAGCAGGAATATGCTGAATGAGTGAAGTTAAATATGTAACACATTGTAAAAATGCTGCATATATTTTTGGATAATTTTTGAAAAGAATAATAATTAATTCCTTTAATAATAGTGCTATTAATAATAAAATAGCTTTAATATTTTTGTATGTGGGCCTAGACAAGAAGGAATTTAAAAATGACAATTCTAAGGAAATCTTATTAAGAAGAATTTGACGTATGTTTTTCATATCTGCGTATATTTTACCATTTACTGTATATCTATGTGCATCTTAAATGTAGTCAGTGTTCCTAAAGCTTTCAGCTGCTTGTTACGGTTATTAAACTGTTCTGTTCTGGTTTCAGCGTTTAACTTACTAGCTGCGAAACAGGACTTTCAGATGAATTTAAAATGAAGCAGTCATACACTCAGACTTGTGAAGAATCCTCTGTTTATGAGTTTGTGCTTACATTTTTATGAAAGAAGAAACATTATTATAATACAGTCAGCATGGCTAGTCACACAACTAGATGTTCTAACCATACAAGTCACCTGGGGTCTTCTTTATGATGCAATACCCTGGCCCCGTTTTTTCATAAAAGCATGTCAAAATAAAAGTCCTTTGTTTTTATTGTGTTGCCTGACATTTGTGGAAGTAAGAACTTGTGGGTGTTTTCAGTGTTTCAGTGAGTACTTTTAGAGTTGCCTTACTTGCCTTATTAGAATTGAGAATCTTTAAAAAAAAATATATCTCTACATTTTTTTTTTAGATAGATAGAGAGATAACTTACATTTTTTTAGATGGTTGGACATTTGAACCACATGACATTTTTAGACTTTTGCAGGGAATAAAAAAAATTAAATTAATTTCATTTTCATTTTAAATGTTTTACATAAAATGCATTTTAAAATAATTACATATGAATATTATTAATATTAATTTAATATCATTTAATCCCACCCTCAACAACATTTATTATTCATTTATTCATACGATTCATAGAAATAGCCCAATGCATTTTGGGATAAAACCTTTCAAGCTGCTAAAAAGGACCTGTTGAGGGAGTAAATGATTTTTTGCTGGAAGTAAATGACCCCATAAATATGTTTTAGGCACTTTTAGATTTAAGTGTTCTTAAAATAAAATACATACATTCAATCAATCAGGTGTGTCCAGCGTTTTAACTGGTACTGTTCACTATATGAAGGAATGTCCTGCAATATACAGCACACCACGCCAGACAAACGCCTTTACAATGATGCATAAGCAGACCTTCCATACCTCTTTCTCCTTCAAGCTGAGTCGCATTTCAGCCTGACGAAGCTGTTCAGCTAAGCTGTTATCTGTCCTGAGAAGCTGGTCCAACACTTGTCCCTGCTTATGCACATCCGTGATATTATTCCATGATCCATGACTGTGCTCTGTGAGGATTAACCACACCCAACACAGTTCATATTTGACTATTCTGTAACACTTCATTTCAGCTACATAAGTAAGGAAATAGGTAAGGCTTTCTTAGTTGTTATTCGTGGATGTGTTGAGTTCACTGAGACTGAACAAATCCATGCCAAGTCAGTGTGTCCTGCAAATATCAGCTTAAGCAGGTGTGAAGTGTACCTGTAAGTTCCTCAAGCTGTTCCCTCAGGTTCTCGTTGTCCTGCTCTAAGAGCACAATATTGGAGCGTAGTTCCGTCCCATGCTGCTGGAGGATCTGACACTGCTCCTTCAGTGACTGCTCCTCCTCTCTGGAACGCTGCACAGTGCACAACACAGTTCCATTTACATGCAGATAAATACGGAGTAAGAGTAATGGGTTACATCTCATAGTGAACTACCAGATGATGTGATTGTACCGTACATGGTAAATGTGTTTATATTGGAGGAGGCGTATTGTAAAGTGCCCTAAAATGAAGTGATGGACATTTGTTTTATTTACAGCACTGTTTAGAAACATCATTCTAAAATAATGGAACCTATCAGGAGACAACCTGGTTAAGTTTTAGGGAAATATCGGCTCTAGGGAACATTTTCACACCTATGAGATTTAGTTTTCCCGTAATTATATCCATATTCCCAGAAAACTGTAAACGTAGAAACCCCAGTGAAAGTAATACACTGTATTTCTGCTTAGGTACAAACAATACTCGCCTTTAATTGTATTGGGGAATATGGGAAAAATGGTAGATCAAGATACATAAAGACAATCTGAATATTTTATGACAAGAAAACTTGTAAGGTAATTTATAACAGTGATCTATTTTAGAGCCTCGTCAGCTCTACAGTGGTGTTACAGAGTAAGAAGGCAAATGCAGCTCTCAATAAAGTGCACTGTGGAAGATGGACATCATTCCATTTCAATCCCGCCCAGTCCTCAATCTTAGTGTTTTACAGGCCTAAAGTTTTTACATATCCAAAGCATGCAACACTTATTTCACATAATGACAACAAGAGACCAGAGCTGTGAGTGGACATATCAGAACTCATTGGTGCAATTTCCAAACCAACAAATTTAACCAATTTTCCCAAAAGATGCCAAATGAAGTATGGCCAACATAGTCATAACGCCTGCTATTATTTATATGCTTAGCCTTTAGGAATGCGGCATTTACCTTTTAATACAGAGCTGTAAGACAAATAATTTCATAAAAAGCTAAATTAAAGACAGTTATGTGTATATATATATGTATATATATATATATATATATATATATATATATATATATATATATATATATATATATATATATATATATATATATATGTATATATATATATATTTTTATATATATATATATATATATATATATATATATATATATATATACTTCTTCTTAAGTGAGGTATTCTGTCATTCATATTCTTATACGCTTGGCTCAATCCACAATAAATCCTCTGCTGAATTATTGTCCAGCTACTGTAAATTTAACAAAGTATTATTTTGCATAATATGTCCTATGACATATTATTATGACATGTTAATATGAGCAAAGCTAAATTCTCAAATAGTGCTTGACCCCCTGAAACTGCTTATGGTAATTCCCCCTGTCTCTGTCTGCTCACCTCCAACTGGTTCTGTAGATGAATGAGCTGGTCAGTGTACTGGTCCTGACTCTTCCTCAGCAGGTTGGAGCTTTCCCTTAGCTCCTCACACAGCTTCTGCCATTGGGCTGACTCAGCCTGCGTTGCCTGGAGTGCCTCCTGGTGGACGGGAAAGGTTGCAAGATTTAAATCTGTCTGCAGATTTCTAATCTCTCAAATTCCTCCTGTCAAACGGGCTGGTGGCCCTATTAGTGCCATGGTTTGGAAGACTGTCCGGTGATAAGTCTACCATAGTGCTGGTATGCAGTGCATCAAAAATGCTGTGCGTATGAGTGGTATGTTTCGGTAGGTGTTTTTCTAGGAAACGGACGACTGCCGTTCAGCTGATGTGTTTGATCTTAGTGTGGGACTTACCTGCAGATTCTGCATCTTACTCTGGGCCTCTGCACTCTCCTCTGTAGCTCTCTGAATGGCCTCCAAGGCCTTCTGCTCATACTCCTCCTTCTGCTTCTCCATTTGCATTACCACCTTTTTCACTCCATCCTGGGGGGCTCTCTAAGGGAATCCACCAAAAGCATTATTAACACTGAGCCATCAGATGAAAACTCTATCGTTTTATAAATCAACCTGATATACATGCCTAATGACAACAGATCACCTTTTAGGAATTAGCTAGAAGGTTAAGAATTTTTCATCATCCAAAATGTTGAGCTGAGATCTTCCGAATGCTCTGGGCTTGGCATATGAGCCAATGTAGGCCTTACCGTCATGCAGAGCTGCAGCTGAGCCTCCAGTGCCTTGATCTTGCTCTTCAGCACATCTTCATCACAGCGAGTCTGTGGGAGGAAAAGGAAATGTGGTGTGACACAGGCACGGCAAGAGCGGAAGCAGCTTCCTCTGAAAGTCAGTGTGAAGGCAGTCGAGCGTAATTCTTCAGCTTTATCACACTTCAGTGGTGAAGTCCTTCTCTAGTTAAATGAATGGGTCAAATGATGGGATCCTGTATATAAACAGCACCGGTTTACAGATACTATTCAGTGCGAGGGCAGTGAGACAAGTTCCCTCTGCTACAAAGGTGTAACTTTTTTTTTTTTTGTTCCTATTCAGCATTTACAATATCTTCAGTATTTACATATAGCAGTAGTTACTGACTGACTGCTCCAGCAGTCCGAGCTCTGCAGTCTAAAGAGGAATATTTATACGCAGAGGACGTTACTAAGAAGGCAACACGAAACACTAAACGTGACACATCCTTGGCGCCTAACGCTCACACTCCTTCCGGAGTGAGCGAGTGTCTCTCTCTTGTTTTCAGCCTAAAAGGCAAACAGCAGCCGGATACCGGCAACCACAGATCCGCCCTCCTAACCCATTTATATTTATTACACAAACCAGGAAAGGAGGTTACAATGATGTAACTTTCACACAAAACTTTAAATGAGTTATAATAATTCAAACTGTACCCAAAACACTCTTTCTACAGACGTCAGTCACTCACATATTAACATTCCAACACTTAGTAATGTTAGTTGAACGTATAGTAGGTGGTCCTACAAAACTCTAGCCAGAAACTGATTCAGTGAGAGGGTCTACTTTTTGTACCTGGACATTTTCAGCAAATACTATAACACATATGATACCAGTTAAAGTCTTTCTCAGTTTTCCTAGTGTTAGCACTAGACTAGGCACAGGTCTAATAAAGAGGGTAGCCACTAAAACACTGCTAGATCAGATCAGATATTGAGCGGTTGGATTGAGTTGATTGGATGGTCTAAGTTCAAGGTTTAAGTCTTTTTTAATTTTCCTAATTTCAGCACTAGACATGGCACAGGTCTAATAAAGGGGGTAGCCAGGAAAACAATAGATAAGATCAGATATTGAGTGGTTGGACTGAGCTGATTGGATGGTCTAAGTTCAAGGTTTAAGTCTTTTTTAGTTTTCCTAATTTCAGCACTAGACATGGCAGGGATCTAATAAAGGGGGTAGCCAGGAGAATATGCTACAGGGGATATTGTGTGGTAAAAGAATGATTGTAGTGTTGTAGGTATAGTAGGCTGTAGGAAGGTATAGGAGGTTGTAGGAAGGTATAGGAGGCTGTAGGAAGGTATAGGAGACTGTAGGAAGGTATAATAGGCTGTAGGAAGGTATAGGAGGTTGTAGGAAGGTATAATAGGCTGTAGGAAGGTATAGGAGACTGTAGGAAGGTATAGGAGGTTGTAGGAAGGTATAGGAGGCTGTAGGAAGGTATAGGAGGTTGTAGGAAGGTATAGGAGGTTGTAGGAAGGTATAGGAGGCTGTAGGAAGGTATAGGAGGCTGTAGGAAGGTATAATAGGCTGTAGGAAGGTATAGGAGGTTGTAGGAAGGTATAATAGGCTGTAGGAAGGTATAGGAGACTGTAGGAAGGTATAGGAGGTTGTAGGAAGGTATAGGAGGCTGTAGGAAGGTATAGGAGGTTGTAGGAAGGTATAGGAGGTTGTAGGAAGGTATAGGAGGCTGTAGGAAGGTATAGGAGGCTGTAGGAAGGTATAGGAGGTTGTAGGAAGGTATAGGAGGCTGTAGGAAGGTATAGGAGGTTGTAGGAAGGTATAGGAGGTTGTAGGAAGGTATAGGAGGTTGTAGGAAGGTATAGGAGGCTGTAGGAAGGTATAGGAGGCTGTAGGAAGGTATAGGAGGTTGTCCTTCAAAACTCTAGCCAGAAACTGATTCAATGAGAGGGTCTACTTTTTGTACCTGGACACTTTCAGCAAATACTGTAACACATGTGAAACCTTTCTCAGTTTTCCTAGTGTTAGCACTAGACTTGGCACATGTCTAATGGAGGGGGTAGCCAGGAAAGAATGCTAGATCAGATCGGATATTGAGTGGTAAAGAAGAATGATTTGATCCAGTCCAGATAACACATGACGTTGTTATCTGATTATTTGTTGTTATCTGGGATGGTATCATGAAATTATAATAGGCTACTGTTATTAATGGAAGTGAAGTCAGATCAGAACCGGTATCATCCTAAAGTTTCTCAAGATTTCAAGATCAGTCTCATGCCATAGAAGTGGAAATGTGCCATTTCTGCTAGCGCAGTGTTCAGTTCGGAAAGCTCATACATTTCTCATTGTCTATAGACCGCTATGTTGTTTATTTTAGCACACTGTTACCTATAAAAACCACACAAACATTTTTATATTTGATTATTTTTAAAACTGTAATAAAACTAGATTATAGTCATATACTTTATTGCTTGTTAATTATCAGACTGGCCTTTGTGATATTGATATTCTAGAAGGCTTCAGTATGCAAATATGTTTATTTTACTGTATGCTAACTTCAGATTTTCTGGACTGGAAAAATCGGGACATTGGCATATTTTGTCAAACTTCATTTTTGTCAAAACAATGCAGGCAATTTTTTAACCATGCTATCAGAGGCCATAGAGACATTTCACAATCCCAATATGCACCAGTCCAATCACAGTATGCTAATATGTGCATTAGCATGCAGCATGTGCATTACCTAGCGACTATTACAGGAATAGAACTGCTACTTTGAAATAACCAGAATACTGAGCTACTTCCTTCAGGCCCCCTTTCCAGTGCTGGGGTGATAATAAATTATCTGGCTTTTAAATGTTGCAGTATTTAATCTGCACCATTAGCGCTCCTGTTGTACTATAGATAAATCCAGTACATTTTCTCTGCGTGGTCGTATGATGTATGTGTGTGTACATGAAAGTGTTATGTGGAAAAACAATAAGAAAATGTCCCACTCTCAAAGGGGTTGAATATTTTTGGGAATTTGGAGAAATGGTGTTTTTATGAGATCCATTAAACATTTATTGGTATAATTAATGGAACTAATTGTGCATGGAAGCATGTCAAGAACCTACATATGAAATGTCACACTAGTTGTGACTGAACTGAACCGTCTACTGTAATGACAAAGCAGTAAGAGATAGTTCAGTCTCAATGGGAAAGTTACTTCAAAGGAAGTTACTTCACTTCCATACCAACAGAGGTGAATAAATCACACCCTGCTGGAGACTTATTTCTATTATCCAGCTGAACATGCCTTATTTTAAAATGAAAATCCTACAGTTCTTTTTTATATGTGCATAACCATACAGCCATTCAAAGATGTCTATTGTGAAATGCTCCATTTCAAAGGCATTCACAGTGGTGATGATGGGAACCAGACGTCTGAAAAAATTAACGCCTCTGTAAGCTATATAATGGAAAGTTATTTCATGAAATATTTATGAATCCAACGGTTGATCGCTGAGACATTGATACACAATAGTTTCGAAAGAAGCTTTGGCCCACAAGACATATTTTAAACGCAGACACAACAGGAAGGTACATGCAGGATGTTCTATGGGAAATCATTATCAGCATTAGATATAAAAACTTAAAAGTCATGTGTAGACCCCCTGGACATTTTGATTAGAATATTAAATGGCTATACTATAACCACCGGTTCCCTTCAACAAATCCGTACAGCAGTCTGAGCTGGAGAGGTTTGTAATAATACACCATTTCACATAAAAGCACTTTGTACGCGTTTGTTTACATCTCTAAAAAGAAATTCTTCATGAATGTTTCAGAATCAGTGAAACAGTGTCAGAACTACAGGCATTTCCTGGGGGGAGGGGTCTGTAAAATGCTTTAGGTAAACATTTTTAAGAAAAGCAGGTATACGGCCTGTTTGCTTTAACAATCTACATACGACTAATCAGTGTGAGAGCCATCAGCTGAACACACCTTCCACAGGAGCTCGGTGGAGCGCAGTAATGTTGAGGCGCTCCTCTGAAGGGTGGCTAGCTTCTTTTTCAGAGCCTCCTCTCTGTACAATGCCTCCTGCACAGCAAAAGAGAAAAACACAGCTCCTCATCTTAAACGGACTAATTCTAGAAGGAAGTCTTTATACAGTAACTCAGCATTCACTATTCAACAGCCAAAACCATAACCATGTTCCACAAAGAGAAATCTAATCTTGTTTTAGTCTGTCTAACACTGTTTGAGGAGACCAGTTGTAAGCCTATGTCCATAAAACCATAAGAATCAAGGGCTGTCAGTTCTACCCTAGTAAGATACCTTAATGAGTATTCACTCATGCTCAATGATTTGCATAGGAAGGTAGTGACAAAGTGTTTGTTGTGTGTTATTACAACCAATAATGCAAGTATTAATACTTTTCTCATAACAGAATGTTCAGTTATGTACTAATACAGGGCATAATAAATCCAGCCTGGTGTATATTGATAAAAGTGTCTATTTTGAGCTCTACTGAACAAATAATACGATTTTAATAAACTCCCTGTGTGTGTTAAAGTCACACTACTCACCTCCAAATAGTCGGCCAACTGATGAACATCCTGTAGGTGAACAGAAAGAAATTGTATACGCCCATCTGAGTAGCTGAGTAGTAATTTAATTCATTTTTATTATTATTATTTTCACAGTGCATTCATTCATTCATTCATTCATTCAGTCAGTCAGTCAGTCAGTCAGTCAGTCATTCATTCATTCATTCATTCATTCATTCATTCATTCAGTCAGTCAGTCAGTCAGTCAGTCAGTCAGTCAGTCAGTCATTCATTCATTCATTCATTCATTCATTCAGTCAGTCAGTCAGTTGGTCAGTCATTCATTCATTCAGTCAGTCAGTCAGTCAGTCGGTCGGTCGGTCAGTCATTCATTCATTCATTCATTCATTCATTCAGTCAGTCAGTCAGTCAGTCATTCATTCATTCATTCATTCATTCATTCATTCAGCAGCCTGATCACAGCTGACCCTTACCGCCTCTTTGACAGTGGCAATGCCCGACCTGCAGAAAAAGAACAGCTGAGGTCACTGGGACTGAGACTGAAAACATACAGAGGATATTCAGTGTATTAAAGCTAAATTCATCCACAGCACCGTGGAAGCTCACTCACTCTGTCTGAGCACTAGCTGTGAATAGCATCCTCTGGTTGTTGGTGAGTTGAGTAATGTCTCTAAGAAGAGCTGCAAGATTCAAACAAACCCTGATATAATGTTCTATAATGTTCAGCCCGGGGGCAATTCACTCACTTACACATATTTTGTTCAATGCAACTATTTCATATGCATTCATTTGAAAGTTTTTAGGCTTACCTCGCTCTTTCTTAGCTTTCCCTCTCTGCCGGACTGAATCGAGCACACCTGTAACACCCTCGGGTTTCGGTCCTGGTCCATTCTCATCATTCATTGAAGCAGTCTGGGCTGACTTTAAGGTGCAGATAAGTTGTATATACATGTTACACACGGTGTAATGTTATCAGTGTTATCAGTATACAGTGCTCAAAAGTAGTTCTGGGGAAATCCTTGAATTTGTGACTTACTTATATATGACTTTACAAGTATTCAGTTGCATCCATCAGAATAGTCATTAATTATAAACTTCAATAAGGCAAATAAAGGCACTCAGACATTAGTGTCTCTTTCCGTTATGTAAGCCGCCATTTAGTTCATAATTTAGTATTTTGTGAGAAGGAGTGGAGGACGGAGTCTTTGAGGCAGGAGTTTGCACAGCTGATGCTTAGCTAGGTTTGTTGGATGTCAATATGTTTCAGGTTTTAATCACTTCCTGTCTTTTTCAACTGCTTTAAGGGGAATTCCATCAGGCTTTCAAACTGTCTACATAATTCAGTCATTAAGATGTGCACAAAGTGAATTGCTCCATTCTGCAGAAGCTTTGTAAGTCTAGTCTTCATCACAGTGGTGGTGATAGGAACCAGACATCCAGAGTAATTCACCTCTAAACGCTCCCTCATTACATAACTTGGCCTTGAATGCGCTGCTTGATTGCTGGGAACATTGTTTTACGACTGTGCTAGATTAAGCTTGGCATTGGACATTGTGATATTGCTAAATAGTTCCTGCAAACATTATTTCAAGGTTAGCACTATTCTGTCATCATCAACGTTACATATAAAAGCTCAGAGGACAGTGTCCTGTAGATGCACTGGAGGTTTTGGATAGTAAATAAAAGGACTGCCTTTCTCTACAGGGCACTATTTTACATCAAACTGCTTTGAATGACTTTGTGTTGATCTCAGTCACTGAATTACAGAATAACATATCTCCAAAAGTATCTCCAAAATGGCAACTTTACAGGAGAGGCCAAAAACCACATTAAATTTGAATGTAAGTCAATGGAACCAGACGTCTTTCCAAACACCTTTGGGCTATTTCTGTTGGTCCATTCATCATGCAGATCTCACACAGTGCAAACAGCAGCTGCTGTGTTCAAATGATGTATAAAAGTCAAAATGGACAAAATTGGAGATACATGTTTTCCATTGGAGATTAACGATACCTCCACTGTCCAAAGGAAACTATATAGATTAGAACTTTTGTGGAGCATGACAGCTGTCCTTTACGCTGTGTACTGCGTGATATATGGGCCGATATCTCCTTATATTATCTTACATAGAAAGTAAACATGCCTCCCGCCCTTTGAGCATTGAGAAGAGGCTCCAGCACCCCTCGTGACCAGAAGGATACAGCGATTTAGAAGCTGAATGAGTGAGAGTAAGTAATAGTAAACAAGCAGTGAACGTCTTTCCCACTTCTGCACACTGACCATTTTGAAATACTTGTTTTCCATGGGCAGCAACTATATATTTGAAAGACTGGAGCCCTATTTTAAGTACATATTGTACTCTATATTATATAATTTTCTGTGGATTTATGTTTTTATTTATGTGACCTACGGACTATATTTTTTTAGACAGATTTGAAATTAAAAATTTCCAAAGCAATATCTTTTAGAATGTTAATGAAATGAAGTCAGGTTTGTTGAAGGTCATTCCAGGAGCAGCACTGCAGATCGCTAGGTTGAACAAAAAACGTGTGTGCATTTGGATTAATGTTCCAAGATTTGTTTAAAGGTTGGGTAAAGACTATTCTAGACTTTGTAAGTTATGACACAGCAGAAATGATGTAGCTTTGAAAACAACAAAAACTATTTACATTATATCATCTGTGTCCAATGAAAAACATGCATCTCCATTTTTGTTGATTTTTACTTTTATCCGTCATTTGAACACATAAGCTGACATTTACACTGTAAAACACAAGTTCATGATGAATAGACCATCAGAAATGGCCCAATTATACAATTGTTTGGATAAAAGTCTGGATCCATTGACTTCCATTCAAATTAAGTCAGGTTTCTGTCCTCTCCTGTAAAGTTGCCATTTTGGAGATACTTGTTTTCCTTTGGACAACAACATGTTAACCAATGTAATCATTCTTTAAAAACTAACAAATGACAAATGATAACAGAGGTTTAGATATTTAGGTAGACTTATTAAAAGGATAACTCAGATAGGTGTAAAATACTCACTGCTCAAGGTTACAGTTAATTGACTGATTCAGCCCCTCAGGATATGATATTTGTTTATTTTGATCACCTGCTTAATAGAGCTGACGCCTCGACCTGCCATCAAATGCCGTGTGTATGACGCGGACGTTTGCGTCACATACTCTTCCTCCCGTAAAAAATTGTGCCTTGCCCGGGTAGATAACAGTGCACTGAACCCAAAGTCAGCTGGTCTCCTCTTAAAAAACTCCTGCTGCCTTTTACGGTGCAGTTCATTCTTAATCCATCTCGTGTCCAGCTCTCTGGTTGGACTTCTGCAGGTTGTCACATTGTTTCGGTCCCCCAGCTTTCTGTGCCTCACGGCACGTTGCTCCAGCTTTTCGTCAAAGTCAATAGGTTGAAAGTGGTAGCTGGTGTTGCTGTCAGGAGCGGCCATTGTGCTTTGTCTGGTGGAGTCTGGAGCCTTTGCCTGATGCTTTACAGCGGAGGCCTCTAGTTGAAAGGAATCCCACACTAACTGATGGCTTGCTCAGCTTTGGAGATGGATTTCTGTCATTAGGACAACACATAATGAACAGTGTTAATATCTGAGCTTGATTAAAGTAAAGGGAGTGAGCATGCAAGATGGCTTAATCACACACCGCATTTGCCAGTGTTCTCTATATACATTCCATTCGAGTCATGCTGGGTTTATTATTAGATTAGCAGAAGGTGGCGTACGTTTAACCGTTCACCACTGTGGTCAATCTGGTGGAAAAGTAGGCACTCGCTGATCCTCATATGGCTGCAAACACAGAACAGAAACTTTCAAGCTCCGTTGAATATTCATATCAAATCAGCTTCAGTCAATGCATAGACAGTAATGATAGTGAGCTGGGAGAAAAGTCCTTGTGAAAGCAATACATTAATAAAGAAAGGATTTTTTAATGCAGAGTCCTCATCCACTCCTCTCCTCCATTCATATTCAGCAGGCCTCACAGTCACAGGAGATCCGCCCCATTAATATGCTGTTCAGATACAACAAACCTCACCTCTCAAACTGCATCAGCTACAAAGGCATACACAATGGATACAGCCTGCATCTCCCTAGACCCAACAACCAAGTCAGAACTGCAAAATTACATCAGGGACCGTCAGTTGGTAAGGATACGAGAACACAGCAGACAGCAAACTGAAACTGTTCCTGTAAGAAACCGGTAACATTATAAGCTTTAATCAAAAGTACCTGTTTCATGGGAGTCCTGGAAGACAAACTATTCTCGAATGAAGAGTCTGTGAAAACATTGCAGCTAAGAAAGCAGGGATGAGAATGAGTTCAAACAACGCACAGCGGTCTACTTTCTCAGCCCTGCTACTTTTACAGGAAGTAAAAGGAACCACACAGCTTGCACGAGCTGCTATATCTCTGTAGCCACCCGTACTGAAACTTGCGCTGTACACGGATGGGCCCTTAGATAGCTGGCGCTTTCACATGGCTGCTCAACTGAACTGTAGGTGGTGGGGAGGGGTCGCATGTGTCCATTGGTAATGACATGTAAAAATCTTGGATTTATTCGAAATCCAGGATGATAAGGTACTTTTAGGCCATCGCATGCTGTACAGCTCCAGTGGACTGTAGGTGGTGAGGTGCTCTGAACAGCCCACCATATATAAAAATCATATATGCAAAGTATTTATTAAACCCGTGTGAAAATGAATGAAAACTTTCAGGTTTTGAATACATTTAGGAACTAAATATATAATATATTGATACGCATTACACATACCGTATACAGTACATGTCCATGTATTCCTTTTGCATATAGGAATTTCATACATTGTGTTTTATTTCATTGCTGATCACTTTTCCCTGTTTTTTCTGAAGTCTGTTCATAACTGCTGTAGGTGGAAAAGGCAGGTAGGTAAATATATTTATCATAACATCACAACAATGAATTTTACATTTTCTTATTTATAAAGGGTGTTTGGACTGGGGAATAAATGGCACTTTATATGGAAAATATACTATAAAAATGATTTATTTGCTTAAAATATTGTACTATATTAACAATGTTGCCTTACACTGTTTGTAAAAAATGTGTAAACTGTATGTTATTTCTCCATATATAGTTTGTTTATTGCTTGTATGTTGTGTATACTGTGTAGAGTGTATATTGTACTGTGTGTATGTATTGTGTATATGTTGAGTTGTTGTGTATATTGTGTATACTGTGTAGTATACATTGTACAGTGTGCATGTATTGTGTATATGTGGAATCAGTGAGTATACTGTGTAGAGTGTATATTGTACAGTGTGCATCTATAGTGTATATGTGGAATCAGTGTGTACACTGTGTGGAGTGTATATTGTACAATGTGTGTATGTATTGTGTATATGTGGAATCAGTGTGTATACTGTGTAGAGTGTATATTGTACAATGTGTGTATGTATGGTGTATATGTGGAATCAGTGTGTATACTGTGTAGAGTGTATATTGTACAGTGTGTGTATGTATAGTGTATATGTAAGGTCATTGTGTATACTGTGGACCATCTGTGTACACTGTATGGGTATATTGGTACTGTACTAGAAAGACATGAACAGCTGAAACTGAATTCCTTGGCCGATAAACCTAATTTTGATTCTGACTCTCAACCACACAAAAAGACATGTTACATTTGAAACTTTGAGGATTTTAAATTCGACATTAAACTCATATTTATTATCATGATTCAAACCAGGAAATTCTGTGACCTCTAACCCTGTGACCTCTAACCCTACTTGTTTTGATTTAGGCAAAAATATGTGCTTCCCACAGAAATTTGGGAACCTTCTGCCATATTGTGAATTTAGCACAACTTCAGCACATCGGAATCTGAATAAATTATGAACCCATGGTGGTCTGAAATAGAAATAGATTAGACAACATTACCAACTCTGATTTCTTAACTGTAGTTGTGATAGACATCAGGGATTCTACAAGAACACACACTTTTTCTGGGTTATATATGTACGTTAATATAGGCAGATTAATATTAAACCTGAAAAAAAAATTATTAAGGGACTATTTTACCTCACAACACCCTCAATGTCCATGTATGCCATTAATGCACTTTGAAAAACAGGCTAAACGTTTTTAGGCCAACGGCTAATGTAAAACTAATGTGTATTAGGAAAACTACTCTTGACCCTTCGTGCAATAACCTTCTCCAAACTCCTGTTTAATGTCTCTGCTTTCTGTGAGGTTCCTATCACCACCACAGTGAACAATTCTGACGATCCTGCTATTAAACAATCAATAAACAAACGCTGGAAAAACCTCCGTGGAATATAGGAGCCTATACTGACGAGTTAAAACACGCAGTAATGATCAGTAACTTTAGCATAGCCACTTCTGTGTTTGGCTGGCTGAATCTCAAATGGCTCCCTACTCCCTTTGTAGTGCACTGTACATGACATGGCGGCTTCTGCACAAATGATGTGTCTAAAAGAAAGACATGTATATTTAGCTAAAGCTTCCCGACTCCCAGAATATTCGATACGTTTGATGAATAAAAGGGTGCAGAAATCACCTGTTTTGTCACATATGCTGTGCACTATATAGGGAGTAGGGAGTAATTTGAGATTTATCCCGAAGGAGCCCTCAGTGTACACTTACGCCATCTTCCGGCTCGGCCGGTAAGGAAATGACCCGGATGAGAAATCTCGCGATATGACATGCGAGCTTTCCCCATCCTTGCTCCGTACAGAAGGGCACAGCGAGGCCGGGAGCGTCAGCGGCGTCCGCTCTAATAACAGATATTTCGGCCTGCGGTTTTGCCCTTTCTTCCTTCAGATATGCTGTCAAGACTTGTGCTAGTTTCAGGTGGGTAACTTTGATTCAAAAAGTGTCGCCAGTGTTGCTTTAACTCTTGTTTTTGTACGCAGCAGAGCAGAGTGAATGTGAAGTTGAAGGGTAAAAGCTCAGGCCTGGCTAATGCTGAAGGCTAGCTAACGTTAGCCTAATGAAGCACAGCGGGGTTTTCGTTAAGTATACACGACCTTCTTATGAGAATGGTCTGACTTTTTAGTTGCCAATGTTTATCTCTTGTAACGTGAATACGTCTTCTACTGAGTTGCTGCAGGAGTTATTGGACTGCCCATACAACCACGTAAGCTAAAGCCTGTAGCTTGCGAGCTAAATGCCCTTCCATGAGTCTTCATGGACATTGTGTATGTACGTTAGTTTGGTTAACTAGCCAGCACTGGCAGGTGAGCAAGCTGTCACCTTGTGCTGTCGTTTGACAGAAGACGAAACCATGGTTTTTAGGCTTGTTACCAGACAAAGCACATTAATTTTATTAATTAATATTAATTACATTAATAATGTGTAATGTAATGTGAAGCGTTTTGGGTAGACTTGCTGCAAATTCCTTCAATGAGTTCATGAAATGCACGAGTAGGCACAGCCTGAGAGTTGGTTTGACGAGGAGCCATCAGTCCAGATGAAAATGACATTGTGAGCCTGACCCTAACCAGTTCTGTTCTGTTATCTGTCTGCAGGTTCTGCCCTGAAAAACAGTGGTTCATTTGGAGCCTGGTATGTAAGCTTTGCTCAGTATGAGCTGCATTGTTCCTGCTGGATATGCTGTTAAAATTTGCCTGTAATAGTTTAATTGTAACATAATATACTGTAAACTGTACACCTGTCAGCCATTGCATTACAATAATCTCCTTGTTACTACAATCATCGTTCATTAGATCAGGTCCTCTTATAAGAGCACTCTGTATGTCCACAGTTGCAGACTGTAGTCCATTTGTTACTCTATGCTTCAGTCACCAGGACCCCCACAGAGTAGGTATTATTTAGGTGGTAGGTCGTTTTTTAGCACTGCAGTCACTGTGACATGGTGGTGGTGTTTTAGTGTGTGTTGTGCTGGTGTGAGTGGATCAGACACAGCAGCGCTGGTGGAGTTTATAAAAACCATAGTGTCACTGCTGGACTGAGAATGGTCTACCAACCACAACTATCCAGCCAACACTGTCCTGTGACCACTGATGAAGGACTGAAGGACCAACACAAAATGTGCAACATCAGATGAGCCATCATCTGACAGTATATCTACATGGTAGGAGTGTCTAACAGAGTGGGCTCTGAGTGGACACAATGTTTAAAAAGCCCAGCAGTACTGCTGTATCTGATCCTCTCACGTCAGCACCACGTCCATGTCACTGCAGTGCTGAGAATGATCCAGCCCCCACTTAAAACCTGCACTGGGGTGGCCCATTGGGGACCTTGACTTTGAAGAACAGGGGACTAACAGACAGGTGGACTACAGTCTGTAACGGTGGAAGTAGAGTGGCAGAGCTGAGAAAATGGACAGGGAGCATAGGTACAAGAAGGTGTTTTTAATATCATGGCTGATCAGTGTCATTGGCTATTTACTGATCAAATGTTAATGTTGATACAAACAAAAGGCTCCCTGCTTCTGTCTTTATGTCCTCTTTTCTTTTTCTTTTTTTTAAAAGCTTCGTCCAGGCCTCTCGTTCTCTCCACTCATCCTCCCCAAGCCTGGCACCCGTACCCCCTCTGCCAGAGAAGGGGGGAAAAGTCCGCCATGGAATCTTCCCAGAGGAGCTCTTCACACTGCTGTACCCAAAAACCGGCGTCACAGGTAGGTTTCTCAGTACTGGTACTCTTAAGATTTGCTCTCAGCTCCGTCTGAGACTTTGATATGAGTCCTTACTTAATCAACATCTTTCTTTCTTAGGACCTTATATGCTGGGCACGGGTCTACTCCTGTACATGCTGTCAAAGGAGATCTACGTCATCAACCATGAGACCTTCGCTGCTGCCTCCATTGGTGCAGTGATCATTTACGCCGTCAAGAAGTATGGTCCCAATATTGCAGCTTTTGCTGACAAACTGAATGAGGTGTGTTTTCTTTTTTTTTTTTTTTTTTTTGGTTTCAGAAATGTTTAACTGTGTTGTGCCTATTAAGGTAGTATTAAACAGTAATTGTCCATGCGACAGCAAAAATGACAGTCTTATAAAAAGGTGGTTTAGATTATAATTAACTATAAATAATACTGTCTGATTTTACTTTGAACTTAAATCTGAGTTTTATGTATAACTGCATATCTGGAGTTTGTATGTTAAACTTTAAAACCATAATAGTAACTGAACTGTAACTGAGTAGCTGTGACTAAGTACTCCTCTGTGAATAAGGAGAAGTTCACCTTGTCTTTGCTAGCACTTTAAGCTTAAACACTTTTAAAAAGCTTAGGTTCAAAGCATTTAGATAAAAAGTTGTGTATTTTTTGTTTTTAAGCTTAAATGATCAGATCCTAATTAAATGTAGTAGTTTAGATTGTAGTATTTCCTTAAAGCCACCGTCTCTGCCTGCAGGAGAAAGTGGCGAAGGCCAAGGAAGTGAAGGAATTGGCTATGTCCAGCCTGGCTCAAGCAATTGAAGATGAGAAGAAGGAGCAGTGGAGAGCGGAGGGAAGACAGATGCTCTTTGATGCTAAGAGGGTGAGATTATGTTTTATGTTATGCAGTTTGACTTGTAGAAAAAGGTACAGTTTAAATTTGAATGTTTGGTTTGCTTTGTTTTTTTGTGGCATTGAAAATAGTTTGCTTATTTATTGTGATAAATTATGTCATAATACAATGCAGTCTGCATGTTTTGAAACATAACACTTATGCCGTCAGTACATGCTGTTGGTCAGTACAGAAAATTCACCAACAGCATGTTTCATTGTAAAGAGAGTAAAATTAGTAATGTTATATAGAGCCAAAAGAAAATGATTGTATTCACAGTTTTTGGTAGTAATGGTTTTGAAATGTACTACTACTACTTTTATTTATTTATTTATTTGTTTGTTTGCTTGTTTATATAATGTTTTTCTTTGTTCCAAGTGATCTAATGTCTGGAAGACTAAATCAATGTGCCATCATGCATTGGGAAAATGTTTTTGAAGTTGTACAGTATTATGTTGGTCTTCTCGCCCCAACATTTGGAATTCTAAACATTAAACCAGTTACAGTAAAAAATGATGTGCATTGACTCTTTAGTTAGATTATCTTATGAATAAAAGCTGATTTCTGCTGATTTTAGCTGAATTTCAGATCTCTAGCTTTGTGGGATAAGTGAACACTTGTAAAGCTTTGACATATTTCCAGTGTTGTTACTTATAACTCTTTATTGGGCCTAGATTTCTTATTTAAATAATGTAATCACAATACTATTTAGCACAATATAATTGCAAGAAATTTTGATATAAATGAGCTGAATCTATCCTTACAAACCAGTAAGCATATTTCTGTTTGCTCTGTATGGATTGTATATGGATTGTACTGCACACAATGCTCTCTCTTTCTTACAAACAGAACAACGTCGCCATGCTGCTGGAGACCAACTACAGGGAACGGCTGCACATGGTCACCAACGAGGTGAAGAAGAGGCTCGACTACCAGGTGGAGCTTCAGAACCTGCAGCGTCGTATGGAGCAGGAGCACATGGTCAACTGGGTTGAGCAGAATGTCATCAAGAGTATCACGCCGCAGCAGGTATGTCTGCTCTCGCTGTCTCGCATTGGGTATGGCCATTGGTTGTGTGACAGTGCATTATGGAACAATTGCATTTAAAGCATATTAAAGTAACTTCTTTATTTGTGCGTACGTTAATGTTAAAGCATAATTCAGAGTTTGGTACGTACTAATTTCTGTCATACAACTGATCTGTTGGTAAGACTCCTACCATGTAGACTCCTACATTTAAACTGAAACCTCTACAACACTTGAACTCCAAGGATGTGGGCACAGTTAATATTTGATCTTGAGTCACATTGCCTGCATGCTTTAATCATGATCCCAGCACATGGTAGGATGTGATAACTCTGACAGGTATTTCTGGTAATATTTAAATGTTGTATTTGTTAAATCAGTTACTAAACAGTCCATATAGTATAAGCAAAACAAATGTATATAAGCTGATGGTACAAAATTATGATGTGTGTGGTTTTTCGTGTGTGTGTGTGTGTGTGTGTGTGTGTGTGTGTGTGTGTGTGTGTGTGTGTGTGTTTCCTTTTTTTATAATAAAGCTCAAAATGTAAAGTATATGTACAACAGAGAACATGTTTATCCAGAGTGAATGTAGTTTTTTTCATGTTTGCTTGTACAAAGGTTAGATTTAATGTTTTATTTTTATTATTTTATTCCAAGATAACAACATAAATCATAAACCCATTAAATTTGACAGGAAGTGTTCTTTTGTATATTAAAGTATGTAATGATATATAATGAAGTGATAAGTATTAAATAATTAATATAATTAATAATTGAATATTAAATTGATGGTATTTAGTGATTTAAGTCTGTTTAAACCTATGAGAAATTTCTAAAACGATGACCCCATCACTCCAGAACAGTTAACTGGAAAAGATCTACTGTCTTTGTTATTTCAAAGTTTTTGATGTGTACAAATGACTTGATGACTTTCATATTATGGTGAGTTTTTTGAACTACTGTAAAGCTGCAGCTGGGTTTATTATAAGACTTCAAACGTGCTTCTCTTTTCTAAACAGAACTTAAAATCTTAGGTATCACATTTCAGTCTGTTTCTTTGGCACTGAGTCCAGGCAGCGGCTCATATTGCTCGAAGTGCATTTCAGTGAAATGAACAGAAACCAGAAACAAGTGGTGTGCATTCCAACAGCAAACTGCATTTGATTATAATTAATGTGAATAGCTGAAGAAATAAAAATAACAACCAAAAAACGAAAACTAGATGAATTGCTGTAGATATTTATGATGGAATAAGACGTTGGAGGTGTCCACTAGATGGAGACATTTCATGATACTATGTATAGTTGAACACCAGGCCTGGTTTCTTCACTGAATATGGTTTTACACTACGATCAATAAGTGTAAATCCTCAGTCAGTCACTTTCCAAAATTAAGCTCATCCTGGCAGTAATTATACTCTGTTTTGATGCTGATTTTGTTTTTCCTTCCCTTCTGTTCTGATTTTCAGGAGAAGGAGAGCATTGCCAAGTGCATCTCGGATCTGAAGGTGCTGGCTAAAGCCACCCAGGCCAGGGCCACAGTGTAGGTTTCCACTCGGGGACCCTTTCCTGCTACGTCCTGCTCAGTGTCTACGATAAAGCCGCCAGCTTTTCATCAAGAATAAACTTCCTCTGTCCTCTTAAAGTTGGTCTGACTGTATTGACAAGTGTACATACACCTATTGAATAAAATATTTGGTTATTCACTAAATGTCTTCTGTCCGTTTATTCTGCAGGGCTTGTCCTCGTGCTCTCTGCTCCTGGCTTTTTTTACCGCTAGGTGATGCTCCTGTCATTGACGTAAATGATGACGGGTTTTGTCTTATCTCTGAAGAATGTTAATATGATGAAGTGTCCCCACCTATACCGGTCGTAAATGTTGAGTTTCCGAAGGTTAAAGTTCTAGTTATGTGTGACTTATACATCATCCTAGGCCTTTCGGCCAGGTTGGCAGGCAAGGCGTTCCCAACCTTTGAACTGGGGGGGGACTACTCTGACTACTTGGGACTTTCATATTTTCAATCTTTTGCTCTCGATCCAAGTAATCAACACGGAATTAGTGGTACAGCTAGTCTAGAACAAAACCAAGACAAGGAACATGAACCACTGAGGTTTGAGGACGGGACTGGGAAATGTTGAAGTAGAGGATTATCTAGTCTGCTGATCAATCATTTGAAAGCCACTTCCTATTTGGACTTTGCACCAGGTTTTACTTATCAGGAAGTTTCCCCGTCTAAGGATTCCTAGCTGGTGGATTACTGGGCTTGGGCTTGAAAATGGAGCATTAAGGTGGAAACTGCGGAGGTTTTATCTCAGGTAATGTACTTTGTTGTGTCATGTTCAGTATATTTGATGATGGAAGGGGAGATGATGTCTTAAGGCGAATAATCGGGTGATTGTTTCAGGTGGTTAATGCTGGTAATTTAATAACTGGATCTAGAAGTGTATAGTGAGCTCTGTAAGTGGAACTTGGTTTAAACAATAAGACTCTCCTGCTGGAACACTACAGAGCAGGTCACCAGCCAATGTGTATTCAGTTCTGGTTTGCTGGTCAGCAAGAATGGACATTAATATGCTGGTCACCACCAGAACCGGACCAGCACTATTGAAGTTTAAAGCAGCCTGGGATGCATTCTCGTCTGTGTTGTCTTTTGTTCAGCAGGGTGAAGCTAGCTGTTTTCTTTCAGATCAGTAGAGTTACATGTGTTTTAATGAAATTAAATTAGTAATTAAATATGTTTCGTTATTTTTTTTATTTTTTTCTTAAAGGCATTTACATACTCGTTGAACAGTGTGTTTAGTTAAGCTTTATGAATATCATGAATGCAGTTTTTTCCATGATGACCAATTAAAAAACAAGTTGAGCTGTTTTCAGACCCAGATTAAACCTAGACTTCGAGGTTTAAACCATGTCCTATAGTACTAGCCTAACATTAGGTGTTGTTTGTGTCTGGGGAAAAAACTTTGGGTTTCACTGACAAAGCAAAGACCAAACCGAATGAAATATTACAATCAGATGTGTTTATATTTATAAAGCCAATTGAGGTCATAGTAATAATAATAATGAGAGGAGGTGGCAGTTTGGCTTTAACTTACATAACCTGTTTAAATATTATAACCGATAATAATCTGTGTTTATATGTATAACAAATGTATTAATATTTATGCAGCTGTATGAGGTAATAATAAAAATATTTATAAATATTATCATTATTTTTGCTAATAATAGGTCATGCTTATTGCTGTGGGTGAAGTGATTCACATACTCTTGATCTTAACCAGATTTAATGATTTGTGATTCTGTTAATGATGATAACGGGTTTATGACTCATACGGTGTTGGCTGGCTATGTTGTTACCTCATACACCACCCTGATCTCGAGTCATTATCTTTTACAGGGGGCCATTTCTTTAGTGTTGTTAGCTGGTGTGACGCTACAGGTGAAGAATGTACGGGAGCAGCAGCATCTCCGCTTTTCAGCCGAGGTACAAACTCAGCTCAGCACTGAGAGCGCAGTGGCTAGTATCAGTGACTACAGGGGCGGTTCTACAGTTTGTTGGGGGCTCCTCCAACCAATCTAATCCAACAACGAAACTTGTGAAATGTAAACAAATGTTTTATTTATTTTTTGTTTAATTTTACTTTAATTCTAAAGTATATATATATATACCCGCTGGGTGGCCCCCACTTGCCTGTGGCCCCAAGTGGTTGCCTGCCTTACCTGGTGGCCAGCGGTGCCTCTGAGGAACAGCTATGTCTTTAAATGTGCATTTATTATATTGTCCTCTGATGTTCTACATGAATGATACGTCTTTGTTCGAGTGCAGTTCTACACACTCATTTTCACCCTATGGTTTGGCTATAAGCTGTTTTCGCTTTCCTGGAGAGCTCATGGATATGCTAATGAGCTCTGCTCTGATTGGCTGGTTGTGTAAACAGACGCAGGCAGGCAAATACAACCTCAACATCAACAAAACGTCAGTTCAAGTCGTTCCTCACTATCAAACTCTCGGTTTGAGATGATCTGCTTCAACCAGCACACACTGATACAATCATACAGCATGGCTGCTACTTACAGGCTTCTGTTGGGGTTGTAACCGTAGTTAAGGTGGAACTGCAGATCTCTTCCACTGTAAGCCTTGAAGGTTTGAGAGTGTGTGGAGTGCAATGTCCAGAGCGAACTAACAGTTGAAGTGGTCCAGGATCTTCTTAAAGATGTTGGAATGTGAATATGGCTTCCTGTCCACCAGCTTGTTATGGGAATTTTCAGTTCCACCTTAAATGCTGCATCCCCAACTCTGGAACTCTTTACCACCTGATTTAAGAAATATCAACTCCCTTTCACAATTCAAATCCGCACTCAAAACTCACCTGTTTAAACTTGCATTCTCCATTTGATCATTGTGTATTTTCTTATTTTAACCTGTTCTTAATGTTGTGTTTTTTATCTTTATTTTTTCATATGTATTGTTTAATTTGCACATTTGTAAGGTGTCCTTGAGTGACAGAAAGGCGCCTATGAAATAAAATGTATTATTATTATTATCTACATTCTGGAGCCTATACAAGCTGTAGCATTTAAGGTGGAATGGAACATTTGATTAAGAGGCTGTCAAACAGAAAGCCAGTTTTATGCCTCGTGTACAGATAAACATTAACGATGTACCCATGAGAGATGGTGGTGATATTCAGATTTACAGCATGGCTCGTATAATCCGTCACAGTCTGTCTGTTTTAACTGCTGAACTCTCCTTATATTTAAATTCCTATAGAAAATGGTAAGTGTATAATTATGCAGTCCACCTTAAAAAAGTAAAAAAACTTTACAGGAGGATAAAACAGCTGATATAACAACAATCTTTTATTCTACTGCTCTGTCCATCATGCATATTCATTGAACTGAAAGGGGAGCTAGAGCTTTAATGCAGAAAAAAAGAGACAAACCAATTAAATATATAATAATGGTGGAGATGCGACAGAAATATGAGACTGTGATACATCAGGAGTATATGTGGTATATCAGGATATGCACAGGGGTTGGACAATGAAACTGAAACACCTGTCATTTTAGTGTGGGAGGTCTCATGGCTAAATTGGACCAGCCTGGTGGCCAATCTTCATTAACTGCACATTGCACCAGTAAGAGCAGAGTGTGAAGGTTCAGTTAGCAGGTAAGAGCACAGTTCTGCTCAAAATACTGCAATGCACACAACATTATGGGTGACATACCAGAGTTCAAAAGAGGACAGATTGTTGGTGCACGTCTTGCTGGCGCATCTGTGATCAAGACAGCAAGTCTTTGTGATGTATCAAGAGCCACGGTATCCAGGGTAATGTCAGCATACCACCAAGAAGGACGAACCTCCACCAGCATCACGTAGTGACCTGGCCACTATCCTGCAAGAAGAATGGCTTAAACTCCCTCTGACCACTGTGCAGGACGCAGTATATGTCATTCCCAAGATGAACTGACGCTGTATTGGCCGCAAACGGAGGCCCTACACCATACTAATAAATGATTGTGGTCTAAAACCAGGTGTTTCAGTTTCATTGTCCAACCTCTGTATGTATATACACACACACACAAAACCGTAAAAATGTTTCCCAAAGATGGACCTCTATGGAAAAAGACAGAACACTGTACAATAGGGCCCTTTAATGCAGTCCACTAAGCTGTCCCAGTACAGTAACCATTTGCTCACAAACTGCACACACTCATATTTGTATGAGTATAGCAATACAATATCTTACTGTACAGCACTATGATTTATAGTCCACACTGATGGCCTTATGTTCATATTGTAGAAGCTTCTCACCGGAGCTGTCTTCACAAAGGCCTGATATGTCTCGGCCCAGTGGAAGATCCATCTACAGTGAGTAAAGCTTTCCATCCTTTCTAACCCAGGCGGTTCTGAGCTCATATGGGCCTGATAACGTGGTTTCTTTGTTTCCTCACACAGTGCAAAGGAAGGAGTATTCAGAATCCATGAACAAGCAGCCCTTTCAGTACAGAGTGGAGGTAAGGTCCAGCCAGCTTCATGGGGTCTTTCTGGGTGCAGGTCAGCAGCTGTTGACTGGCAAATGTTTGTGCTCCTCCTCAGCACCTGTTCACAAGCGAGTTAGACAGGAGGGAGCTGAACAGCGTGGAAGACTGTGTGGCCAAGCTGAAGAGTCTGGACAGCCGAGGGAAAGTGTGGGGTCAGGATATGATCCTGCAGGTGCAGGGGAGCAGCCTGCAGCTTTGTGACATCGAATCGAAGGTTGCTCCAGAATCTGGCTCTGAACCTAATCAGCAATACTCAGTCCATCTAGTTAATGTGTTCAGATGTCCTTAATATTAATAATAGTAATAATAATAACAACAACAACAACAAAACAACAACAATAATAATAAAAATAATAAAAAAAACATTTATTTATTTATTTATTTATTCATTCATTCATTCATTTATCTATGACTTACAGCATTGTGTTGTACCTTCTGGTGTCTGCTGTGCAGGAGGTTCTAGAGTCAATTCCTCTTGGAAGCATCATGCAAACTAAGGCAATTCTGGACAGCTGCACTTATGACTCCCTGCTGACCATCACTGTTCAGGAGAATGGACGGAGAGGTCCAAATGTTTTGCTGTTCCAGTGCGAGGAGACTGGGGTTAGGAACTCTCTCTTATTTCGTTTGAGTATAGACTGTTTCAGCTGTTATATACTGGCTCAGGCTTTGTTTTAATTACAGCCTGATTGCTGTAAGTGTGATCTAGTTTTTCACATTCAAGCTCATGTGAGCATCTAAGAATAAATACAATTTAAAATGAAGCAGACAAAGGACTAAAGTTAATCCAGACCTTTTTTAATAGAATAGTATAGAATAGAATTAATTTTATAATTATTGTATTCAATTATACTATGGATAGTATGTATGACATATAGTGATATATGTGCATAAATGGTAATGTCCAGAGTCCAGAGGTAGTAATCAGTCAGTCAGTGCAATAGTGCACGGGTTAAATGGTTATCTTATGTGAAGTGACCTGTATTAGATTATTCTTCCTTGAAGTGTTTTCATTTTTTGACTGGAGAGTAATTTAAAACATGAGTTTCACCCATATGGTTCCAGGCAGAGGATGTGAGAAGTGACTTGGACCAAGCAATCCAGCACAGAGGAGCAGATCCAGGATTCCCACCAAGCGAACCACCATTTAACATCAGGTAGGCTGCAGCATGTACTGAGGAGTCTATTAATGGTATGGATATGTCAGTATACCAGTCAATGCAATGTGTTTCTACGGGTGGGCTGGGGTGGGAGTGGCCCACCCAGAGATCAGCATCCAATGAAAATGCACCACTATAGTTTTTATTTGAGAATCACAGTTTTCAGTGATTTTGTCACTTTTGTCATCAAATGTGTACTCCTTTTCTTATTGGTCATTTAAAAGTTGTGGGCGTGGTTAGTCAGTGTTCCTTCTTTACATCATCACCAAACCATGACACAAGCGGTGCAGGCATGATGAACTGAACTGCTAAACCTGTTAGCAGCTGATCTTAATAGTTCATGTAATGCAGTTCATACCTTTAATTAATTAGTTGATTAGAAGTGATGTCAGCAGTCTAGTATAGTTTCACCGGTAAGTCTGTAAGCTTTATGTTACTAGCTCTCTTGGTGGCCAGCACATCTACCAACACCAAGCAAAGTGATACTACCTCAGAGTCCCTCCCGCACAAAAATCCAGACACACCAGTTGTAATTGGTTTTGGGAATGACTGAATACATGAACTACTTGCATACTGAGTCTTACATTCAAAATATAAGCTCACCGGACAAAAAAAGAGTCACCTGTGACCGAGGTGTTCCTAATAGCGTGTAATACCTCCATGAGCATCTGATTAAAAGCTATGATTGGATTTGGTATGGACTGGACAGGTTTCTGGATGTAGGCCACATCAATGTTCAGAGACTCTTTCAACAAAGAGTTAGTCAGTTAGGTCAGATTTGGTGGATGCCTTCCCTGGCCTTTACTGGGTGTTCCAGATAGTCCCACAGATCTTTAAAACTGGGATTTTGTAGGCCACTCCAGGACAACCTGGTTGTCCAGCTGCTCAGTGTAGGCACTGTGGTTTAAATTTACTGTGGCCTCAACCAAAGAACCCATTTCCTCATAATTAACCCCGCCCCTCCCATCACAGAGGCGTGTTTTGGTCCGGGGGCATTATAAAACCTATACTGTAAACTGTTCTGATGAGATGGTTGGTGTGGAGAGAGATAAAAAGTGCAGGGGTTTTAATAGTGACCTTATTGGGAAAACAATTCTTTTTAACGAAACAATTTTATTTTCTGCTCCAAACACTGTTTTCCTTTCGTTTCTGATGTTTATAAGACATGCCTAGCAACACTGAGGCAGGATATCCTCAAACAGTCCTACAATAAAACTGGGATGAGGATCTTTGCATTACCCTGGTCTTCAGTGACGTATTGTTTCTTCTACAGGAACAATCTGGAGAATATAATAGGCCAAGGAAATCAGGGGGCCTTTAGGAGACCTGTCTCCCCTCCAGGGCAGCTTCCACCTTCTATACCTGAGTACTTTCCACCTCCAGCCAATACCTTCCAGGACTTTGGTAAGGACTATTTAAGGACTACCAGCACTATTCCAAATGGTTTGCTTCCACAGTGGGGTGTCATTGTGGTGCAGTGGGTCAGCTCACCCCATGTCTGTGTGGGTTTGCTCCCACAGTCTAAAGTCAGTTGTACTGGGGATGCTAAAGTGCCCCCTAGTGTGTGAGTGAATGTGTTTGCCTGTCCAGGGTGTTTCCTACTCTCTGCTCAGTGAGTGCAGGCATAGGCTCCAGCACTTTCTTTCTTTTCTTTTTTAGCGTCTTTCCAACACGCTACTTACAGTACACTAACACATTACACTTACTGAGTTACTGTACACCATCACACTACTTACAGCACACTAACACATTACACTTACTCAGTTACTGTACACCACCACGCTACTTACAGTACACTAACGCATTACACTTACTGAGTTACTGTACACCGACACGCTACTTACAGTACACTAACACACTACACTTACTGAGTTACTGTACACCGACACGCTACTTACAGCACACTAACACATTACACTTACTGAGTTACTGTACACCATCACACTACTTACAGTACACTAACACATGACCCTTACTGAGTTACTGTACATCAGTAGTGTTAATACTCATGTTAATACATCACAAATGTATAAAAGTCATTTTCTGAAGTTCGTTAAGTGTTCTGCTTTGTGGTTTTAGAGACTACCATGTTTGCACCCACAGATAATGTCCGTAACAGCCCTGATATGTATGAGCAAAGCCGTTCGGCACCGCCGTCACCTCCTCCATACACAGACAAGGACAGAACCACAGTCAGTTAACAACAGCAGCAACTACAATAACAATACACTTCAGTCAGATAGACCCTTTCCCACACTCCCTCTTTCCTCCTTCCTCCAGGAAATCTTCAACCATGTGATGGATGACATTGAGCTGTTCAGTCATAAAGTTGAAGCAGCTGTAGCACAAGAGGAGTCGGGCAGGAGTAAGAAAAAGAAAGGCAAAATCCCAGGAAAATACGGCAAGTAACCAGGGTGTCTGATGGGTTCTTCACAATCAGAACCGCAATTACCTTTGTGTGATTCTGAAATTCCCTAATGGTTTACTTTTCATTTCCTGTGCAGGTGAAAATCTCCCCTCCATACAGGAATACATCAGCTGTCTTCAGAAGTTTAAATATGCCTTCAATCTCAGCTGTAGCACAAGCTTTCAGTCCAGGGTGTCTGGAATAGATCTTTGTGTGATTCTGAACACTTTCATTTCCATCAGTGTTTGTTTAAATATGCCTTCAATCTCCTGGTAAGCTTTTAGTCCTGGAATAGATCTGAACACTTCACCATCAGTGTTTGGAGCGTTTAGTATTTTTTTTTTTTTATTCTGGTTATTTCAATTGTAATGTTGATTGCCGTTCAAGGACGTTAATGTTTGAGGCTCCATTAGTATTGCTAGTATTAGTAATAGCTTCAGGGTTGGTCCACATGCCCCACACGCACATATATGTGGCATATGGGTCAACCCTATAGCTATTACTATGTGTATATGCATATATATATATATATATATTTACACACACACACACACACACACAACTATATATATATATATATATATATATATATATATATAAACATAAATAAAGATATAATAATATAATTATAATTATATACATATGTAAATCTATGTAAGATTTGTTGCATATAGAGGTGTTAAGTAAACAGTCCTCAAAAGTCACTATGTGGCAGATTCAGTGGTCATGGGACCTATTAGTTCATATTGATATGAATTATTTTATTGGTAAAAGAGAAAAAGAAAAGATTCAGTGGTCTATGGTCCAGACCCTAAACACACCCCTGGGCTATGAACATATACCATAAGTCATATATGGATGGCTGAAAAACCGACCCAGTTAATAAAACGCTGCACTATTGTAGATGCCGGTCCGTCTGCTCTGCTGCCAGGTCTTTCTTAGAAATTTCCCATGTGTTTTTAACTGGCACTTAAAAATCAGGAACATTCCTGGTCAGTGCTCCAGCTGGAAACGTCTGGTCGTCCTAACATTAGCTAGGTCATATTTTGTGGAAGACAGTGTTTTAAATCTTGCGCAGTTTTAGCTCAGATCTGAGGGGACAGCCTCTGTTTAATCCAACCTGAAGTATCCATATAACTTCCCATGCCTTCATTTGAATAAGAAAACGTCCCTGTAAATGCACTGCAAGCCCTGAGGTTATTTGGACTTAAATGGTCATGTGATATTCACTTGTTTTCCTGCAGGTAGTTGCAATCATTTCATCCAGGCATGTTGTTTGGACTGTCTGATTGACAATTAAATAATAATAATTATTATTTTTTAGTAGAACAAACTCAAAACCGCAGACCAGAGTTTCTTGACCAGACAGTTTCCGACCGCAGCCCAGTTGATTTCTGTATATTAGCTCTTTCCTTTAGATGTTGCTTTCAAATCAACAGCCCACATGTCATATCTGGGTGAAATGCAAATTTGGAAGAACTGAGCATGTTTGGGTGCTGACCATAAATGTGCTAAGTAGTTAGTCTGGTTATAAGAAGACAAGAGTTACTGTCCATTCTAACATCTACACTAACATTGGTGTTAATGTACATGGTATGCAGTTCTGAACACTCTTTATGAAATTTTTTTCTTGTACATCTCAGTTTGTGATCATTACCATTGTATCGTTGTTGTGAAAATAGAAGGGACATATGGATATAGTTATTTAAAGCCTCAAGTTTATGCAACAGTGTAGTTTGTGTAATGTATACTTATTCTGTTTCTTTAACTTCAAAGTTTAAGTGTATTGAACTCTATGTGTAATTTAAGTAAACCTAACATTTTAGAGTTTACAGTGTGTGTCCTACTGCCTAATTTTTTTGTGTCTTTGTAAAGAAACTCCTCCCCTCAGAGCCCTTCCCTCAGAGCCTCCTTCCATCATGTGTATCTGTATTATACACTTAGGTTCACAGCAGAGCCACGTCCCTGTGGGCTGTAAGTGTAACTGTGTAGCATCAGTCCAGCAGGGCGTCATCTAGAAGGTTCTTAATGTGCTATTGTGATCATGTTACACTGTATCCAATCAGGAGGCTTTTATTTTTAACAAGTCTTCATGGTGGGTTACACCAGCTCAAGCAGGTGGATTTCTACAGTTTAACCGGTCCCTGTTCACTTTTGGCTGGTTAACTTGGACCAACAGCCAACAGGAATGTGGCTCGGGTGTTACTCCTATAGTGTAAGAAAGATACACACAGTGGAAGGAGGGTCAGAGGGGAAGACCACTCGAAGGGGGTGATTAAAACAATAGGTAAGTAGACAACTTGTGGGAGACTGGGGTTTGAATCCTGGTCTAGGTGACTGTGCTGTGCTACACCAATAAAAGTCCCTCCTAACACTACATTGGCCTACAGTTAATGGGATTAACCCTGTGTAAGTCTCTCTGGACAAAAGTGTCAGCTAAAGTCCATAAATGTAAATGTAGATGATAATTTGTATCTTTAATGTAAAGATATCTGTGTGTTTCTAATATTTGTCTATGTTTTGAATGAAATGGTAACTTTACAGTTTGGTATGCAGTGCATGACTAAGTAAGCAAATTATTCATAATTTAGTAGATTTTTTTCTGTAATTAAAATTATTATTTTTTATGATATATATATATATTAAAAAAAAAAAAAAAAAAAAAATATATATATATATATATATATATATATATATATATATATATATATTTTTTTTTTTTTTTTTTTTTTTTTTACATTTATCACCCAAAAATGTTAGCCTCCACCTCTAACTCTATATCAGTTTTGGTACCTTTTTTTTTCTTGTCCAATGTTAGATTTTTTCCTTTTCTGTGGTTAACCGAAAATTCTCCATTAACTCCTGTGGAAACTCCTTGATTATTAAAATTAGTCAAGAACACATTGCTAAGCAAAATATTATTTTATACGCTCAACTGCTTTAGAAGACGCCCTGACACTGTATTCATGACTATCTCTTCATGTCCTGTCTGTGTCTGTGCTAGGCGAAGCTTGATGGAGACTTAACCCCTACCCCTACTGAATATATCCACATCCTCTTCTCCACACTGGGCTTTGTAAGTATCTGTCCACTCTGTTTGCTTTCACTGAGCAATAAAAGCATTAAGCAATTGCATTTTGTAGTTTGCTGTCTTTCAAATGACTGGCCACAAGATTGGTCACCATAGCAGAGTAAAAATGAACTGCTTTGATTTTACACCTTGCTGTATTAACTGGTGTGATGAATATGAAGGCACGTATTAAAAATCCCTGAGTTTGATGTTTCATGCCTAACCCTCCAGACTGGCCTGTCATTGGCATTTCTCTAAAACACACATTCTAGATCTGTTAAGTGAAGCTACCTTACTCCCCTCTTGATGCTTTAGCTGGTGATGCAGTATCCTATGGATGCCCCGCGATCAGTACTGAGCCCCTTCCTCACCGAGCGTGCTCTGCAGCTCCTCAGCCAGGTCGTCACTCCAGAAGAGGAGAGACTGTGGGCCAGTTTTGGAGACACCTGGCAGGTTCCCAGGTATGATGTTATAACAACAATAATAACCACAATGATAATAATAATAATAATAATAATAATAATAATAACTCACTCACCTTCTAATTTCTTGACCTGTCTGGGTCACAGAGGGTGCTGGAACCGATTCCAACATTTAACGCAGGAATGCAGGAAATAGTAATAATAATAATAACATTAATAACATTATTATTATTATTATTATTATTATTATTATTATTATTATTAATAATAATAATAATAATAATAATAATAATAATAATAATAATAATAATAATAATAGTATATTTAGATACAGATTGGTTTGCATATTGGTTGCAGTTTTTTACAGATGGTAGTGACTGCTTTTAAAGTTACAAAGGTAAAGGTACACATTTCTCACCACACATGAAAGCCCAGGACAGCATTTCCCAAATAAAGTTTTCTTTACTGAAAGATTAGACTTTAACTCAAATATAAATCAAAATCATTAAATGTTAAAAAAATCAACCATACATATCCAAAATCGACTCATGATGTGAATATTTTTATATTTGAAGGTGAAATTTTGAGGGCTTAGGGATTAGGACAGCCATCTCCCAATAGAAAGCTCTGATGGGTTAGGTCCTAACATAATCCCGGTACGCTCTGAACACCTGATGGGTTTTCTACTAGCTGTTTTAGTTTGGGACTGGGATTGTATGTCCATGCAGTGATATGTAAAATAAGTTAACAGAGAACAATGTAGAGATCTGACTTTTCTGTTTCTGTACTGAGTTTAATATATTAATGTAAACATTTAATACAGTATGTAAACATGAGTGTACGGTAGGCTTGGTGAAGAATAAAGTGCAGTAACAGTACAGAAGGTGCAAAGATGCAGTAGAGAAAAAAAAGGTCAGAACAGATCACTTTTATGTTTTATGTTTTACTTTATTATTTTAATGTATTATCTTGTACATTAAATGTGTACAGGTGTTCTTTACAAAGAATGCATTAAGGTATTTGACCAGCAGTGTCCAAACTTTTCCATATGAGTAAAAATATTACAATTTTAAAATACCTACTAAGGTAAAAATTCATCCACTACCAGTCAAAAGTTTAGATACGGCTACTCCTAGAAGGTTCTCCTCGTGTTTATATTAACACTTTACTTTAGAATAAAAGTGACGACATCAAACTATAAAACAGCACTCATGGAATTATACTGTCCACCTTAAACACCTCCACAGTGGAGCTTTACAGGGGGATAAACCAGATTTCTTAACCTGCAGTGGAGCTGATATAGGAAATTTATATAAGCTGTTTTGGAGAAATTCTATTGGTTCATCCATCATGAATATTCACTCACCTGAAAGGAGAACTAGAGCTTTTACACTGTGCTAATAAAATGAGATTTTTTACACCACTAAATATATATTAGAGGTACAGTGGTACCTCAGTAGTATATGTGGTATATCAGGATATGTGTTATTTAGCTGGGTCAAAACTTTTAACTGGTCGTGTATTAATCTAAATACTATCGTTACATTCATAATCCATTACTCTGATATGATTCAAGCTGATCCAGGGATAATCCCCGATGTGTTAACGTTCCCGCTGTTGATCAGTGAATCAATACTTCTCCAGTACAAGCTTTAAGCTCAGATTGCGTTAAAACTGAGATTCCCTTTGTCTCTGTTGATCTCAGATCTAGGTGGCCAAATGGAGACAAGATGGCACCGTATACTCCGGTCTTTTACAATGGCTGGGAGCCCCCAAGGCCGGTCCCTCAACAGTCTGCACCACCATCACGCAGCAACAGCCAGCGCTTTCCACCTAGAAACAGTCCCCAGCAACCCCCTGTCCAGGTAGTGCAGGATTGACAGTGTTCTGGTGAAAGCTGAACATTAGAGAGCACTAGAGTAAAGACTCTGATGTAGGGGTTCTACACTGTGGCCTGTAGGCGCTCCGTCAGCTTGTTAGACTGTAAGATATGAAGAGTGTATGAGCTGTATATATGTTTTAATGGGGTGACACTAACACTTGTTATTTACTTTTCCTTTCAGGATAACAGGCCGTTTGGTGCGCCACCGACACGGTAAGTAGCAGCATGTGACCTAAACGTACTGAGATAACAGTTCCACTGCAACAGATAGATATAAGTAAAGCATGCCCTACTGCTGTCTGGCAGGAATGATAACACTAAGCTTATTTCAGTCCCCGTACTTACAACTCTAACCATCCCCTGCTGAACATATGGAACATAATAATAAGCATTCGGTACAACATGTGAAACCAGTTTTGTTGCAGAGACTAATGACTGTCCTGTAGTGTCGTTTTTGCTGTCATGTGTAGTATGTTGAATGTAGACCATGTGCCCATATCTTCCAAAATGAAGTGTATTCATGGAGTTTGTTTTCCTTTCGCTGCATCAACAGCCTCTACTTATCTGCGAAGCCTGAACATTCCTGTGAGGGGCTAGTGGAGCGTGTTTACTCTAGAGAACACAGATTTATTGCTCCACAGCCTACTTGGCCCCTTAGTGGGCAGTTGGAACTGGACCTGGTAGGCGTAGGCTCGTGTACAGTTGCACCAGAGCATCCTGCTGTATTAGCAATGCTCTTTGGTAGAGATCCATGTGTGAGGCTGAACACTTGTGTTAGCAATGAGTCACCTTAGAGTGGCTACATACACTAATCAGATACAGGGTCTACTTTAATACAAACAGTTACTATTCAGATTCATAGGTTGTAGAGAGGGTGTAGCAAGCGGTGTACATTAGAGGAGGAAATAGAAAGAGATAATACACTCTGACGGATGAACAGAGCTGTGTGTTAGAACCATGGGACTGAGGAAGTTGTGTGGTTTTGAGAATGATGTTAGAATAGAAATCCTTTCCAAAACTGGGTAACGCCCTGTAGGTGCAGTTAGTATACTGTCTCTTTAAGAGCCCCGTGAGCGGTGTGCGCAGGCGTAGAGGTAGAGCGCGGGAAGAACGGTCTGTGTGAGGTATCGAACGGCAGTGACCACTGGACCTAGCTTTGCTAGTTTTGTTTTGGTCTTTTCTTATTTTTCGTAAGTAACGCTACTGTTTGAGCTTTACCAGTCCATGTTTGAACGGGCAAGGGACACTAAGAGACGTGCCTATGTCAGTCTCCTTACTAAATAAACGAGCAAGTGGAATACCGCCAGTGTGTGTGCGCGCGAGAGTCTGGTCCATTTTGCTTCTTGCTTCACCTGCCTCTAAAGCTCACTATCCGGGCTGGAGCTGGAAAATTCTCCTGCCCCACCCTGGCTTCAAGCGTTACACAACTGGGACACGAAGTTACAGTGTATATATTTTTTTACAGGCGATAGGGTAGGGGCCGCTGTGGGATTAGTTATTATGATTACTATCTCTGAATACCAGATCTACAACCTTACTGTCAGTAAAGTCAATTATTGTATCAGTACCATCAAAGGTCTTGTGGACACTTTTCATAATTCAGTTTTTTTTAGGATATAGTTTGCAAAAATTGCAAATATTTGGAGTTAGATAGAAGAGAAAATCCCTTTCCATGAGTAAAAGGTAGACAGTAAGTGAAAAAAAAAAGGTTTCCAAACTGGAAGGTTAAAGAGAAATAGAACTATACTTTTTTACTCTTAAGACAAGCAAAAACTGCCACCATTTAGACCTACGTCCTCTGAGAGAGGGGACCCCGAGCTCCCACTCTTGCTTTCAGACCTGAAAATTCCACAGGTGTCCTCTGTCCATCGTTCCAACTGGTGATAGTCTGCAGGGTGTGTAGCGTCAGAAAGCCTCCTAACGGAAGACAAGACAATAAAGCAAAAACAGTCCAGACCTCACATCACTGATGTGTTTACGATTGTGTTGGATCATGGGAAGCCGAAAAATCAGCCACTATGACTGACTTTGTAGGAGTGGAAAAAATTATCCCTGCATAAAAAAATGAACTCGAAGAACCTCTGTTGTTTCAGCTAATATAGATGTACCGTAGAGGAAAAAAGGAAAGTTGACAGAATAAAATCTTTTTTTTTTCATTGTGCTTTGCACACAATAGGAGAGTGACACTCTCACATAGAAGACACAAGAAGCGAGCAGTAAGATACAATATAGACCATTTAGGATATTTACATTGCATGGACCTGTGCCGCTCTTATGTGTGAAATAAGCTACTGTAACAGTTTACAATACAAATATAAAATCTACATTGTAAAGTGACTGTGATGGAACGCCCAAAACAAATCTGATGCAGAAGTTGACAGTATATAGAGTCATAGAGGATACAATTATAGC